>JASTWF010001709.1:0-64007 GCA_030390025.1 Squalus acanthias | reverse complement strand
GGGGAGGGGGATGGCGGGGTGTCGGTCTGAGTGCTGAGTCGTTCAGGGGCTGATTCCAGGGACCCCCACCCCCGGATCCCACCCGCTCGCTCACCTACCACCGGCAGGTCGGGGAGTGTCCTCTCGGAGTGTTTGCGCGATGACGAGGTGCTCAGGGTGTCAAGCTGGGATCGCGTTGACTTTGGCTTCGCTCGCGGAGACACCGCCATGGCCTCTTCCCCGAGTGTGAGCTTGGAGCCTGGTCACCATGGCGACCGGCAGGGAGGAGACTGGGCCTCAGCGCGCAGCCGCAGAAGCTCCTGCTTAGACTGGACTCTTCACGTGTTCTTAAATGGAACAACCTTGCTAATTAGGCTCTGAATCTGCAATATTTTGCTATTTGTTCTAATTAGTCTCTCTCTGGAGAAAATAGGAATGTAACTTCTTCATTTTCTACATATATAAATGTAGTTTGAAACTTCTGTTCCGTAATAAAAGTTCTTCTAAACCTGACTGTAAACAAATGGGCATCCAACCACTCAGTATTATCAGATCACCGAATATGTAAACCTGGTGACTAATTAACATTCTTCAAAAAAATGTTTATCCTTTAAGTATTGCCAATGTTCACCCTGATCTCCGACTCCCCCACCTGATCTCCGTCTCCCCCCCACACTGATCTCCATCTCCCCCCACCCCAGATCCACTCTCCCACCCCGATCTCCGACTCCCCCACCCCAACCTCCATTTCCCCCCACCCACCAATCCACTCCCCCGCGATCTCCGACTCCCCCACCTGATCTCCGTCTCCCCCCCACACTGATCTCCATCTCCCCCCACCCCAGATCCACTCTCCCACCCCGATCTCCGACTCCCCCACCTCAAACTCCATTTCCCCCCACCCACCAATCCACTCCCCCGCGATCTCCGACTCCCCCACCTGATCTCCGTCTCCCCCCCACACTGATCTCCATCTCCCCCCACCCCAGATCCACTCTCCCACCCCGATCTCCGACTCCCCCACACCAACCTCCATTTCCCCCCACCCACCAATCCACTCCCCCATGATCTCCGACTCCCCCACCCCGATCTCCGACTCCCCCACCCAGATTTCCGTCTCCCCCCACCCCCGATCCACTCTTTCCACAATCTCCGACAGCCCGCGCCACAATCTCCGTCTCCCCCGATCTCCGTCTCCCCCACCCCCTCCGATCTCCGATTCCCCACACCCCCCGATCTCCGACAATATCATTAGGTTTAGAATGCTTATGCATAAAGGACAGGAATAATCAACTGTGAAGATACTCAACTGGAGGAGGGCTAATTTCAGGGAGTTGAAAGGGGATCTGGCACAGGTGGCTTGGAAACAAAGATTGGCAGGTAAAACAGTAAATGAGCAATGGAAAGCCTTCAAAGAGGAGATAGTTCAGCGACAGACTAGACACATTCCCACGAGGGGGAAAGGAGGGGCATCCAAAGCTGGAGCTCCCTGAATAGCTAACGATATAGGCCCGCAATTTGTGGTCAGCAGCGAAAAAAGGCGTTCGCCGCTTGCCCCGAAGTAAGCTTCCCACAAAGATTTTGCGATCTCCTTGGCGAGAAGTTCGGCTTTTTCGACGTGTAGTTGAGATCAGTGTAGTGCAGTAGGGAATTCCTAGCGCGAGCTGCCGTGACATCAACAAGCTGTCTAAACAGCCAATCAAAATGAAGAATTCTCACAGACTGAGAACCAGGAAATGAAGATGTGCTTTTATTCTGACTTTTTAAAAATGTTATAGAGAGCAAAACAAAGATTAGGGCTCTCACATGGGGAAAAGGTAAACCTGCAATAAAGATGAACAAACTTTTAAAAGAAATATATATTTTTTATCGGGTGAACATTGGCAATACTTAAAGCCAGTGTCGGAGCAGTGAATGACTGACCGCAACTTCAGGATTTCCATGTTAGGATGTGCATGTGCTACATCCTGAAGTTGCGGTCAGTTTCAAAGGGATAATAACAATGAACGTTGCTCGTCCGCTGTTATTACCCACCGCAAATTCTGGGCCAAATGGATTAAAATGAAACAGAAAAATAGGATTATGATAAATGTCAGGCTCACAAGACAGAAGAGAACCAAGCTGAATACTGAAAGTGCAGAGGAGAACTGAAAAAAGAAATAAAAGGGGCAAAGAGAGTGTAAGAGGAAAGATTAACAGGTACATAAAAAGGAGTCTTTTACAACAACAACAACAACAACTTGTATTTATATAGTGCCTTTAACATAGTAAAACGTCCCAAGGCGCTTCACAGGAGTATTATAAGACAAAAAATTTGACACCGAGTCACACAAGGAGAAATTAGGGCAGGTGACCAAAAGCTTGGTCAAAGAGGTAGGTTTTAAGGAGCGTCTTAAAGGAGGAAAGAGAGGTAGAGAGGCAGAGAGGTTTAGGCAGGGAATTCCAGAGCTTAGGGCCTAGGCAACAGAAGGCACGGCCACCAATGGTTGAGCGATTAGAATCAGGGATGCTCAAGAGGCCAGAATTAGAGGAGCGCAGATATCTCGGGGGGTTGTGGGGCTGAAGGAGATTACAGAGATAGGGAGGGGTGAGGCCATGGAGGGATTTGAAAACAAGGATAAGAATTTTGAAATCGAGGCACTGCTTAACCGGGAGCCAATGTAGGTCAGCGAGCACAGGGGTGATGGGTGAACGGGACTTGGTGCGAGTTAGAACACAGGCAGCTGAGTTTTGGATCATCTCAAGTTTACAGAGGGTAGAATGTGGGAGGCCAGCCAGGAGTGCGTTGGAATAGTCAAGTCTAGAGGTAACAAAGGCATGGATGAAGGTTTCAGCAGCAGATGAGCTGAGGCAAGGGTGGAGACAGGTGATGTTACAGAGGTGGAAGTAGACGGTCTTAGTTATGCAGCGGATATGTGGTCGGAAGCTCATTTCAGGGTCAAATATGACACCAAGGTTGCGAACAGTGTGGTTCAGCCTCAGACAGATGTTAGGGAGAGGAATGGAGTCAGTGGCTAGGGAGCGGAGTTTGTGGTGGGGACCGAAAACAATGGCTTCGGTCTTCTCAATATTTAATTGGAGAACATTTCTGCTCATCCAGAACTGGATGTCAGACAAGAAGTCTGACAATTTAGGGACCGTGGAGGGGTCAAGAGAAGTGGTAGTGAGGTAGAGCTGGGTGTCGTCAGCGTACATGTGGAAACTGATGTTGGGTTTTCGGATGATGTCGCCAAGGGGCAACATATAGATGAGAAATAGGAGGGGCCAAAGATAGATCCTTGGGGGACACCAGAGGTAACGATGCGGGAGCGGGAAGAGAAGCCGTTGCAGGAGATTCTCTGGCTACAATTAGAGAACTGAGAATAGAATCAGGCGAGTGCAGTCCCACCCAGCTGGACGACGGTGGAGAGGTGCTGGAGAAGGATGGAGTGGTCAACCGTGTCAAAGGCTGCAGACAAGTCAAGAAGGATGAGGAGGGATAGTTTACCTTTGTCACAGTCACAAAGGATGTCATTTGTGACTTTGATGAGAGCCGTTTCGGTACTGTGGCATGGGTGGAAACCTGATTGGAGGGATTCAAACATGGAGTTGCGGGAAAGGTGGGCATGGATTTGGGAGGTGACAACACATTCAAGGACTTTGGAGAGGAAAGGGAGTTTGGAAATGGGGCAGTAGTTTGCAAGGATGGAGGGATCAAGGGTTGTTTTTTTGAGGAGAGGGGTGATGACAGCAGATTTGAGGGAGAGGGGGACAGTACCTGAGGAGAGAGAACCGTTAACAATGTCAGCTAAAATGGGAACTAGAAAAGGAAGTTGGGTGGTCAGCAGTTTGGTGGGAATAGGGGCGAGGGAGTGGGACTGATGGAGAAGATGAGCACGGAGACTAATTGGATAGCTCTTTCAGAGAGCTGACACAGACACAACAGGCCAAATGGCCTCCTTCTGTGCTGTATGA
The DNA here is from genome assembly GCA_030390025.1 of Squalus acanthias. NCBI lineage: Eukaryota > Metazoa > Chordata > Chondrichthyes > Squaliformes > Squalidae > Squalus > Squalus acanthias. The sequence continues at coordinate 60,074 of JASTWF010001709.1, read as the reverse complement.
TTCTATGCCTTTAACATATCTGTGCTGGCTGTCATTTATTAACCCATTTTTTTCCAAGTGACATTTCATCTTCTCCCAGATTATTGTCTCTAAAAGTTTTCTCACTGCAGACGTCAGGCTGACTGGCCTGTAGTTAACGGGTTTAACTTTCTCCCCTTTTTTGAAAGGCAGGGGTATAACAATTGCAAACATCCAGTCCTCTGGCACCACTCCCATATCCAAGGAAGCTTGAAAGATTGTGGCCTATCCACCCTTATTTCCTTCAGCAACCTAGGATGCATACACAAACATTGAAATTATGCCCCCTATACCCAAGTCCAGGTCATTAATATAGATTAAAAAAAGCAGTGGTCCTAATACCAACTCCTGGGTGACGCCACTGTATACTTCCCTCCAGTCTGAAAATCAACCATTCACTACCGAGCCTCGGATAGCTCTGTACTGTTCACTAAGATTCAGGGCTACTGCAGCAGTGACCTCCTCCACGTGCAGCATCATCACTAACCCTGGTTCAGTTTGTGAAGCTCTTTGTTCCAGCACAATGTGGTTCGTATCTGCCGGTGGCTTGGGCTGGCTTTGGTTTTTCATTTTTACCTAGCGAGCTATCCCCACATCAAGGCTGACGTCATTCCCTAGAAACATAATTACATTAGTGTATTGACAACACCTACTACACATACAGCCATCCAAAATCGGGGACGAGCCAAAGGCGTTTATCATGATCCTGTTAATCTACAATTGCAACTAACTATGGGAGAGCCTAAATCCGACAACACGCACCTAGACCGCAATAGAAGACATAGTCATAGACGTAGAATTAGATGTAGACATAAATGTAGACATAGACGTAGATGTCGGCATAAATGGCCCTCTTCAGGGCCGGTGGTTTTGGAGCTACAAGCTATGATGATAATCCATCCAAAATGAACATCCTCTTGCCATGTTGGCGAAGGGTACGTTCACTTCCCCATAAATACTGTGTATCGTTCAAGCTGCCTTGGCCTCCTGGTATTGATCTGGCCACCAATTTGAGACTACATCTTGAATCAAGTAAGCCAGATGTGGCTGATTGTTCATGGTCACTGAGGGTAAGAACCATTCAGTGTATTGTGAGATCTGGCTTTTCGCATAATTTGCAATGTGCTTAGTCCTGCAATAATATTCCAGCATGTGCCCCGCAGCGCTGCATGGATCATCAGCAGCTCACCCTGTGCCCCGCCTTGTTACAGTTGGAACACCTTATGCCCCTGGAATCATCCCTTCAAGACCTACTCTGTGGTGCAGCTCCAGGCTCATGGTGGCTGCGGTCACTTCCTTGTTTGGGGTGGACCTTCCCACATCCAGCCACTCACTTACTGGCTCCCTGAAGAATAATGCTTGGTCTTTGAAGACTTTTAGTGGTTGTACTTGTCATCTAGCAATCATATGTGTAAATCGCCTGGTTCTAAAAACTGGTCTTTTAACATTAGTTCACTTCAAGAAAGCTCTTGCATTTATACATCACATCCTCTGGACCTGCCAAAGTGCTTCACAAGCAATTAGTTACTTTTGAAGTATAGTCACTGCTGTTATGTAGGCAAACGCAGCAGCCAGTTTGTACACAGCAAGATCTCAAACAAAATTAACAACCAGTTCATCTGTTTTTGGTGGTGTTGACTAAGGGAGGAATGTTGGCCAGGACACCGGAGAACTGCTCTCGCCCTGAACTAGAACATTTCATTCACTATGCTTCCAATTTCCACCCTTCCCTCACCTTCACATGGTCCATCTCCGACTCTTCCCTTCCCTTCCTCGACTTCTCCGTCTCCATCTCTGGGGATAGGTTATTGACTAACATTCACTACAAGCCCACTGACTCCCACAGCTACCTGGACTACACTTCCTCCCACCCCGCCTCCTGTAAGGACTCTATTCCATTCTCCCAGTTTCTCCGTCTCCGCCGCATCTGCTCTGATGATGCCACCTTCCATACCAGTGCTTCCGACATGTCTTCCTTTTTCCTCAACCGAGGATTCCCCTCTACCGTGGTCGACACAGCCCTCGACCGTGTCCGTTCTATCTCCCGCACTTCTGCCCTCACCCCTGCCCCTCCCTCCCGGAACCACGATAGAGTTCCCCTTGTCCTCACCTTTCACCCCACCAGCCTCCACATTCAACGGATCATCCTCCACCATTTCCGCCACCTCCAGCGTGATCCCACCACCAAACGCATCTTCCCCTCACCTCCCCTTTCAGCATTCCGCAGGGACCGCTCCCTCCGCGACACCCTAGTCCACTCCTCTACCACCCCCAGCACCCCTTCCCCTTCGCCCGGCACCTTCCCGTGCAAGCGTAGGAGATGCAACACCTGCCCTTATACCTCCCCTCTTCCCACTGTCCAGGGCCCCAAACACCCCTTCCAGGTGAAACAGCGATTTACTTGTACTTCCTGCAATTTAGTATACTGTATTCGCTGCTCACGATGTGGTCTCCTCTACATTGGGGAGACCAAACGCAGATTGGGTGACCGCTTTGCGGAACGCCTCCATTCAGTCCGTAAGGGGGACCCCGAGCTCCCGGTCGCCTATCACTTTAATTCACCGCTTCACTCCCACTCTGACCTCACCGTCCTCGGCCTATTACACTGTTCCACGGAAGCGCAGCGTAAGCTCGAGGAACAGCACCTCATCTTTCGTTTAGGCACGCTACAGCCCTCTGGACTCAATATCGAGTTCAACAATTTTAGATCATAAACTCAGCCCCTATCACATTTATATTTTATTTTTTCATTTACCCTTTTGTTTGCCCCCCCCCCTTTTTTTTCCCTCCTAGAAGCTGGCAGCTGTCCTTCAGTCTGCCAGTGCATTTCACACTTCTTTTAGCCTCAACCTGTCACATTAACACCACCTCTTGCCTTGATCATCTCTTAATGTCTCTTAATGTCTCTTAATCTCTCCTTTTGTTCTTTCATCCCCTCCCCCTTTTCCCAGCTTTATCCTTGCCTTAAATCTATTTCATTTCCTGCTATTTCCAGTTCTGACGAAAGGTCTTCGACCTGAAACGTTAACTCTGTTTCTCTCTCCACGGATGCTGCCTCGCCTGCTGAGTTTTTCCAACGTTTTCTGTTGTTACACCGGAGAACTCACTGCTCTTCTTTAAACAGTGCCATGGATCCTTTGTGACCACCTGAACAGGCAGACTGCGCCTTGGTTTAACACCTCATCCAAAAGACAACAGTGCAGCACTCCCTCCCTCAGTATCACAATGGAGTGTCAGCCGAGGTTGTGTGCCCAAGTCCTGGAGCGGAGCTTGACCCATGACCTTCTGACTCAAAAGGTGAGAGCACTACCACTGAACTAAGCTGGCAAATAAACTTTCAGCAAACTCGCCTTCTAACCAAATTTTCTAGGTTTCCTGCAAATTCAAACTAACTGTTTTATAAGTACGATGAGACACTTTCTGCAACACTTTAAACTTCCGACATGAGTTTAAGTTTAAGGTTGATTTGTTTCAATCTGTACAGAGTTCAGGATTTCCGAGAGAGAGAGAGAGAGAGAGAGAGAGTGCAGAAAGGGCTTCCTCATTGATTGATGGTCCGTGTTCCTCGGTCCCATTTGTACAGATGCGGTAACAATTTAAATATCTTGGAAAATCCTTCTCCCCTTCCATAAAATTTTGTGATAGTTTGAAAGAAAGAAAAGAAAGACTTGCATTTCTATAGCACCTTTCATGACCTCAGGATGTCCCAAAGCGCTTTACAGCCAATGAAGTACTTTTTTGATGTGTAGTCACTGTTGTAATGTAGGAAACGCAGCAGTCAATTTGCGCACAACAAGCTCCCACAAACAGCAATGTGATAATGACCAGATAATCTGTTTTAGTGATGTTGACTGAGGGATAAATATTGGCCAGAACACCAGGGATAACTCCCCTGCTCTTCTTTGAAATAGTGTCATGGGATCTTTTACATCCACCTGAGAGAGACCTGGTTTAACGTCTCATCCGAAAGATGGCACCTCTGACAGTGCAGCACTCCCTCGGTACTGCACTGGAGAGTCAGCCTACATTTTTCTGCTCAAGTCTCTGGAGTGGGACTTGAACCCACAACCTTCTGGCTCAGAGGGAAGAGAGCTACCAACAGAGCCACGGCTGACAGGTTGGATTGACTATGTCTACCATGTCCCGGATCATGGGCTGGATAAACAGTACATTCACTCATCTGGTTAGATGTCGTACTGCCCTATCTGCCATCTCAAGTGCAGTTCCGTTTTGTTCTGACCTGTTTTTTCTTTTGATTGCGCCTATGTAAACGGCCTTGGGATGTTTTTCTATGTTAAAGGTGCTGTATCGATGCAAGTTCTTGTTACTGTTGTTGGTTGCTCCCTTAGAAGCTATTATTAAAGACGTTATAGCAGGGCACTTAGAAAAGTTCAAGGTAATCAGGCAGAGTCAACATGGTTTTGTGAAAGGGATATCATGTTTAACCAATTTATTGGAGTTCTTTGAGGAAGTAACATGTGCTGTGGATAAAGGGGAACCGGTGGATGTACTGTACTTAGATTTCCAGATGGCATTTGATAAGGTGCCACAGCAAAGGTTATTGCAGAAAATAAAAGCTCATAGTGTAGGGGGTAACATATTGGCATGGATAGAAGATTGGCTAGCTAACAGGAAACAGAGAGTAGGCATAAATGGGTCATTTTCTGGTTGGCAAGATGTAACGAGTGGTGTGCCACAGGGTTCAGTGCTGGAGCCTCAACTTTTTACAATTTATATAAATGACTTGGATGAAGGGACCGAAGGTATGGTTGCTAAATTTGCTGATGACACAAAGATAGGTAGGAAAGTAAGTTGTGAAGAGGACATAAGGAGGCTACAAAGGAATATAGATAGGTTAGGTGAGTGGGCAAAGATCTGGCAAATGGAGTATAATGTGGGAAAATGTGAAATTGTCCATTTTGGCAGGAAGAATAAAAAAGAAGCATATTACCTAAATGGTGAGAGATTGCAGAGCTCTGAGATGCAGAGGGATCTGGGTGTCCTAGTGCATGAATCGCAAAAGGTTACTATGCAGGTACAGCAAGTAATTAGGAAAGCTAATAGAATGTTATCGTTTATTGCGAGGGTAATTGAATACAAAAGTAGGGAGGTTATGCTTCAGTTATACAGGGCATTGGTGAGACCACATCTGGAGTACTGTGTACAGTATTGGTCTCCTTATTTAAGGAAGGATGTAAATGCGTTGGAAGCAGTTCAGAGAAGGTTTACTAGACTAATACCTGGAATGGGCGAGTTGTCTTATGAGGAAAGGTTGGACAGGCTAGGCTTGTATCCGCTGGAGTTTAGAAGAGTAAGAGGTGACTTGATTGAAACATATAAGATCCTGAGGGGTCTTGACAGGATGGATGTGGAGAGGATGTTTCCTCTTGTGGGAGAATTTAGAACTAGGGGGCACTGTTTAAAAATAAGGGGTCGCCCATTTAAGACAGAGATGAGGAGAAATTGTTTCTCACAGAGGGTCGTGAGTCTTTGGAACTCTCTTCCTCAGAGGGCGATGAAAGCAGAGTCTTTGAATATTTTTAAGGCAGAGGTAGATAGATTCTTGATAAGCAAGGGGGTGAAAGGTTATCGGGGGTAGGCGGGAATGTGGAGCAATCAGATCAGCCATGATCTTATTCAGTGGCGGAGCAGGCTCAAGGGGCCGAGTGGCCTACTCCTGCTCCTAATTCGTATGTTCGTATGTTCCTTCAGCCTCATTCCGATGCAACTATATTTTCTATTCCAAAGTCAGCCCATGCAATTCGATCGCATATCAATGTTGGCTCTCCTCCGCCACCCATATAATCAATTCTAAGGGGGTGAAACTGGCCTACGCCAGTAGCGTGAAATAGCGAATCGGCAGCCTGTGGGCGCGGTGTAACACGGGCTGCCGATTCGCTAAGAACCCGTTTCACACTTCTGGCATTGACCAGTTTCACTCCCTATCTCCTTTATCTCCTTTCTTGGTTCTTGTACCAATAGTTTTCTGTTTGTTCCTAATAATTTATTTTAAACTTTCAACTCTGGCCCATGAGAGATATTTGTCCCACGTCAGCTGTCACTAATTGTCACAGTTTGTGCTATTACCTAATACTTATCCTCATGTAAACAGCTTGATGAGAGTTTCATTAAACAGAGCACGATCTCCTATGAACTGAAACCTCGGTCTGCATTCTCTGCTACATTTTTGTACGCGTTATATCAATGGAAGTCTTTCTTTCTTTCTCTGATTCTTTCTCTCTCTCTTTCTCTCTTTCTTTCTCTCCTTCTTTCTTTCTACTTGGTTTAGCATAGCCCAAGTCTAAAAAAGAGGATTACAAAATGAACATGGATATTAATCTGGAGAGAACTTTAATCTTTTGATCAAAAACAAGTCAATATGCAGCATAATACATGGGGGAAATGGTTATTCCCTCAAAAACCCAGTCACTAATAAATGCAAACTGTGATGTGATTCTGACTGGAAGAGTGCGGAAGTCTCACTTACACGGATACGCTCCAGAGCGCATGTGGTATCATGAAACTCTAATTTGTATTTGTTTCCCCTTTCTCAAGGCGCAGGATATAAGATACTTCATGAGTCAATGTAATCAAGAAAACCACAAGAGGCAGCTCTTGGCTTGATTCATTAATGATAAGTGATCCAGACAGCATACAGACACTGGGAATGGGCAACATTCCCTGCAACATGAGTAAGCTCAACATGGTCTGGGATTCAACCCTGCCGAGAGCCCGTACCCAGATGTTAAATGGGATATTTACAAGAGAATGACAAACAAATTAACTGGAAGTAAACTAATTAGGTTTAATGGGGCAGAAATTTATCTTGGGGATAGCGCATAACGGGCGATAGCGAATTGGCAGCCCATTTTAGACTCCACCCAATTTGACTTCAATGGAAAATAAAATCAGGCCGAGTGTATTTCGGGCTGCTGATTCACTATCACCCATTTTGCGCTACCATCTGAGAAGAATTTCATTCCCGATTACATCAACCTCAATGTGATGGCGGTCAAAGACAGGGTCAGAGAGCAACCAAACAAATCTCCAAGGATAACTGATATTCATTCCACGGTACTCAGAGAGATGTGGGATGAGATTTTTGAAATAATGATCATCAGCAATCTATGCTTGGACCTCCTGTTATTTCTGATTTACATCAACAACTTGAATTCAGAAACTGATGCAAATGATCAAGCATAGAAGCATAGAAGATAGGAGCAGGAGTAGGCCAATCGGCCCCTCGAGCCTGCTCCGCCATTTAATGAGATCATGGCTGATCATCCAAATTCAGTACCCTGTCCCTGCTTTCTCCCTGAAAGGGTTAATTTGAAATGGTTAAATTTAATTTCTGCAGGACTCGCAATAAAGCAATGTGCAGTGAAGGTTCTGCAAAACAAGATAAGGAATAGATACGGTCCCAGCTGCCGGACAGACTCTTGGGGGGTTCAGTGTCTAATAACTGAGGTATTGAAAGAGACCTTCTAAAGAAGTTAGCTAGAAGTTGTAGGCACAGTGCCAATAACTGATAACATACAGTAGTAATCGTGGGACCTAGCCCATGCTCAGAAAGCATAGCAAGATGTAACTAATCTTGATCAGAAAGCATAGCAAGATGTAACTAACCTTTTATGATTGTTGCCAAATAAAAATGAATGAAGCCAAAAAGTAATCAGGTGATTAATGTAATATAATGTGATTGGATGTAAATCGATGTATGATGGCATGTAGCCAGAAAAACTAAATAAAAAGCTGTATTAACCAAAGGTTAAACGAGAAGGGGGTACACAAGGTCACGGGACCTTTGTCTCTTCTCCCAAAGTACTTTGCCTAATAAACTGTGTGTGTTAAGCTTTACACAGACTCTGAGAATAATTTTCTCCAACACTCCCCATATCCCTTGATCCCTTTAGCCTTAAGAAATATATCTATCTCCTTCTTGAATATATTAAATGAGTTGGCCTCAACTGCCTTCTGTGGTAGAGAATTCCACAGGTTCACCACTCTCTGGGTGAGGAAATTCCTCCTCATCTCAGTCCTAAATGACTTACCCCTTATCTTTAGACTGTGACCTCTGGTTCTGGACTCCCCGCCATCGGGAACATCCTTCCTGCATCCAGTCTGTCTAGTCCTGTTAGAATTTTATAAGTTTCAATGAGATCTCCTCTCAATCTTCTAAACTCTAGCGAATATAAGCCTAATCGACCCAATCTCTCTTCATACGTCATTCCTGCCATCCCAGGTATCAGTCTGGTAAATCTTCGCTGCACTCCCTCCATGGCAAGAACATCCTTCCTCAGATAAGGCGACCAAAACTGCACACAATACTCGAGGTGTGGTCTCAACAAGGCTTTGTAAAACTGCAGCAAGACATCCTTGCTCCTGTACTCGAATCCTCTCGCTATGAAGGCCAACATACCATTTCCCTTCTTAACCGCCTGCTGCACCTGCATGCTTACCTTCAGCGACTGGTGCACAAGGATTCCCGGATCTCGTTGCACTTCCCCTTTTCCCAATCTATTGCCATTCAGATAATAATCTGTCTTCCTGTTTTTGCCACCAAAGTGGATAACCTCGCATTTATCCACATTATACTGCATCTGCCATGCATCTGCCCAATCACCCAACCTGTCCAAATCATACTGGAGTTTCTCTGCATCCTCCTCACAGCACACACGCCCACCCAGCTTTGTGTCGTCTGCAAACTTAGAGGTATTACATCTAGTTCCCTCGTCTAGATCATTAATATATATTGTGAATAGATGGGGTACTAGCACCGATCCCTGCGGTACCCCACTAGTCACTGCCTGCCACTCGGAAAAAGACCCGTTTATTCCAACTCTTTGCTTCCTGTCTGCCAACCAGTTTTCTATCCAAATCAGTACCTTATCCCCAATCCCATGTGCTTTAACTTTGCACGCTAATCTCTTATGCGGGACCTTATCAAAAGCCTTCTGAAAGTCCAAATACACCACATCCACTGGTTCTCCCTTATCTATTCTACCAGTTACATCCTCAAAAAATTCCAGTAGATTAGTCAGGCATGATTTACCTTTTGTAAATCCATATTGACTTTGTCCGATCCTGTCACTGTTTTCCAAGTGCTCTGCTATTACATCTTTTATAATGGACTCTAGCATTTTGCCCACTACCGATGTCAGGCTTACCGGTGAATAATTCCCCGGTTTTTTTCTACCACCTTTTTTAAATAGTCGGGTTACATTAGCTACCTTCCAATCCATGGGAACTGTTCCAGAGTCTATAGAATTTTGAAAGATGACCAGCAATGCATGTACTGTTTCGAGGGCCACTTCCTTAAGTACCCTAGGATGTAGATTATCAGGCCCTGGGGATTTATCGGCCTTCAATCCCGTCAATTTCCCGAAAACCATTTCCCTACAAATACTGATTTCATTCAATTCCTCCCTCTCATTAGACCCTATGTTCCCCGACATCTCTGGGAGGTTATTTGTGTCCTCCTTTGTGAAGACAGAACCAAAGTATGTATTTAATTGGTCTGCCATTTCTTTGTTCCCCATTATAAATTCCCCTGATTCTGACTGCAAGGGATCTACGCTTGACTTCACCAATCTTTTTCTCTTCACATATCTATAGAAGCCTTTACAGTCAGTTTTTATGTTCCCTGCAAGCTTGCTCTCATATTCTATTTCCCCCCTCTTAATTAATCCCTTTGTCCTCCTTTGCTGAATCCTAAACTGCTCCCAATCTTCAGGTTTGCTGCTTTTTCTGGCCAATTTACATGTCCTCTCCTTGGATCTTATGCTATCCCTAATTTCCCTTGTTAGCCACAGTTGAGTCACCTTTTTTGTTTTATTTTTATGCCAAACAGAGATGAACAAATTCTGTAGTTTATCCATGTGATCTTTAAATGTTTGCCATTGCCTATCCACCGTCAACCCTTTAAGTAATGCTCCCCAATCCATCCTAGCCAACTCACGCCTCATACCATCGTAGTTTCCTTTATTTAAATTCAGGACCCTAGTCTCTGAGTCAACTACTTCACTCTCCATCTTAATGAAGAATTCTATCATATTATGATCGCTCCTCCCCAAGGGGCCTCGCACAACAAGATTGCTAATTAATCCTTTCTCATTACATAATACCCAGTCTAAGATGGCCTGATCTCCAGTTGGTTCCTCGACATATTGGTCCAGGAAACCATCCCGTATACACTCTAGGAATTCCTCCTCCACAGTATTGTTAATAATTTGGTTAGCCCAATCTATATGTAGATTAAAGTCACCCATGATAACTGCTGTACCCTTATTGCACGCATCTCTAATTTCCCGTTTACTGCCATCCCCAACCTCAGCATTACTGTTTGGGGGTCTGTATACAACTCCCACTAACGTTTTCTGCCCCTTGGTATTTCTCAGCTCTACCCATACAGATTCCACATCAGAGCTAATATCCTTCCTTACTATTGTGTTAATCTCCTCTTTAACCAGCAATGCTACCCAACCTCCTTTTACTTTTTGTCTGTCCTTCCTGAATATTGAATACCCCTGGATGTTGAATTCCCAGCCTTGGTCACCCTGGAGCCATGTCTCCGTAATCCCAATTATATCATATCCGTTGACATCTATTTGCGCAGCTAATTCATCCACATTATTATGAATGCTCCTCGCATTAAGACACAAAGCCTTCAGGCTTGTTTTTTTAACACTCTTAGTCCTTTTAGAATTATTATTTACTGTAGCCCTGTTTGATTTACACCCTTAATTTCTCTGCCTTCCACTTTTGCTTTTCTCCTTCCTGTCTTTTGCTTCTATCCTTGCTTCCCTTTCCTCTGTTTCCCTGCACAGGTTCCCAACCCCCTGCCATTTTAGTTTAAACCCTCCCCAACAGCACCAGCAAACACATTCAAAAACAACAACAACTTGTATTTATACAGCACCTTTAACATAGTAAAACGTTCCGAGGAGCTTCACAGGAGCATTATCAAACAAAATTTGACACCGAGCCACATAAGGAGATATTAGGACAGGTGACCAAATGCTTGGTCAAAGAGGTAGGTTTTAAGGAGCGTCTTAAATGAGGAGGAATGAGAGGTAGAGCGACGGAGAGGTTTAGGGAGGGAATTCCAGAGACTGGGGCCTAGGCACCGAAGGCACGGCCACCAATGGTGCAGCGATGAAAATGGGGATGCACAAGAGGCCAGAATTGGAGGAATGCAGAGATCTCAGTGGGTTGTAGGGCTGGAGGAGGTTATAGAGATAGGGAGGGGCGAGGCCATAAAGGAATCTGAAAGCAAGGATGAGAATATTTAAATCAAGGCATTGCCAGACTGGGAGTCAATGTAGGTCAGCAAATGCAGAGGTGATGGTGAACAGGACTTGGTTCGAGTTAGGATATGGGCAGCAGAGTTTTGGATGAGCTCACATTTATGGAGGTTGCAAGATGGGAGGCCGGCCGGGAAAGCAAATTCGGGAATAACACAAAACTGGGGAGGGGACAATCAGAAAGAAAGAACTTGCAATTATACACCGCCTTTTGTATCATCGGGACATCCCAAAATGCTTCACAGCCAATGTGTTACTTTTGATATGTATTCACTGTTGTTATATAGGTAAATGCAGCAGCCAATTTGCACATAGCAAGGTCCCACAAACAACAATGATAAGGGACCAGATCATTTGTTTTGGTGATTTTGATTGAGGGGTAAATGTTGACCAGGGTACTCCCATGTTCTTCTTCAAATAGTGCCGAGGGATCTTTTACATCCACCGACAACAATACGTCATGGAGCCAACCAGGGAACAGGCTATTTTAGATCTTGCATTGTGTAATGAGACAGGGTTAATTAGCAATCTCATAGTAAAGGATTCTCTGGGGCAGAGTGATCATAATATGATAGAATTTCACATTAAGTTTGAGAGTGACTTGCCAAAGTCCGAAACTAGAGTCTTAGGGGCTAAATTCGGTTGATTTGCGCCTCCCATTAGCGCCCTAAGAGGGCATTAACGGGGCGCAAATCAACTAGCACCTGGACGCGGCGTCGCTAATGCCTCCCGTGAAATTCAGTGGGAGGTTAGCGGCGGTGCTAACCGTTAGCGCCGCGCGACGCTGCACCGCCGGCGATGACGTCATCGCCGTGCACAGCACCCCGCTCGCGCCCCAGCTGTAATATTGGGTGGCACCCCCCGACTTACCGCCGGACGCTACATCCGCCAGGGTCAGGGGGGCCTACCTGTGGCCGGGGCGGCGCTAGTTAAAGGGGAGGTGGTGGGCAGCCATTTTTTTGCTGGCCGCCAGCCAGCACATAGAAACATAGAAGATAGGAGCAGGAGTAGGCCATTCGGCCCCTCGAGCCTGCTCCGCCATTCAATACGATCATGGTTGATCATCCAAATTCAGTACCCTATCCCTGCTTTCTCCCCATATCCCTTGATCCCCTTAGCCTTAAGAAATATATCTATCTCCTTCTTGAATATATTTAATGAATTGGACTCAACTGTCTTCTGTGGTAGAGAATTCCACAGGTTCACCACTCTCTGGGTAAGGAAATTCCTCCTCATCTCAGTCCTAAATGGCTTACCCCTTATCCTTAGACTGTGACCCCTGGTTCTGGACTCCCCCGCCATCGGGAACATCCTTCCTGCATCTAGTCTGTCTAGTCCTGTTAGAATTTTATATAAGTTTCAATGAGATCCCCTCTCATTCTTCTAAACTCTAGCGAATACAAGCCCAATCGACCCAATCTCTCTTCATACGTCATTCCTGCCATCCCAGGTATCAGTCTGGTGAATCTTCGCTGCACTCTCGCCATGGCAAGAACATCCTTCCTCAGATAAGGCGACCAAAACTGCACACAATACTCAAGGTGTGGTCTCACCAAGGCCCTGTACAGCTGCAGCAAGACATCCTTGCTCCTGTACTCGAATCCTCTCGCTATGAAGGCCAACATACCATTTGCCTTCTTAACCGCCTGCTGCACCTGCATGCTTACCTTCAGCGACTGGTGCACAAGGACACCCAGGTCTCGTTGCACTTCCCCTTTTCCCAATCTATTGCTGTTCAGATAATAATCTGCCTTCCTGTTTTTGCCACCAAAGTGGATAACCTCGCATTTATCCACATTATACTGCATCTGCCATGCATCTGCCCAATCACCCAACCTGTCCAAATCATACTGGAGTTTCTCTGCATCCTCCTCACAGCACACACGCCCACCCAGCTTTGAGTCGTCTGCAAACTTGGAGATATTACATCTAGTTCCCTCGTCTAGATCATTAATATATATTGTGAATAACTGGGGTCCTAGCACCGATCCCTGCGGTACCCCACTAGTCACTGCCTGCCACTCGGAAAAAGATCCGTTTATTCCAACTCTTTGCTTCCTGTCTGCCAACCAGTTTTCTATCCAAGACAGTACCTTATCCCCAATCCCGTGTTATTTAACTTTGCACGCTAATCTCTTATGCGGGACCTTATCGAAAGCCTTCTGAAAGTCCAAATACACCACATCCACTGGTTCTCCCTTATCTATTCTATCAGTTACATCCTCAAAAAATCCAGTAGATTAGTCAAACATGATTTACCTTTTGTAAATCTAGTTGACTTTGTCCGATCCTGTCACTGTTTTCCAAGTGCTCTGCTATTACATCTTTTATAATGGACTCTACCATTTTCCCCACTACCGATGTCAGGCTTACCGGTCTATAATTCCGCGTTTTCTCTCTACCACCTTTTTTAAATAGTGGGGTTACATTAGCTACCCTCCAATCTATGGGAACTGTTCCAGAGTCTATAGAATTTTGGAAGATGACCAGCAATGCATGTACTATTTCTAGGGCCACTTCCTTAAGTACCCTAGGATGTAGATTATCAGGTCCTGGGGATTTATCGGCCTTCAATCCCATCAATTTCCCGAACACCATTTCCCTACAAATACTGATTTCATTCAGTTCCTCCCTCTCATTAGACCCTATGTTCCCCGACACCTCTGGGAGTTTATTTGTGTCCTCCTTTGTGAAGACAGAACCAAAGTATGCATTTAATTGGTCTGCCATTTCTTTGTTCCCCATTATAAATTCCCCTGATTCTGACTGCAAGGGACCTGCGCTTGACTTCACCAATCTTTTTCTCTTCACATATCTATAGAAGCTTTTACAGTCAGTTTTTATGTTCCCTGCAAGCTTACTCTCATATTCTATTTCCCCCCTCTTAATTAATCCCTTTGTCCTCCTTTGCTGAATCCTAAACTGCTCCCAATCCTCAGGTTTGCTGCTTTTTCTGGCCAATTTTTATGTCCGCTCCTTGGATCTTATGCTATCCCTAATTTCCCTTGTTCGCCACAGTTGAGTCACCGTTTTTGTTTTATTTTTATGCCAAACAAGGATGAACAAATTCTGTAGTTCATCCATGCGATCTTTAAATGTTTGCCATTGCCTATCCACCGTCAACCCTTTAAGTAACATTCCCCAATCCATCCTAGCCAACTCGCGCCTCATACCATCGTAGTTTCCTTTATTTAAATTCAGGACCCTAGTCTCTGAGTCAACTACTTCACTCTCCATCTTAATGAAGAATTATATCATATTATGATTGCTCCTCCCCAAGGGGCCTCGCACAACAAGATTGCTAATTAATCCTTTCGCATTACATAATACCCAGTCTAAGATGGCCTGATCTCTAGTTGGTTCCTCGACATATTGTCCAGGAAACCATCCCATATACACTCTAGGAATTCCTCCTCCACAGTATTGTTACTAATTTGATTAGCCCAATCTATATGTAAATTAAAGTCACCCATGATATCTGCTGTGCCCTTATTGCACGCGTCTCTAATTTCCCGTTTAATGCCATCCCCAATCTCAGCATTACTGTTTGGGGGTCTGTATACAACTCCCACTAATGTTTTCTGCCCCATGGTATTTCACAGCTCTACCCATACAGATTCCACATCATCAGAGCTAATATCCTTCCTTACTATTGTGTTAATCTCCTCTTTAACCAGCAATGCTACCCCACCTCCTTTTCCTTTTTGCCTGTCCTTCCTGAATATTGAATACAGGTTCCCAACCCCCTGCCATTTTAGTTTAAACCCTCCCCAACAGCACTAGCAAACACTCCCCCTAGGACATCAGTCCCGGTCCCGCCCAGGTGCAAACCGTCCAGTTTGTACTGGTCCCATCTCCCCCAGAACTGGTTCCAATGTCCCAGGAATTTGAATCCCTCCCCCTTGCAACATTCCTCTAGCCACGTATTCCTCTGTTCTGTCTTCACAAAGGAGGACACAAATAAACTCCCAGAGATGTCGGGGAACATAGGGTCTAATGAGAGGGAGGAATTGAATTAAATCAGTATTTGTAGGGAAATGGTGTTAGGGAAATTGATGGGATTGAAGGCCGATAAATCCCCAGGGCCTGATAATCTACATCCTAGGGTACTTAAGGAAGTGGTCCGAGAAATAGTACATGCATTGCTGGTCATCTTCCAAAATTCTATAGACTCTGGAACAGTTCCCATGGATTGGAGGGTAGCTAATGTAACCCCACTATTTAAAAAAGGTGGTAGAGAAAAAACAGGGAATTATAGACCGGTAACCCTGACATCGGTAGTGGGGAAAATGGTAGAGTCCATTATAAAAGATGTAATAGCAGAGCACTTGGAAAACAGTGACAGGATCGGACAAAGTCAACATGGATTTACAAAAGGTAAATCATGCCTGACGAATCTACTGGATTTTTTTGAGGATGTAACTGGTAGAATAGATAAGGGAGAACCAGTGGATGTGGTGTATTTGGACTTTCAAAGGCTTTTGATAAGGTCCCGCATAAGAGATTAGCGTGCAAAGTTAAAGCACATGGGATTGGGGGTAAGGTACTGATTTGGATAGAGAACTGGTTGGCAGACAGGAAGCAAAGAGTTGGAATAAACGGATCTTTTTCCGAGTGGCAGGCAGTGACTAGTGGGGTACCGCAGGGATCGGTGCTAGGACCCCAGCTATTCACAATATATATTAATGATCTAGACGAGGGAACTAGATGTAATATCTCTAAGTTTGCAGACGACACAAAGCTGGGTGGGCGTGTGTGCTGTGAGGAGGATGCAGAGAAACTCCAGTATGATTTGGACAGGTTGGGTGATTGGGCAGATGCATGGCAGATGCAGTATAATGTGGATAAATGCGAGGTTATCCAATTTGGTGGCAAAAACAGGAAGACAGATTATTATCTGAACGCCAATAGATTGGGAAAAGGGGAAGTGCAACGAGACCTGGGAGTCCTTGTGCACCAGTCACTGAAGGTAAGCATGCAGGTGCAGCAGGCGGTTAAGAAGGCAAATGGTATGTTGGCCTTCATAGCGAGAGGATTCGAGTACAGGAGCAAGGATGTCTTGCTGCAGTTGTACAAGGCCTTGTTGAGACCACACCTTGATATTGTGTGCAGTTTTGGTCGCCTTATCTGAGGAAGGATGTTCTTGCCATGGAGGGAGTGCAGCGAAGATTTACCAGACTGATACCTGGGATGGCAGGAATGACGTATGAAGAGAGATTGGGTCGATTAGGCTTATATTCGCTAGAGTTTAGAAGAATGAGAGGGGATCTCATTGAAACTTATAAATTTCTTACAGGACTAGACAGACTAGATGCAGGAAGGCTGTTCCCAATGGCGGGCGCGTCCAGAACCAGAGGTCACAGTCTAAGGATAAGGGGTAAGCCATTTAGGACTGAGATGAGGAGGAATTTCTTCACCCAGAGAGTGGTGAACCTGTGGAATTCTCTACCACAGAAGGCAGTTGAGGCCAATTCATTAAATATATTCAAGAAGGAGATAGATATATTTCTTAAGGCTAAAGGGATCAAGGGATATGAGGAGAAAGCAGGGACAGGGTACTGAATTTGGATGATCAGCCATGATCTCATTAAATGGCGGAGCAGGCTCGAGAGGCCGAATGGCCTACTCCTGCTCCTATCTTCTATGCTTCTATACAGGAAAGATGTGATTGCACTAGAGAGGGTACAGAGGAGATTTACAAGGATGTTGCTGGGAGTAGAGAATCTTAGCTATGAGGAAAGACTGGATAGGCTGGGTCTGTTTTCCTTGGAACAGAGGAGGCTGAGGAGAGACCTTATTGAGGTGTATAAAATTATGAGGGGCATAGATAAAGTGGATAGAAAGGACCTATTTCCCTTAGCAGAGGGTTCAAAAACCAGGGGGCACAGATTTAAAGTAATTGGTGGAAGCTTTAGAGGGGATTTGAGGGGAAATTTCTTCACCCAGAGGATTGTGGGGGTCTGGAACTCACTGCCTGAAAGGGTGGTAGATGCAGGAACCCTTACCACATTTAAAAAGTAATTGGATGTGCACTTGGGATGCTCTAACCTGCAGGGCTACGGACCAAGAGCTGGGAAGTGGGATTAGGCTGGATAGCTCTTTGTTGGCCGGCGCTGACACGATGGGCCAAAATGGCCTCCTTCCGTGCTACTTGCCTTGGAGGTGGTGCAACGAAGATTCACTAGATTGATTCCTGGGATGAGAGGCTGTCCTATGAGGAGAGATTGTGTAGAATGGGCCTATACTCCCTGGAGTTTAGAAGAATAAGAGGAGATCTCATTGAAACATACAAGATTCTGAAGGGGATTGACAGGGTAGATGCTGAGAGGTTGTTTCTCCTGGCTGGAGTGTCTAGAACTAGGGGGCATAGTCTCAGGATAAGGGGTAGGCCATTTAAGATGGAGATGAGGAGGAATTTCTTCACTCAGAGGGTTGTGAATTTTTGGAATTCTTTGCCCCAGAGGACTGTGAATGCTGAGTCTTTTAGTATATTCAAGGCTGAGATAATTTTGGACTCTCGGGGAATCAAGGGATATGGAGATCGGGCGGGAAAGTGGAGTTGAGGACGATGATCAGCCATGATCTTATTGAATGGCGGAGCAGGCTCGAGGGGCTGTATGGCCTAGTCCTGCTCTTATTTCTTATGTTCTTATGTAAACAAGCAGATGGGGCCTCGATTTAACATCTCATCCGAAAGATGGCCCCTCCGACAGTGCGGCACTCCCTTTGCACTGCACTGGAGACTCAGCCTAGATTTTGTGCTCAAGTTCTGGAATGGTGCTTGAACCCACAACCTTCTGAGGTAGAGGTGAGAGTGCTACCACTGATACAAGCAGACGCAAGTCTGAAGAGACAACGAAGGAATTAGATCCAATCTGTAAAGGGGCAGATGAAACTTAACACAGGTAAGTGTGAGGCACTACATACTAAAAGAAAACATGGTCGTCATATTGTCTCTATGAATATTATCAAGATGGCTACATTACCAGATCATATGTGTGTAAAGTCATTCTTTGGTTCATAGTGAAGGAGGATGTGCTGGTGGGTGTGGGGCTCGGCGTGAGACAAATATCTGAAAATTGTAGCACATTTCCTCAAACATCCTAACATTAACAGCAACCACAATGTGCATTTATATAGCGCCTTTAACGGAGTAAAAACGTCCCCAAGACGCTTCACGGGAGCATTATCAGACAAAATTTGACACCGAGCCATATAAGAGGTAGGTTTTAAGGAGTGTCTTAATTGAGGTAGAGAGGTGGAGAGGTTCAGGGAGGGAATTCCAGAGCTTAGGGCCGAGACAGCTGAAGGCTCAGCCGCCAATGGAGGGGTGAAAGAAATTGGGGATGCACAGGAGGCCACAATTGGAGGAGAGCAGAGTTCTCGGAGGGTTGTAGGCAACATTCCCTCTAAGCTGCACGGTCGCGCAGCTCTCTGCTGGTCCCGCGCGGCCTGGGACCGGCTTTTACAAGGTTAAATTTTGCGCATGCATGCAACTGTGAATGGGCCGCACAGCCCCTTACAGGGGCCACACACCCAAAGAAAATTAGGGGAACATTGGTTGTAGGTTTGGAAGAGGTTACAGAGGCATGGAGGGATTTGAAAACAAGGATGAGAATTTAAAAATCGAGGCGTTGCCAGACCGGGAGCCAATGTAGGTCAGTGACCACGGGGTTGATAGGTGAACAGGACATTGTGCGAGTCAGGATACGGGCAGCAGTTTTGGATGAGCTTAAGTTTACGAAGCGTGGTAGGTGGGACGCCGGCCAGGAGACCATTGGAACAGTCGAGTCTGGAAGTAACAAATGCATGGGATGTGAGTTTCAGCAGCAGATGAGCTGAGGCAGGGGCTGAGACAGGCAATATTACGGAGTTATGATATTACATAAAGTTGAAAGGAGTTTATGGCTGGTACTAGACTCAGCACATAAACGTCCCATTACTGTGGAGCAACATTTGACAAAGCAAGTAGAATCCTGCATTCTGTTGCTAAATCAGTGGGGTATAAGTCAGAGGAGTCAAGCTGAAACTATCCAGTGCTCTGTGTCCAGTTTTGGTCGGTGCTACACAACGGAAGCATTCAAATCCTGAAATGTGGTACAGAGAAGAGGCACAAGGCTGGACCCAGATGTCAGAGATTTGAATTATGAGGAAAGGTTGGAAAAATGCGGATCTTTCAGCCTTGAAAGGAGATGACCTAGAGCTATGCGAGCTATGAAATGGTACAGAAAGGGGTACCTCAAGATAGGCTCTGAAAGCAAGACAAGAGAGCACAGGTTCAAACTGGTGAAAGGCCAAGAGTAAGTAATTCTTGGAATGAACTTCTGGGAAGGGGAGGGAAGCAAAAAATCTTGGAGTCAATTAAGAGACAGCAGGATGTTGTGATGGGTGACTATGGAATTTTGTAGATGAATTAATTAAAATGGGTCAAGCATCCTTCCTCACCTGTATTTTTTTTGTGTTTTGATGAAAGGTACCAAATAGAGGTTTATACTTGCCTGTGGACATTTCACAGGGTTCTTTTTAATATGGAAGCAAGAATTCATATTTAAGCATTGTTGTTAAAATCTCTGTTAAATGTGGTATCAGTTCTCCGCATTTTCATGCTAGAATTAATTTACTCACTCGGGCCATTTCGTACTCATTCTATTTTCTATTGAAGTTGATATGGTCAGATACAAAGCATTCAGACCCGATTCAGCAGAAATATCCCAGATATGTATTATAGCAGCATTATTAGAATGACCAGTCTTTAAAATGAGTGGGGGAGGCAGTATGACCAATTGCTGTGCATGACAAGCCTAGCATACCAATCAATTGGCATGTAATCCAGCGAGTTAAAACTGTGCTGGTTTTGCCCTTATTAATCTTATAATACTGTATAATTTCACTTAGTATGAGTACCTCATTGATTTATTCCATTTTTAGATTACATGATGGTAGAGGTCAGTGCCTATGCCCAGGGTGATGGCGTTTGCTGGGTTAGGTTTGGGGATCGAGCAGGTAGCAGGCCTAGGGCGAGGAGCTGGGTTGATTTTCCGAAGAATGATAATCAGATTAGAAAGGAAGGCCGGGAGTGGAGCACATCTGGGAATGGGAGGGGAACAGACAAGAGCCCAGATATTGAGTACAGGCACAGCAGATTCAGGTCCCTGCCTCTCTTCCGTGGCTACGTTCGCGCCCGGGTGGCCCTGGAGATGGAGCACGCGGTGTCCGCCAGCACGCTCGAGGCTTTCCGCGACTGGTGGACACCGGGGGGGACTGGAGTGCTTCACCACCACTGGAAATGGAATTTTAATCTAATTTGTTAAGTTTCCTTTTACTTTGTTTTTTAAGTTACAGTCCTTATTGATTGTGCCCCTTTATTATCTGAACGCCAATAGATTGGGAAAAGGGGAAGTGCAACGAGACCTGGGAGTCCTTGTGCACCAGTCACTGAAGGTAAGCATGCAGGTGCAGCAGGCGGTTAAGAAGGCAAATGGTATGTTGGCCTTCATAGCGAGAGGATTCGAGTACAGGAGCAAGGATGTCTTGCTGCAGTTGTACAAGGCCTTGTTGAGACCACACCTTGATATTGTGTGCAGTTTTGGTCGCCTTATCTGAGGAAGGATGTTCTTGCCATGGAGGGAGTGCAGCGAAGATTTACCAGACTGATACCTGGGATGGCAGGAATGACGTATGAAGAGAGATTGGGTCGATTAGGCTTATATTCGCTAGAGTTTAGAAGAATGAGAGGGGATCTCATTGAAACTTATAAATTTCTTACAGGACTAGACAGACTAGATGCAGGAAGGCTGTTCCCAATGGCGGGCGCGTCCAGAACCAGAGGTCACAGTCTAAGGATAAGGGGTAAGCCATTTAGGACTGAGATGAGGAGGAATTTCTTCACCCAGAGAGTGGTGAACCTGTGGAATTCTCTACCACAGAAGGCAGTTGAGGCCAATTCATTAAATATATTCAAGAAGGAGATAGATATATTTCTTAAGGCTAAAGGGATCAAGGGATATGAGGAGAAAGCAGGGACAGGGTACTGAATTTGGATGATCAGCCATGATCTCATTAAATGGCGGAGCAGGCTCGAGAGGCCGAATGGCCTACTCCTGCTCCTATCTTCTATGCTTCTATACAGGAAAGATGTGATTGCACTAGAGAGGGTACAGAGGAGATTTACAAGGATGTTGCTGGGAGTAGAGAATCTTAGCTATGAGGAAAGACTGGATAGGCTGGGTCTGTTTTCCTTGGAACAGAGGAGGCTGAGGAGAGACCTTATTGAGGTGTATAAAATTATGAGGGGCATAGATAAAGTGGATAGAAAGGACCTATTTCCCTTAGCAGAGGGTTCAAAAACCAGGGGGCACAGATTTAAAGTAATTGGTGGAAGCTTTAGAGGGGATTTGAGGGGAAATTTCTTCACCCAGAGGATTGTGGGGGTCTGGAACTCACTGCCTGAAAGGGTGGTAGATGCAGGAACCCTTACCACATTTAAAAAGTAATTGGATGTGCACTTGGGATGCTCTAACCTGCAGGGCTACGGACCAAGAGCTGGGAAGTGGGATTAGGCTGGATAGCTCTTTGTTGGCCGGCGCTGACACGATGGGCCAAAATGGCCTCCTTCCGTGCTACTTGCCTTGGAGGTGGTGCAACGAAGATTCACTAGATTGATTCCTGGGATGAGAGGCTGTCCTATGAGGAGAGATTGTGTAGAATGGGCCTATACTCCCTGGAGTTTAGAAGAATAAGAGGAGATCTCATTGAAACATACAAGATTCTGAAGGGGATTGACAGGGTAGATGCTGAGAGGTTGTTTCTCCTGGCTGGAGTGTCTAGAACTAGGGGGCATAGTCTCAGGATAAGGGGTAGGCCATTTAAGATGGAGATGAGGAGGAATTTCTTCACTCAGAGGGTTGTGAATTTTTGGAATTCTTTGCCCCAGAGGACTGTGAATGCTGAGTCTTTTAGTATATTCAAGGCTGAGATAATTTTGGACTCTCGGGGAATCAAGGGATATGGAGATCGGGCGGGAAAGTGGAGTTGAGGACGATGATCAGCCATGATCTTATTGAATGGCGGAGCAGGCTCGAGGGGCTGTATGGCCTAGTCCTGCTCTTATTTCTTATGTTCTTATGTAAACAAGCAGATGGGGCCTCGATTTAACATCTCATCCGAAAGATGGCCCCTCCGACAGTGCGGCACTCCCTTTGCACTGCACTGGAGACTCAGCCTAGATTTTGTGCTCAAGTTCTGGAATGGTGCTTGAACCCACAACCTTCTGAGGTAGAGGTGAGAGTGCTACCACTGATACAAGCAGACGCAAGTCTGAAGAGACAACGAAGGAATTAGATCCAATCTGTAAAGGGGCAGATGAAACTTAACACAGGTAAGTGTGAGGCACTACATACTAAAAGAAAACATGGTCGTCATATTGTCTCTATGAATATTATCAAGATGGCTACATTACCAGATCATATGTGTGTAAAGTCATTCTTTGGTTCATAGTGAAGGAGGATGTGCTGGTGGGTGTGGGGCTCGGCGTGAGACAAATATCTGAAAATTGTAGCACATTTCCTCAAACATCCTAACATTAACAGCAACCACAATGTGCATTTATATAGCGCCTTTAACGGAGTAAAAACGTCCCCAAGACGCTTCACGGGAGCATTATCAGACAAAATTTGACACCGAGCCATATAAGAGGTAGGTTTTAAGGAGTGTCTTAATTGAGGTAGAGAGGTGGAGAGGTTCAGGGAGGGAATTCCAGAGCTTAGGGCCGAGACAGCTGAAGGCTCAGCCGCCAATGGAGGGGTGAAAGAAATTGGGGATGCACAGGAGGCCACAATTGGAGGAGAGCAGAGTTCTCGGAGGGTTGTAGGCAACATTCCCTCTAAGCTGCACGGTCGCGCAGCTCTCTGCTGGTCCCGCGCGGCCTGGGACCGGCTTTTACAAGGTTAAATTTTGCGCATGCATGCAACTGTGAATGGGCCGCACAGCCCCTTACAGGGGCCACACACCCAAAGAAAATTAGGGGAACATTGGTTGTAGGTTTGGAAGAGGTTACAGAGGCATGGAGGGATTTGAAAACAAGGATGAGAATTTAAAAATCGAGGCGTTGCCAGACCGGGAGCCAATGTAGGTCAGTGACCACGGGGTTGATAGGTGAACAGGACATTGTGCGAGTCAGGATACGGGCAGCAGTTTTGGATGAGCTTAAGTTTACGAAGCGTGGTAGGTGGGACGCCGGCCAGGAGACCATTGGAACAGTCGAGTCTGGAAGTAACAAATGCATGGGATGTGAGTTTCAGCAGCAGATGAGCTGAGGCAGGGGCTGAGACAGGCAATATTACGGAGTTATGATATTACATAAAGTTGAAAGGAGTTTATGGCTGGTACTAGACTCAGCACATAAACGTCCCATTACTGTGGAGCAACATTTGACAAAGCAAGTAGAATCCTGCATTCTGTTGCTAAATCAGTGGGGTATAAGTCAGAGGAGTCAAGCTGAAACTATCCAGTGCTCTGTGTCCAGTTTTGGTCGGTGCTACACAACGGAAGCATTCAAATCCTGAAATGTGGTACAGAGAAGAGGCACAAGGCTGGACCCAGATGTCAGAGATTTGAATTATGAGGAAAGGTTGGAAAAATGCGGATCTTTCAGCCTTGAAAGGAGATGACCTAGAGCTATGCGAGCTATGAAATGGTACAGAAAGGGGTACCTCAAGATAGGCTCTGAAAGCAAGACAAGAGAGCACAGGTTCAAACTGGTGAAAGGCCAAGAGTAAGTAATTCTTGGAATGAACTTCTGGGAAGGGGAGGGAAGCAAAAAATCTTGGAGTCAATTAAGAGACAGCAGGATGTTGTGATGGGTGACTATGGAATTTTGTAGATGAATTAATTAAAATGGGTCAAGCATCCTTCCTCACCTGTATTTTTTTTGTGTTTTGATGAAAGGTACCAAATAGAGGTTTATACTTGCCTGTGGACATTTCACAGGGTTCTTTTTAATATGGAAGCAAGAATTCATATTTAAGCATTGTTGTTAAAATCTCTGTTAAATGTGGTATCAGTTCTCCGCATTTTCATGCTAGAATTAATTTACTCACTCGGGCCATTTCGTACTCATTCTATTTTCTATTGAAGTTGATATGGTCAGATACAAAGCATTCAGACCCGATTCAGCAGAAATATCCCAGATATGTATTATAGCAGCATTATTAGAATGACCAGTCTTTAAAATGAGTGGGGGAGGCAGTATGACCAATTGCTGTGCATGACAAGCCTAGCATACCAATCAATTGGCATGTAATCCAGCGAGTTAAAACTGTGCTGGTTTTGCCCTTATTAATCTTATAATACTGTATAATTTCACTTAGTATGAGTACCTCATTGATTTATTCCATTTTTAGATTACATGATGGTAGAGGTCAGTGCCTATGCCCAGGGTGATGGCGTTTGCTGGGTTAGGTTTGGGGATCGAGCAGGTAGCAGGCCTAGGGCGAGGAGCTGGGTTGATTTTCCGAAGAATGATAATCAGATTAGAAAGGAAGGCCGGGAGTGGAGCACATCTGGGAATGGGAGGGGAACAGACAAGAGCCCAGATATTGAGTACAGGCACAGCAGATTCAGGTCCCTGCCTCTCTTCCGTGGCTACGTTCGCGCCCGGGTGGCCCTGGAGATGGAGCACGCGGTGTCCGCCAGCACGCTCGAGGCTTTCCGCGACTGGTGGACACCGGGGGGGACTGGAGTGCTTCACCACCACTGGAAATGGAATTTTAATCTAATTTGTTAAGTTTCCTTTTACTTTGTTTTTTAAGTTACAGTCCTTATTGATTGTGCCCCTTTAAAATGGGGCACCTGCTGGAACCTAATTAGGCAATTGCCTGAGATAAAAAGATCAGCAGATCCTGTGAAGGAATAAGCCATATAACCTATTCAGAAAAATACACTACCTTATGAAAGAATTCTGGCCTTATTAAAACACGACAAACTGGGTTTGGAAATTTAGAAACCTAACTATGAAATAGCTATAAAAGAATTCTGGCTATTGCGATAAGACAGTTGTTGACCCTGAATAAATAACCTTATTGAAACAGAAGGTGCATGGCTCTGACAGGCTGACCTTTGGGAACAAAAATAATGGTTCACCCTGGATGAGGTGTTCTAATTTAAACTTCGTAAAGATGGCACATAAGATAAGGAACATCTGCCCTCGTAAGGACGACATAAAATAAGGAACACTGTAGGGGGTGGTGGTTTGTGTCAGCTTCACCTCTGACTTCTGAGCAGTTCGAATCACTCCCACTCCCTTGGTTCTTGACCTTGGACTTATTTGGGGGTTGTGACAAAAAGTGCAGCAGACAACTGGTTTTGATGCAAGAACTTTGATCTTTATTCAAGAAAGTAAAACACAACACAAACACTCTTAACACTCTAAAAGTGGGGAACACTTCGGTACAAGCGAGGGAAATAACATTAGAAGAATACTTCACCCCTCCCAATCCCACTTCACTAGCTAAATTGGACTCTGGAGAACCAGGGATAATGCTCACCAAACAAATCCTTGACAGTTGAGATGGTTCGCGGTTTCGGGGTTCGCTGGATTGGATTTATCGGGTGAGTACCCACTTTTCTTTGGTTAGAGGTAGGGTTTAGAGTCCTTTTAAGTAAAAAGTTTCGTAAGGCCCTTGTTGCCGCGAGGTGTCCGATGGTCACTGAGGCGGTCGCTCTGGTCTCTTCTTGCGTGTCGGCCTGCTTCTGGAGCTGCTGGCCTTCTTTGTTGAACTTCTTTCTGTTGCCCCCTCGCCTTGTTGAACTGTCTTCTTCAGAGCTGTGGAACTGCCTTCTTGCAGAACTGTGGAACTGCCTTCTGCCGTACTGCTTGCTGAACTCCCTGCTGCTTGCTGTAACTGTGTAACTGCTCCACCCTTGAACTTGTAGGGAACTTGTTGTAACTGCTGAACTGTGTACCTGTACTGGAGAACTCGAACTTGAACTGTTGAGAACGGGCCTTTAATTATACCCATTGAAGCTTCCTTATCTGCATGCCAAATCAAATCCCAGTCATTGTAAGATTTTGGAGGGCTCGTTAACAGTAACTGGTTTGTAAATGTGTGAAGTGATTTCGGGATAGCTCCATCCTGTCGATCTGTTGTTTAATTGTAGTTGAATTGTTCTTATGTTTTGGGTTTTCTTGGCTGGGCCTATGATTTCTATAGAGTAGGCCGAAGTAAATCTGTTTTATGCATGTCTTTAATGGGTCCTGTAAATTGGGTGGGGGCTGCTCTTCCGTGGGTCTATTGTTAGGATGTTAATGTCTGCTAGGGGCCGATTTAAACTCCCAGCGAGATCATGCGGTTCCCCAGACAGTTCCCATTAGCTCCAATATCCAAACTGTCTTTACAGAGGTTGATCCCACCTTCCTTCACAGCCTTTTCTCCCTTACAAACCTAGACATGTTTTAAAAATACCAAATCTTGGTTTTTGCTCGAAATGTCCTTCGGTTAGGCCCATTGCACTTCACCACCCTTTAATAGCTAGAAAAGAGTCCAAAGTCTTTTCCTTAGGGTATTTCTTAGAGCTTTGGGGGATCTGTGAATTTTGAGAATCTTACAACACCTGCCCTTCACACCGTTTTTATACGGTCAACCCAGAACACCTGGAGACGAGACAAGATTCTGGCTGATGTAGCAGTAAGAATTGCAGAGGTCGGCAGAAAGATGAATAGGGATAATTAACTTGCATCAGCAGAAAACCTTAAAGGAAATACCACTGGAAAAGGGTATAACTATTGAAGTTTCAAATGGGATATCAGAGTCACTTTAATCGGGCAAGGCGATTCTCAGCTACAGAGGCAGCTCTGTAGTCTCCAACTCTTTGTACCTCGGGGATCAAAGGTATTTGATATTGATGGATATCCTGTATAGAAAACTTTAAGAACTGTAATACTGTAGCGAAGTTAAGATTTAAAAGTAAGATTCTGTTAATAATAAGATAGTATTTTTTCTCTTTTTAGAACTGTTAACGTTGCGATTGACTGATTCACCAACTGTAAATTGCATGTCGGTTCTTTTAATAAATCTCTATATATTTTTAGAATTGTCTCACATAAGTCTTCTGTATCAATAACTCGCGAACTCAATTTCTGTACACTCTTTGGTGAAGAGTTACAGAATTCTGAGGGAGTTTTCCGGACCCTCATAATATCCGGGACGTTACAGTCTAGCTAAACTTATTAAAAGCGCTATCTGGAGGACGGCAACATTCTCGGGTTGTTCCTTTCCTTTAGGGAGAGATAGCCCGGACCTTTAGACCCAATTAAGCATCTTTAGGATTCGGCTACCTCAAACTTTAGTTGAAAGTGAACGTCTGAGAAATACGCCTGATCCGGGGTAGCCCTAAAGGGGCTAGGACGAATAAATATCCCTTCAATCCAGGTGTGGCAGATTGATCTGGGCTCCTTAAAATCAGGTCCAACACCGGCATCTCCGCACCTTGAGATAAAGGCCAACATTCCATTAGCCTTTTTGATTACTTTTTGTACCCGTGCACGAGCTTTTAGTGATTTGTGTACCTGGACACCCAAATCCCTTTGCTCCTCCACAGCTCCTAGTCTCTCGCCATTAAGAAATGTTTGTCATGCTCTAACATCAGCCAGCTGTGAAGTCGTAGCCCGTGGGCAGTTAGTTGCAGACTGATAAGCAATTAAGCAAGAGGAAAACAGTGAAAGGCCACAAGAATAATTCCTGTCAGCCCTTTAATCGAGACATCTGTGACTCACACTTTGGTGCAATTCTTTTCTGTTTGTCTTTCCCCATCTTCTCTCTGCTTGGTTCTAACCCTAATGTACATTTAATGCAATTCACAAATTCAGATTTGCATAGCTTTCAAAGTTGTTCGCATATCATCCTTAACCACTTAAACTAAAAACCCTGTTTAGTATAAACAGGGCAGAGTTCATTTGCTTGCTCTGAGGAAATACCTACCCTTAGCTAAACAAAAACATGCTTGGTCGACTCAATTGTTCTCTGGCGTAAGTATCGATGGTAATTCTCCAAGGGCTGGCGTCCCAAGTAATATTCATAAAACACATGAAATTCTAGAGTGTTTCATTACACACAGCTGTGAAAGGGAGACAGATGACCAATCAATGTCCTCATCACTCAGTACTGACAAAGTTCATATAACTCCCTATTTTATGTTTTTAATTAAAAAAAACCATACTATTTTCCCTCAGACCTTTTAATTTTTTTTCTCCTGATTTTCACTCTTTTTTAGTTTGTCATTTTATTATCCTCAGATTAAAACCCATCCCCATCATTTACTTTACATGGATCTGAATGCAAGTGCTGCTTCAGACACCACCGCCGCCCCCCCCCCCCCAAATAAAACGTTGGCTTTTTCCTTCTTGTCCTGCATTCTGATTTATTCCAGCTCCTACCGATTTCAAAGTACGGTACTTCTGATAGTCCCCCTTCCCCCAAGAGACTGGGTGGGGTGGGGCTGCAGAGTAAGATTAGGGGGGCTGTAGAGTAAGACTGGGGGGCAGTAGAGTATTCATTATATATTGGGAAGCCCACGCCATTGTCTTCGGGCCCCGCCACAAACTCCGTTCTCTAGTCACTGATTCTATCCCCCTCCCTGGCCACTGTCTGAGGCTGAACCTGGCTGTTCGCAACCTCGGCAGCCTATTTAACCCTGAGCTCAGCTTACGATCCCATATCTTCTCCATCACCAAGACTGCCTACTTTCACCTCCATAATATCGCCCGTCTCCACTCCGCCTCAGCCTATCTGCTGCTGAAACCCTCATCCGTAAACGTCAGCTCATCGAAGGCTCTGCTGCCTATATCCAGACTCACACCAAGTCCCGTTCATCCATCACTCCTGTGCTCGCTGACCTACATTGGTCAGCAACGCCTCAAATTTAAAATTCCCATCATGTCCAAATTCCCATCATGCCTCCCCCCTCCCTATCTCTGTAATCTCCTCCAGCCCGATAAGCCTCCGAGATATCTGCGCTCCTCCAATTCTGGCCTCTTGTGCTTACCCGATTTCCTTCGCCCCACCATTGGCGGCCGTGCCTTCAGCATGCCGAGGCCCTAAGCTCTGGAATTCCCTCCCTAAACCTCTCCGCCTCTTCACCTCTCTCTTTGACCAAGCATTTGGTCACCTGTCCTAATATCTCCATATGTGGTGCGGTGTCACATTTTGTCTGATGACGCTCCTGTGAAGCGCCCTGGGATGTTTTACTACATTAAAGGCGCTATATAAATGCTAGTTGCTGTTGCTTGGTCACAGTTGGGTGAAACATAGAAACATAGAAGATAGGAGCAGGAGTAGGGCATTCGTCCCCTCGAGCCTGCTCCGCCATTTAATGAGATCATGGCTGATCATCCAAACTCAGTACCCTGTCCCTGCTTTCTCCCCATATCCCTTGATCCCTTTAGCCTTAAGAAATATATCTAACTCCTTCTTGAATATATTTAATGAATTGGCCTCAACTGCCTTCTGTGGTAGAGAATTCCACAGGTTCACCACTCTCTGGGTGAAGAAATTCCTCCTCATCTCAGTCCTAAATGGCTTACCCCTTATCTTTAGACTGTGACCTCTTGTTCTGGACTCACCCGCCATCGGGAACATCCTTCCTGCATCCAGTCTGTCTAGCCCTGTTAGAATTTTATAAGTTTCAATGAGATTTCCTCTCATTCTTCTAAACTCCAGCGAGTATAAGCCCAATCGACCCAATCTCTCCTCATACGTCATTCCTGCCATCCCGGGTATCAGCCTTGTGAATCTTCGCTGCACACCCTCCATGGCAAGAACATCCTTCCTCAGATAAGGCAACCAAAACTGCACACAATACTCAAGGTGTGGTCTCACCAAGGCCCTGTACAGCTGCAGCAAGACATCCTTGCTCCTGTACTCGAATCCTCTCGCTATGAAGGCCAACATACCATTTGCCTTCTTAACCGCCTGCTGCACCTGCATGCTTACCTTCAGCGACTGGTGCACAAGGACACCCAGGTCTCGCTGCACTTCCCCTTCTCCCAATCTATTGCCATTCAGATAATAATCTGCCTTTCTGTTTTTGCCACCAAAGTGGATAACCTCGCATTTATCCACATTATACTGCATCTGCCATGCTTCTGCCCAATCACCCAACCTGTCCAAATCATACTGGAGTTTCTCGGCATCCTCCTCGCAGCACACATGCCCACCCAGCTTTGTGTCATCTGCAAACTTGGGAGATATTACATCTAATTCCCTCGTCTCGATCATTAATATATATAGTGAATAGCTGGGGTCCTATAACCGATCCCTGCGGAACCCCACTAGTCTCTGCCTGCCACTTGGATAAAGACCCGTTTATTTCAACTCTTTGCTTCCTGTCTGCCAACCAGTTCTCTATCCAAGTCAGTACCTTGCCCCCAATCCCATGTGCCTTAACTTTACACGCTAATCTCTTATGCGGGACCTTATCGAAAGCCTTCTGAAAGTCCAAATACACCACATCCACTGGTTCTCCCTTATCTATTCTATCAGCTACATCCTCAAAAAATTCCAGTAGATTAGTCAGGCATGATTTACCTTTTGTAAATCTAGTTGACTTTGTCCAATCCTGTCACTGTTTTCCAAGTGCTCTGCTATTACATCTTTTATAATGGACTCTAGCATTTTCCCACAACCGATGTCAGGCTTACCGGTCTATAATTCCCCGTTTTTTCTTTACCACCTTTTTTGAACAGTGGGGTAACATTAGCTACCCTCCAATCCATGGGAACTGTTCCAGAGTCTATAGAATTTTGGAAGATGACCAGCAATGCATCTACAATTTCTAGGGCCACTTCCTTAAGTACCCATGGATGTAGATTATCAGGCCCTGGGGATTTATCAGCCTTCAATCCCGTCAATTTCCCGAACACCATTTCCCTACAAATACTGATTTCATTCAGTTCCTCCCGCTCATTAGACCCTATGTTCCCCAACATATCTGGGAGGTTATTTGTGTTGTCCTTTGTGAAGACAGAGCCAAAGTATGTATTTAATTGGTCTGCCATTTCTTTGTTCCCCATTTTAAATTCCCCTGACTCTGATTGCAAGGGACCTACACTTGACTTCACCAATCTTTTCCTCTTCACATTCTTCACAACAGTCATTAAACTTTACCCAGGTTGCATCATTGGAGCAATCAGCTCCAAATTTGGTGATTTTCTTTTAGGCTGGAATGCAGAAATCTAAAGCCCCTGATGAAATGACACATTGAAAGCCCAAGAGACGAGATACACTGCAGCTGTTTATTACATTAAACGAGCAATGCTAACTTATTAATAGTTTACAACATTAATATTCAATCAGTAATTTACAGCAGTAATGTATTAATCGACAATTTACAATAATAACTTATGACATCAACAATTTCTAACACTAACTTACGCACCCGTTTTTGCAGTTTACAAGTATCTCTCTTGGTCTTTCCTTTGCAATCTGCTGTAACTCAGAAGGCTTTCGCGGGGTGTGGGGCGGGGGAGGAGCGCAGAGGGCAGTGCTCCCAGCGGGGCAGCTTTGACCGAAGATAAAGTCTCTCCTCACTTGCTTGCTTGCTTGAGACAAGGCTCAAACTGAGCAAGGAGGCTTTTGGAGCGGAGTCGGGGGCGCCCTGGGAGGACAATGGTTTTCTATGTATATCTGAGCGCTGTTGTTCCTCGACTTGTCTTTATATTTCACACCGTGATAGCAGTTTGGCGAGTGACTGTAGTGAAAAATGATAAGATGTACTGGCTCCTGCTGCTTTTGATTTCACTGACCTTTGTCGAGATGATAGTGACTCTAACCATCCGGAAAGGGGCCGATTACAAAGGGTAAGGGCGACTCTGAGTACAACGATCGAATTCTGTTTTTAAAATGTTATTGAAAAGAACTGTTTAAATTGGGCAAAATAAACCATTTTTGGGGTATTTGTCACTGTTTGCAGCAGTTGAATAACTCGCTTCAAACAAGAGTGAACTGTTCTATTCGATCCGTATCCCAGGCTGGCGGTTTAACTGGGCTTGGCTCCTGCACTGGACTTAGATACTTCATACATTTAGTTTAGGATCTGGCCAACTAAACAAAAGCACCAACTGGATTTCACGGCTAAAGTTTATTTAAGGTGAAGCGATGTCGTGTTTCATCCCAATCGTTTATTTCACATTCCCACAGCCTGCCATGGGGGCACGACTCCACCTTGGGGCCTGCTCGCCAGCTTAAGGAGCCACCCCTGTAGTAGATGTAGAGAAGATGTAGAGGGATGAGAATGATGGAAAAGCGTGAAGAGGTCTTGCCAGCAGCTAGCAACGTGTGAGCGGAGTCCTGCACGTGTGTTTAAAGCTGCATTCTATCCCTTTTGTATTGACATCAAGCTGCTGAGGGGGAGGGGGGACTGCTAATGCAGTAGTGTTGGGAGAACTCAGCAGAAAAACAGAAAATGCTGGAGATACTCAGCAAGTCAGGCAGCATCTGTGAAGAGAGAAACAGAGTTAATGTCTCAGGTCGATGACCTTTCATCAGAACTGGAAAAACACAGGAAATGGAACAGATTTTTAAGCAAGTGTAGAGGCAGGGAAAGGGGGGAGAGGATGAAAGAACAAAAGGGAAGGTCTGTGATAGGATAGAAGGCAGGAGAGATTAAGAGACATTAAGAGATATTCAAGGCAAAGGAGATGGTAATGTGACAGGTTCAGAAACAAAGGATGGCTCTAGATGAAGTGTAAATCGTGCTGGCAGAATTAAAGACAGCTGCCATGTGGGAGAGAAGAAAAGACACAAACAAAAAGTGTGGATAAAAAATATATATATGATAGGGGCCGAGGTTATGATCTGAAATTGTTGAACTTGATATTGAGTCCGGAAGGCTGTAAAGTGCCTAATCGAAAGATGAGGTGCTGTTCCTCGAGCTTACGCTAAGCTTTTTGTATAGGTGTCAGGACAAGGTCGTCTCAGGTTGATTTGAGAGCACCAAGCCTGATGATACTGGGGCTCGAAGGGTTAAATTGTGAGGACAGGTTGCATAAACCTTGCCTGTATTCCCTTGAGTTTAGAAAGTTCAGGTGCGATCTAATCGAGGTCTTTAAATAAAATGATAAAGGATTCCATGGGGTGGGTACAGAGAAACTATTTCCTCTGGTGGGGGAATCCAGAACAAGGGGCCACAATCTTAAAATTAGAGCCAGGCCATTCAGGAGTGAAATCAGGAAGTGTTTTTTTCACACAAAGGGTAGTGGAAATCTGGAACTCTCTCCCCCAAAACACCGTGGACGCTGGGTCAACTGAAATTTTCAAGACTGAGATCAGTAGATTTTTATTAGGTAAGGCTATCAAGGGATATGGATCAAAGGCAGGTAAATGGAGTTGAGGTACAGATCAACCATGATCTGATTGAATGGCAGCACAGGCTCGAAGGGCTGAATGGCCAACTCCTGTTCCGATGTTCCATTGGTTGTGCTTCTTCCATAGGTTGTAATTGTCCATGCAAATCTCTCATATCCAAATAAACAAGAGAAAGTTACAATGCAAGTCAAATGAGGATTTATAGGGTGAAAGAAGGGGTTAAAATGATTACCTGGAAGGTCAAAGTCTGTGGGAGTGGAGCTGTTTTTTGCCAGTAGTGTGAAATGGGGTCATAGCAAATTGACACTCCTCGTGCCCGATTTGCTATGATCCAGTTTCGTACTTTTGGCAAAGACCAATTTCACCCCCTCTGTGTTTAGAAAATCTTTGTAGTGGGGATGGAGCAGGTATGCTTATTCACTAATATGGTGATATAATTTGGGGTATAACTATTAGCCTAAAGGAAATGGATGAAAAGGAAATGTAAGGGTATACATATCAGGAAAGGATGAACAGGCTGGGTCTCTTTTCTCTTGAAAAGAGAAGACTGAGGGGTGACCTAAT
Organism: Squalus acanthias; assembly: GCA_030390025.1. NCBI lineage: Eukaryota > Metazoa > Chordata > Chondrichthyes > Squaliformes > Squalidae > Squalus > Squalus acanthias. The sequence goes on along the minus strand of JASTWF010001709.1, from coordinate 25,831 downwards.
AGAGGTCTTTAAAATTATGAAAGGTTTTGATAGAGTGGATACAGAGAGAATGTTTCCACTTGTGGGGAAGAGCATAACTAGAGGTCATCAATATAAGATAGTCACCAAGAAATCCAATAGGGAATTCAGAAGAAACTTCTTTACCCAGAGAGTGGTGAGAATGTGGAACTCGCTACCACAGGGAGTGGTTGAAGTGAATAGTATAGATGCATTTAAGGGGAAGCTAGACAAACATATGAGAGAGAAGGGAATAGAGGGTTATGCTGATAGATCTGGAGGAGGCTCGAGTGGAGCATAAACGCCGGCATGGACTGGTTGGGCCGAATGGCCTGTTTCTGTGCCGTATATCCTATGTAACCTTATGTAAAAGACAGGCCAGTCACGTCATTTTAATGCAGAAAAGGTTACAATAATTGGGTCACAGTGTAATTCAAAATTGCCAAAAATAATACCAATTATTATGTATTTTGAGCAGCGCCACGAAGATCCGCTCTGTTAACAGGACGTACCTTCATCCTGTTACATAAACTACAAGATTATTTTGCAATTAGGCTCCATGGGGAAGTGACAAGATACATATCTGTGTGAGGTATATTTTGAAGTAAGAGCAGTTGCTTGATGTGCGTAATGACAGAATATTTATGTAAGAAATATAGATGCTGTGCAGATGATAACTGAAGCCAGGCTTACCTAGTCTAGCAATACATAGAGCAGAGTTGTCCACTATGTTAGCCACCAGCCTCGTGACGAATTGGGAATCCAGATGTGGCGAACTGCATTTCTGATTCGTAAATAAAAAATGAGTAATGGTCACCATCGTTGGACCTGGGATCTCAATACTCATATTCGCACAGTGTTTACATGTGAACTTTAACCTTTTTGTGCATTTGTTGGTAAAATGCTAAGACAAAAAGTCGAGTGTGTGAGTGTGTTTTTTGATCATTGTGAGTGCTTTACTTCCTTAGTCACTGAATGGTGGTAGAAGTTTGTTCAGTAAATATACACGTGTGGAGTACATTTACCTAGATTGTGTGAGTGTGTGTAAGGTGTTTTCTACTCACATTAGTGCAGGTGGGTAAAATGGTGTCGCCTCAGCAATACTTATGGCTAATCAGCAATTCATAAGGTCTGATTCCCTGGTACTGCAGAGAGAGTGGGGACTTGGGAGCAGAGGGAATGTGGATCTGGGAGCAGAGGGAATGGGGATCTGGGAGCAGAGGGAATGGGGATCTGGGAGCAGAGGGAGTGGGGACTTGGGAGCAGAGGGAATGTGGATCTGGGAGCAGAGGGAATGGGGATCTGGGAGCAGAGGGAATGGGGATCTGGGAGCAGAGGGAATGTGGATCTGGGAGCAGAGGGAATGGGGACCTGGGAGCAGAGGGAGTGGGGAACTGGGAGCAGAGGGAGTGGGGAACTGGGAGCAGAGGGAGTGGGGAACTGGGAGCAGAGGCAGTGGGGAACTGGGACCAGAGGGAGTGGGGAACTGGGACCAGAGGGAGTGGGGATCTGGGACCAGAGGGAGTGGGGATCTGGGAGCAGAGGGAATGTGAATCTGGGAGCAGAGGGAGTGGGGAACTGGGACCAGAGGGAGTGGGGAACTGGGACCAGAGGGAGTGGGGATCTGGGACCAGAGGGAGTGGGGATCTGGGAGCAGAGGGAATGTGAATCTGGGAGCAGAGGGAATGGGGACCTGGGAGCAGAGGGAATGGGGATCTGGGAGCAGAGGGAGTGGGGAACTGGGAGCAGAGGGAGTGGGGAACTGGGACCAGAGGGAGTGGGGAACTGGGACCAGAGGGAGTGGGGATCTGGGACCAGAGGGAGTGGGGATCTGGGAGCAGAGGGAATGTGAATCTGGGAGCAGAGGGAATGGGGACCTGGGAGCAGAGGGAATGGGGATCTGGGAGCAGAGGGAGTGGGGAACTGGGAGCAGAGGGAGTGGGGAACTGGGAGCAGAGGGAGTGGGGATCTGGGAGCAGAGGGAGTGGGGACCTGGGATCAGAGGGAATGTGGATCTGGGAGCAGAGGGAGTGGGGAACTGGGAGCAGAGGGAGTGGGGAACTGGGAGCAGAGGGAGTGGGGATCTGGGAGCAGAGGGAGTGGGGACCTGGGATCAGAGGGAATGTGGATCTGGGAGCAGAGGGAGTGGGGACCTGGGAGCAGAGGGAATGTGGATCTGGGAGCAGAGGGAGTGGGGATCTGGGAGCAGAGGGAGTGGGGACTTGGGAGCAGAGGGAGTGGGGACTTGGGAGCAGAGGGAATGGGGACCTGGGAGCAGAGGGAATGGGGATCTGGGAGCAGAGGGAGTGGGGACTTGGGAGCAGAGGGAGTGGGGACCTGGGAGCAGAGGGAATGGGGACCTGGGAGCAGAGGGAATGGGGATCTGGGAGCAGAGGGAATGGGGACCTGGGAGCAGAGGGAGTGGGGATCTGGGAGCAGAGGGAGTGGGGATCTGGGAGCTGGCTCCACCAGATCCACTCCATCAGGCAATGAAGTCAAAAATCTAACTTCCTGTCTGGTGATTGCTTTAAGCTACTGGACTTATTTTATGGTTCTGGAAGATCTCACTCTGGCTGTTGAAAGCAGTAGAGCATCACATTAGAACTTGTTTAAGTTTAAAAGATCAAGAAAATGCATTTTACAAAAAATAAGCAAGAAACAGTAATTTATAGTTTTGTATTTACAGTGGACGATCTTCCACCCAACTCCTCAAGAGAGAAGATCACAATTCTAAGAACTAAGCAACTCCTTTTTGAATAATTATTAAATACAGTGTCTCTCCTTTCTTTAAGGACTATCAAACTGAGGTGTTTAAGATGAGTAAAGGATTTGATGGGATAGATAGAGAGAAACTATTTCCTCTGGTGGACGAGTTCAGAACAAGGTGGCATAACCTTAAAATTAGAGCTAGGCCATTCAGGGGTGATGTCAGAAAGCACGTCTTCACACAAGGGGTAGTGGAAATCTGGACCCCTCCCTCCCCAAAGCTGTTGAGGCTGGGGGTCAATTGAAAATTTCACAACTGAGATTGATAGAATTTTGTTAGGCAAGGGTATTAAGGGTTATGTAACCAAAGCGGGTAGATGGAGTTAAAATACAGATCAGTCATGATCTCATTGAATGGTGGAACAGGCTCGAGGGGCTGAATGGCCTCCTCCTGTTCTGATGAGCAGCACTGATTGGTTGCTTCTCTGAGATTCCAAATTGTTTCCTCTCATGAGATTTTTTGACTGCCCCTAATTTAAAATCCCAGAAAAGAGTTATTGACACTTTCTGGATTTAGCGCATCCATCAGTTTCTGGCAGCAGATACCTTGGGACCAATTTTCTGAATCTGCCCCCTTGCACCTTGGCACCAGGCCAGCAGAGTGCACCCAGGTTGTGCTCCGCCTGCAATGAACTGAACCCACCTATACTTCTAGTTTCAGGTTTGCTGCTGTTGTTGTTGTTGTTGGCGGCATACATGTTGAACCCATTGAGGATCTGGGAGCTACTGTAGGTCAGTTGGGATGTGCCTTCACCACCTATGCTTCATCAAGGGAGGCCTTTCTCCAGGTTGGCATTTTGCCCTCAAGGTTGTGCAATCAGTAGAGTAATCTTGAGATGCTGGAAGTTGAAGGAGCAGATGTTGACTGACAAAAAGGCGCAATCCGCAGGCCATGCTGAGTATCAGGAAGTGCCCATGCGTCACTCAGCTTGGTTGTGTTACATTGACGTGAGGTGTTATGTCTTTGGAAGAAGTGTGCAGCAAGGCTTTTAATTGTACATTGCATCTGGAAGGTGTGCCTCACTGAGTTATGGGTATGCATGAGAGGCAATGAAAGAGCTGTGAGTTTGTGGAGTGCTTAGCATGGGTGAGCAATAAGAATGGAATAGGTTGACAGGAAACAGGTTATGTATGCAATCTTGGACCATCTGCCGAGTACATGGTACTGATTAAATAGTCTTACCCTGCCAGATTCCTTAAAGTGTGATGTCTTTTCATGCATCTGTTCCTGCGGGTATTGTAAACAGCGTTGAGCCTGGATCCTGCTGCCAGCAATGTTGCTCTGCTGCCCTGAAATGCCAGATAGGGTAACGCTCCTCACACCCACCTCATGAAGTCCGTCTTACTAGTCATCAAACAGGGAGTTGGATTCTATAGCACTCTGTCACTTGCCCACAGAATCCCTTTCATGCCTCCACATTTTGCTTCCTTTCGATTCATTTTTGATTGGCAATTCTTCCCTCCCCTTCCCAGCACCGGCAAAGGGTGAAGAACACGTTAAATTCATTTGGAAGCTTTACAAAGGCTGGGACAATAAGTGCATGAATCCCTGGAGGTTTAACCAGCTGGTTAGATTTGGGTAGCTCCCTACATGAGACCAGAGCTGCATGGGCTGCAATGACTAACTATTCTAATGAGCTGACCACAAAAAATTCCTGGCAATTAAAAGAAACGGTTTAATGTCGGGAATAAAATCCTGCACAGAGGAATGTCATAGGAACGTCTTAGATGTTCATTTGCTTATATCGGTAACAATAATTTCTAGGCTTGAATGTTATAAAATCCAACTGGTTCACTAAAGTCCTTCAGGGAAGGGAACCTGCCATCCTTACCCGGTCTGACCTATATGTGACTCCCGTCCCACACCAATGTGTTTGACTCTCATCTGCCCTCTGAAGTGGCCTGGCAAGCCACTCAGTTTATCAAACTGTTACAAAGAATACCACACAGACTGCAGTGATTCAAGAAGACGGCTCACCACCACCTTCTCAGGACAACTAGGGATGGGCAATAAATGCCAGCCTTGCTAGCGATGCCCATATTCTGAGAAATCATTTAAAAAATGGTAATGGGGGAGGATACATATCAAGAAAGCACGAGTCTGGGTTACATAGGATATACGGCACAGAAACAGGCCATTCGGCCCAACCAGTCCATGCCGACGTTTATGCTCCACTTGCGCCTCCTCCCGTCTTTCCTCATCTAAATCTATCAGGATAACCCTCTATTCCCTTCTCCCTCATATGTTTGTCTAGCCTCCCCTTAAATGCATCTTTACTATTTGTCTCAGCCACTCCCTGTGGTAGCGAGTTCCACATTTTCACCACACTCTGGGTAAAGAAGTTTCTTCTGAATTCCCTATTTTATTTCTTGATGACTATCTTATATTGATGGCCTCTAGTTATGCTCTTCCCCACAAGTGGAGACATTCTCTCTGTATCTACTCTATCAAAACCTTTCATAATTTTAAAGACCTCTATTAGGTATCCCCTCAGTCTTCTCTTTTCAAGAGAAAAGAGACCCAGCCTGTTCATCCTTTCCTGATACGTATACCCTCTCATTTCTGATATCAACCTTGTAAATCTTCTCTGCACCCTCTCCAGTGCCTCTATATCCTTTTTATAATATGGCGACCAGAATTGTACGCAGTATTCCAAGTGTGGTCCAATCAAGGTTCAATACAAGTTTAGCATAACTTCACTATTTTTCAATTCTATCCCTCTAGAAATAAAACCTAGTGCTTTGTTTGCTTTTTTATGGCCTTGTTAACCTGTGTCGCTACTTTTATGATTTGTGTATTTGTACTCTGAGATCCCTTTGTTCCTCTCCTCCACCCAGACTCACACCCTCCAAGTAATAAGTGACCTCCCTATTCTTCCTACCAAAATGTAATACCTTACATTTTACTGTTTTGAAATTCATTTGCCAATTATATGCCCATTCTGCAAGTTTATTAATGTCCTCCTGTAATTTGTTGCAGTTCTCCTCAGTATTGACTATCCCCCCCCCAATTTGGTGTCATCCGCAAATTTAGAAATTGTGTTTTTGAGTCCAAAGACTAAATCGATAATATAAATTGTGAACAGCAGTAGTCCCAGCACTGATCCTTGTGGAACACCACCACTTCTGCCACTGTGAATAGCTACCCTTTACTCCTACTCTCTGCTTTCTGTCTTGAAGCCAGCTAGCTATCCATTCTGCAACTTGTCCCCTGACTCCGCATTCTCTGACCTTGTTCATCAGTCTATTATGTGGTACCTTATCAAAGGCCTTTTGAAAATCCAGATAAATTACATGTACTGAATTATCCTTGTCTACTCTCTCTGTTACCTCTTCAAAAAATTCAATGAGGTTGGTCAAGCAAGGCTTTCCCTTTTGAAATCCATGTTGACTATTCATTATTATATTTTTGGTTTCTAGATATTCTTCTATTTTCTCCTTTAGTAGGGATTCCATTATTTTTCTTACCACCGATGTTAAGCTGACTGGTCTATAATTCCCTGGACATGTTCTATCCCCCTTCTTAAATATAGGTATTATGTTAGTTATCCATCAGTCCTCTGGCACTACACATTTTTTTAACGTATTATTAAATATGTGTAGTGATGCCTCTGCTATCTCTTCCCTAGATTCTTTTAAAATATGCAGATGTAATCCGTCTGGATTTTTCCTCTTTGAGTTTGATTAGTTTATTTAATATATCTCCTCTTTTTATTTTAAAAGCATTTATTTCATTTCTAATATCACCTTCCGGTGTCATGTCCACCTGTTCTATCTCCCTGGTAAATACTGAAGCAAAGTAATTATTTAATATTTCTGCCATCTCTCTATCGTTGCCTGTGTATTATCCTGTCCATCCCTTAGTGGCCCTATTCCCATCCCGACCTTCCTTTTTTTATTTATGTGTCGTAAAATATTTTATTATTTTGTTTTATGATCCTTGATAATTTAATTTCATGGTTCCTCTTTGCCTTCCTAATTTTTTTTTTACTTCTCTCCTAATCTCTTCGTATTCACCCTTGTCATGCTCTCCCCATCTGTCTTTGTACTTAATGTATGCCTCTTTCCTTACCCTCAAATTTTCCCTTATGGCTTTATTCATCCATGATGTCCCATTAGTGTTTAGTTTAGTGTGGATTAATTAAGGAAAGCCCTCACGGATTTGTTAAAGACAAATCGTGTTTAACTAACTTGATTGAGTTTTTTGATGAGGTAACAGAGAGGGTTGATGAGGGCAATGTGGTTGATGTGGTGTACATGGGCTTCCAATAGGTGTTTGATAAAGTGCCATATAATAGGCTTGCCAGCAAAGTTGAAGCCCATGGAATAAAAGGGACAGTGGCAGCATGGATATGAAATTAGCTAAGTGACGGGAAACAGAGAGTGGTGGTGAACGGTTGTTTATTGGTCTGGAGGAAGGTGCACAGTGGGGTTCCCCAGGGATCGGTATAGGACCACTGCTTTTCTTGATATATATTAATGACATAGACTTGGGTGTATAGGGCACAATTTCAAAATTTGCAGATGACACAAAACCTGGAAGTATAGTGAGCAGGGAGGAGGATAGTGATAGACTTCAAGAGGACATAGACAGGCTGGTGAAATGGGCGGACACGTGGCAGATGAAATTTAACGCAGAAAAGTGCAAAGTGATACATTTTGGTAGGAAGAACGAGGAGAGGCAATATAAACTAAAGGGTACAATTCTAAAGGGGGTGCATTAACAGGGAGACCTGGGGGTATATGTGCACAAATCTTTGAAGATGGCAGGTCAGGTTGAGAAAGCAGTTAAAAAAGCATACGGGATCCTGGGCTTCATAAATAGAGGCAAAGAATACAAAAGCAAGGAAGTTATGATGAACCTTTATAAAACACTGGTTCGGCCTCAACTGGGGTATTGTGTCTAATTCTGGGCACCGCACTTTAGGAAGGATGGGAAGGCCTTAGAGAGGGTGCAGAAAAGATTTACAAGAATGGTTTGAGGGATGAGGGACTTCAGTTAGGTGGATAGACTGGAGAAGCTGAGGTTGTTCCCCTTAGAGCAGAGAAGGTTGAGAGGAGATTTAATAGAGGTGTTCAAAATCATGAAGGGTCTAGACAGAGTAGATAGAGAGAAACTGTTCCCATTGGCAGAACGGTCGAGAACCAGAGGACACAGATTTAAGGTGATTGGCAGAAGAATCAAAGGCGACATGAGGGAAAACTTTTTTATGTAGCGAGTGGTTAGGATCTGGAATTCACTGCCTGAAAGGGTGGTGGAGGCAGACTCAATCATGGCTTTCAAAAGGGAATTGGATAAGTACCTGAAGGAAAAAAATTTGCAGGGCTACAGGGAAAGGGCGGGTGAGTGGGACTAGCTGAAGTGCTCTTGCAGAGAGCCGGCATGGGCTCGATGGGCTGAATGGCCTCCTTCTGTGCTATAACCATTCTATGATTCTAGTTTTTTTTTAGGGTTCAGTTGGGAAGACCAAATAAGACTACAAGTTCACACCATCTTGAAAACTGTACAGTGATATCGATCCAACAAATTATGATGCATCACTTTCACCCAGTTACAGTAAATGATCAGTAAACTATGCTTGAATGACACAGGTTGTATCTGACTTTAGTATGGCCACAGTGTTTAGGTCAAACGTGCCCACCATCAATGTATTTTGGAGGCAAGACATATACCACTGGCAAAGTTAATTCTAGATGGTCCATTATGGTCTGGTGAATGAGAGGTAGGAGTCATAGTAACATTTCTGTAAGATGCATTACTAGACTTGAACGACTTGAATCCAAATACGGAGGTAGCTTGTGCAGTTAGTCAGAGGCAGGCAAGATCTGCAAAGCACAACCAAGCCAATGGCAACTGTCGCTAGCTGCAGTGTATACTGGTTCTGTTCTACAGGGGCAAGGACTTCCCCAACTCCAAACATGGGAGGGGCATTGAGCAGTAACTCCAAGCACAACGGGGGCAAACAGAGTGATAACAGATTCTCCGAGCCATGATAGCCGTCTTACACGTAGGGTTACCAATTCTGGTTGGACGTATTCCTGGAGGTTTTCATCACATGACCTCCCTCCTCCAACTGCCCCGCCCCCACTCTCTCGCCATTGGTGGCCCGACATGTCCATCCTCGCGGTGCAACGCTTTCCCGCTATGTTTCAGCGGTGAAAAGCTTGTGACTAACCCATTGCACCATTCAGTTCCTTCCACAAATTATGATGCAAGACGGTGATAAAATCGCAGCTGGTTATCTGGATTTAATAATAAAACTGCATATCATTACAGTTTATCAGTTCTAAATGTTCAAATTTATGTTTGGAGTGAAAAGGTCATTCAGCAAGAACAAAGGATTCCCAATGTAATCTTGTACATCAACATTGCCAACTTCAGTTTGACGTGTTTCACCAGTGCCTGGCAGTGCTGCTAATCATAATAAAGAAATAACAACTTTCTTGTTGCTAAAATATAAAACCAACTTGATTGAATAGACTAATCTCCAAGAGGTGTGGCGTTCATCACTTACTTTCAACAAATATTGGGCTATTTATAATAAGTTGCTCGTCACTGTTTGGGCTGTCGCAGAGTAAAAAGGCAGTTTCCATCAGCAGACTGAAAATTGAAACCTATACCCATAGAGATGTCCTAACCCAGGATAGTCTGCCCACAGTTGACACTTGCTCCCTAGTTATTGTATATAGGGATGCCACTGCATTCTTCTGTTTGTTTCAAAAGGCACAAAATACCACTCCGCTAGACCAGTGTGTATAGGCTAAATTTAATAGTCAGATTTATTTATGGGAACATCAACACACAGAAACAGCAAAATACAGCAAGATACATAGGAGCCACTCTTGCTCCTCCTGGCTCTCAAAAATCATTTTATACTTATCTTTGCTGGGCCTCTTTGGCTCTGACTAGTTCCCTCTTAAAATGGCAATCAGAGTCCTAGGTATGCCATAGGATGCCGGTTTACCTATTAAAAGGAGCCTACTGCATGAAATAGGCAGGTGTTTTGGCTGCCCAGGAGTAGGGCCCTTTCAAAATGGTGGTGGCTGCAACAAAGGCAGTAGGTATATGTTAAAATTCCAGTCAGGACATGTTAAAATCAGCCCCTTAAACTGCCTATGTTAATTTGTCATGTTGTAATTACATCCTCCCACCTGTTGTGGTGCTGTAACGCCTCCATTTTGCGTCTCCCAGCTCCTCAGCCTGTGCGGCAAAGGAAATGCTCCAACCAACTCAACTTCTCTGCTTCCCAAATTGCCATAACATTTTTAATTTAACTACACATAATATCAAATCAAAGTATTATATAAAAATAAGGACAAAATGTGCAACTTTAAAATGGGGACTGAATTACATCTGTGCGCCCCAGTTCAATTTACCCCTGCCCTCAAACCCAGCTTCAGCTGAAGACTACACTTGGTTTTGACTCCCAGTGTGCAGCACCATGGCTGATCAACTGGTTTCTATCTATTGTATACTGCACCTGTAGGTGGTACAGTTAAAGTAACTTTATATGTCTCATTGACTTAAAATGGCAGCACACCCCAACATTTTGTGATCATCAATCAATTAATCTTGAGCCTTTTCTGTAACATCTCAATGTGATGTGTAACTTTGTCCACTGAGTGATGCTGCTGCAAGTTCTTTTCTTGAAGAACAGTGGACATGTTGGTACAGGTGAGTAAAAGTAAGCTCTATCAGTTTATCAGTTGGTAGCCGAGGTAAACCAAGGCCCCATCTGCCCTCTCAAGCAGACATAAAAGATCCAAGGGCACTATTCGAAGAAGTGCAGGGGAGTTCTCCTCAGTGTCCTGGCCAGTATTTATCCCTCAAACAACATCACTAAAACAGATTACCTGGTCATCATCCCATTGTTGTTTGTGGAAGCTGGCTATGCACAAATTGGTTGCCACGTTTCCTTACAACATTCCTCACATTACAACAGTGATTATACTTCAAATGTACTTCATTGGCAGTAAAACACTTTGGGACATCCTGAGGTTGTAAAAGGTGCTATATAAATGCAAGTTCTTCCCTTTCTCTTTTATGTTTAGCAGCCAATCTTATTGTACTGCAGCCTGTGTAAGCATTTGATGACTACATTGGGTAGACTCAACATCACACTGAAGTTTGCTTTATTGATGTTAATACAAGTCCAGTGATAGTGGGAGAGTTAGGGGACAAAGGTTGTAAGCTGGTGGAATCTACTGTGTTGGTCTTTTCACTTTTCATTTTCAGTAAACCTGTTCCATAGATTATAGCCTAAACCCTGATGTCTGACAGACCCGTCTTCCGTGGTCCAAGAGTGCTTGTGCTATTTACAGTGAGACAATTACAGTAACAAGGGAGGCTCTGTTCAGCCCTGGACAACACTACATTACCAGATCATATGTGTGTAAAGCCATTCATTGGTTCATAGTGAAGGAGGGCTCGCTGGAGGGAGTGGGGCTCGGCGTGAGACAAATATCTGAAAATTGTAGCACATTTCCTCCAACATCCTAACATTAACAGCAACAAAAACAACAACGTGCATTTATATAGCGCCTTTAACATAGTAAAATGTCCCAAGGCGCCTCACAGGAGCGTTATCAAACAAAATTTGCCATCGAGCCAAATAAGGAGATATTAGGACAGGCTGGGTCAAAGAAGTAGGTTTTAAGGAGCGTCTTAAAGGAGGAAAGAGAGGTAGCGAGGCGGAGAGGTTTAGGGAGGGAATTCCAGAGCTTAGGGCCTAGGCAGCTGAACATCTAGCCATGAACCGAGCTCCACAGTTGATTTGAAGTAAGTTATCCAGTCTCATCAACTGAGCAGAACTGAAAATACGTCATTCATGTACTGAAGTTACTGAATAGCTATTTCAGCACTGATAAATTCTGCACATAGCCTTACAAATTGAATTCCACCACACATTTTAAATGTGATGCTCATATGAAATTTTCATTATAATGATATATGGATGAATGAAAATTAGCGCTGAAAGGACAGGAATGACTATTAATGATTGTGTTACTGCACTCTAATATATTTTTATGCTCACTTGAACAGGTTTTCTCCAGCACTGTTTTTTTATCTAATCAATATAATACCTCCAGTGTGGCTCCTTGAATTGGCTCAACTTGATGGATGGATACACAACAATAAATGTACGCCAAAGAATGTCTCTCTTACGTGCACGGTATGACTTTCCTACTTGTTTGTATGACAAATGTTGGTATTTAATTTACTGATTTTGATACAGGCATTGAATTGGCCACTAAGATAAATGTTTCCTCTCGTTCCATTGACCTGTAGGTTTCTTGTTGTTCCCGTTGCCAATGAATTATATTTCTTTTTATATTCTACAGCCCATTTTCGATGCATCATTTGGTGCAGTTAATGTACTGCGAGGCTAACTAACATCTTATCGCTACAGTAATTCATCTTCGAAAAAGCATTAGAGTAAATACGAAGCAGTCAGCTAACCACTGGCATACACAACAGGTACTTAATTAAAGTAAGATGGACAGTGTTGCCACCCCCAATGGAACAACGCTTGACCTATGAGACAGTCAGTCTGGATAATCTATCTATTGATATCTATAATATATTGGCACTGATTTTGCGGTCAGAATAATGGTGAGGCTATCAGCACTCACTGTTATTAAAGAGTAAACTGGACAGCAACTTCCGGTGACAGCACATGCGCAGTTAAACGTGGAAATCTGGAAGTTGCAGTCTGAGTTGCCCGGCTCCCCCAGAAGCTGCGTTATACCAGTATCTCGCTGAGAGACTCGGCATTGCAACACATGGAACAGCGTGAAGTTGCTGCACTTGCCCACTAGATACCCACTAACCGCGCCAGAAAAAGTTTGGGCTTGTCCATTCTAGTGCAAGTGGACTTTTAACGGCATGATAAGTCTTAACTACTGCCAAACAACCTCTCCGGCACTGAAAATTAACTTTTACAAGTGTAGAGTCTCATTCCTTCAGATTTTAATTATTGTTGGAGATTTAAAAAAACGTGAATTTTTAAAAACTTTTTCTTTCTGTCTCTTATCTCTTTCTCTTAATCCCACCTTGCTTTCTCTTTTTTTTATTTCACTTTCTGTACATGATTTGACATTGAATTAAATATTCTATCTGACACTTCCTGGTTTAGACACTGCGCTGCTCATTAAGAATTCTTCAGCATGATTGGTTAAGGAGAAACACAGTTACTTGCCCTACAGGTCCCAGATCCCATGTAGAGGTCTGTGGGCCGGTCATTCGCCGCTGACCATAAAATCCGGCCCAATAGTCTTGCATAGATCACACCCTTCAATAAGTGATCAAAAAGCCTAATGGAAAGTTGGCCTTTATCTCAAAGTGGCTGGAATACAAAGGGGAGGAAGTTAGGCCACAGTTGTATTAAGCCTTGGTCAGACTGCATCTGGAGTACTGTGTTTAATTCTGGGCACCGCACCTCAGGAAGGATATATTGGCCTTGGAGGGGCGACAGCGCAGATTCACCAGAATGATACCAGGGCTAAAAGGGTCAAATTATGAGGACAGGTTGCATAAACTTGGCTTGTATTCCCTTGAGTATAGAAGGTTGAGGAGGTGATCTGATTGAGGCATTTAAGATGTTCAAAGGATTTGATAGGGTAGCGACGGAGAAACTATTTCCTCTGGTGGGGGAGTCCAGAACAAGGAGGCAGAACATTAAATTTAGAGCTAGATCGTTCAGGGGTGAAATCAGGAAGCACTTTTTCACACAAAGGGTAGTGGAACTCTCTCTTCCACATAAGGCTGTGGATTCTGGGTCAATTAGAGCTTTTAAGACTGAGATGGATTTTTGTTAGTTCAGGGTATCAAGGAATATGGAGCAAAGGTGGGTAAATAGAGTTGAGGTGCAGATCAGCCATGATCTAATTGAATGGCAAAGTAGGCTTGAGGGCTGAATGGCCGACTCCTGTTCCTAATGTTGCTATGTTCCTATAAGTGCAATATTTACGTCCTGTAATATTTTCTTGTCACACCTGTCTCTAACTCCTGTCTGTGATACTTCAAGGTCCTGGGTGGGATCTTGCCACAGTTTGGCAGAATGGGACGGGACTCCCACCTGCCCCCAGGGCTACGCTGATGACCCAAACCATTTCCCCGGGTTGGTTTCAGTTGGATAATTTTGGTGGACTCCAAGGGGGGGATTGCTGTCCGGTTGGGGGGCCTGCTCATGGGGAAGAGAAGGAGGGAAATGCCTGGAGCAACAGAACGTGACTGGCTGCCTCTGGGGTAGCACTGGAATTGTATTTTAAATGGGGGGGGGGGGTGGGGGGATGGGGTGGGGGTTGTAATTAATCGCCCTGTGATCAATTACCCTTTCTGAAGGGGGGGGGAGGTGAGTTTAAATTTAAATCCCACTCTGCTGTCATAGTAACGCTGTATGCTGAAGAACACATTGGCAATCAACGCAGGATTTGTCCTTTGACCAGTGGCGCTTCTGACAAATACGTGGAGTACGCTGTTACGACTGTGTCAGAAACATGGAGATCAGAAGGTTCAAAGCACATCCCACCATCTCCAAAAACAATCTGTTTCCGGCAGCTGCAATTATTGGGGCCTGTCACCCGGTCAGAATTTTTTTTTTAAACTGAATTTAAATTCCCAAACGGTCATGGTCATGGTAGGATTTGAACTTGGGTTCTCTGCACAATGCAGGTTACTAGTCCAGTAACACAGTTACCATACCGGCTTCTGTATATCTGCATGAAATGCCCGTCACAATGTCTCCTATTCACAACATGTTCAGTACCTCCCTTCCCACCTGTCGATTTCTTGATTCCTTGCCTTCAAGTCACGCTCGTCCTCAACACTGCTTCAATCCCGTGTATTTAACTAGTGTATCTTGTGTCCTACTTAGATTCCACAAGTTAAAAAAGAACATAGCAGTTGTCTGTCTAATGCTCATCTTGTGAATTGTGCAAACGTTACAGTACCAGTTGAGATGCTCATCAATACCTCCAGCAAAGACCCATAATGGTATTAATAGTTGTTAACCGGAGTTCAAATGCACACAGCGTTATATTCGCTTGTTAACATAACCGATGGAAACTGGTTCTCCGTCATACATCCAGACACAGCTGGTCTGAATCAGGAACAGGCAGATACTGAAACATGTACTGCAGCAGAGGCCTGGACCAAGGGTGGAGAGAAGGCCGAATGAGCTGCCTGTGGCCGGAATTTCAGCCCAGTTCTTCTGGAATTGCGACCCGTTTATTGCTACCAGGCATTTTCTGTTAAAAAGGGAACATAGGCGGATCTTCCACCTGCCTCCCTGGGGTGGGGGGGGGGGGTGGTTGCGTGGGGAGGCAGTTCGATGAGCTTGTCTCGTGCCTCTTCTTGCAGCTGAAGACTGCAAAAGGTTACTTTTTGTCTTCAGCCCCATTGGGCCTTGGGAGGCTGTGGGGCTATACACCACTGATTGCCCTCGCAGCCACCTGCGGCCCACCCCAAACACCTGCAGCCCACCCCAGACACCTGCGGCCCTCCCCAGACACCGTGGGCCACCCCAGACACCTGCAGCCCTCCCCAGACACCAGCGGCCCTCCCCAGACACCTGCGGCCCTCCCCAGACACCGTGGGCCACCCCAGACACCGTGGGCCACCCCAGACACCTGCGGCCCTCCCCAGACACCGTGGGCCACCCCAGACACCGTGGGCCACCCCATACACCGTGGGCCACCCAAGACACCTGCGGCCCTCCCCAGACACCTGCGGCCCACCCCAGACACCTGCGGCCCTCCCCAGACATCTGCGGCCCACCCCAGACACCGGGGCCCTCCCCAGACACCGTGGGCCCACCCCAGACACCGTGGGCCCACCCCAGACACCGGCAGCCCTCCCCAGATACCGGCGGCCCTCCCCAGACACCTGCGGCCCACCCCAGACACCTGCGGCCCACCCCAGACACCTGCGGCCCACCCCAGACACCTGCGGCCCACCCCAGACACCGGCGGCCCTCCCCAGACACCTGCGGCCCACCCCAGACACCTGCGGCCCACCTCAGACACCTGCAGCCCACCCCAGACACCAGCGACCCACCCCAGACACCAGCGACCCTCCCCAGACACCTGCGGCCCTCCCCAGACACCAGCAACCCTCCCCAGACACCTGCGGCCCACCCCAGACACCTGCGGCCCACCCCAGACACCTGCGGCCCACCCCAGACACCTGCGGCCCACCCCAGACACTGGCGACCCACCCCAGCCATGTAAATGACCCTGTCCCTAGGACTTGGTATGGAATCTCCAGCCTGGGGTTAGAGTAAGTATGGGTTCTACTCCACCGCACTTCCATTGCCAGAGCGGACTCCCAGCAATTTTGGGGCCTAACTGTTTGTAAGGTTGACAGGTGGGCAGGGCAGGCGGGCAGATATATAGTCAGGGTGGACAAGTAGGCAGGGAGGGCAGAGCAGGTGAACAGGGCAGGTGGGCAGGGCCAGTTGGCGGACAAGTAGGCAGGGTAACAGGTAGGCAGGACGTCAGACAGGGTGACAATGAGAGCGACAGGCCGGCCTTATGAGGTCCAAATCCCTGGGCTCAGCTGCTGAAGGAGCCTTCGATCTGGCCCTATGTTCAGTGGTTTGTGTGGCTCGTCCCCTGATTCTCTGAGCCACACTCAGAGGGATTGCAGAGTTAACCCTTTGAGTCTAGAGTTCTGCGACGTGTGGCTTTCTAGAGTCACAAACAATATAGCTAACCTGTGAAAATTCATTTACAGCATACTGTCCCTTCAACTGAAGAACCAGTGACAGAAAGGTCCCAGAATTCCATTAATTCAATCAAAACGGTAAATCTATTCGCTTTTGTTACACTTTTTTCTGCATAAAACACCAATGCTGCATATGAATTTCATCTCGCTTCATATATCCACTTGTGCCAATAAGCAATAAAATACTTCAACAATCATATCAATAAAAAAGATGTGCACAAACAAAGCTCTACTTTGAGATCTCGGAATTCTGTGTGAATATTATTCCTTATATCTACTGTATCTCATTTGTGTGAACAGATGATGTCGTTGCAGTTATCTCTTAAATCTCTTGCATTCTCTTTTGTCTCACTTCTTGTTTTAAATAATTTTTCAGGTCATCGACTTTTTGAATACCGCACCTGACTGGACACTAGCCTTACACCAGACCCTCCTGATCCTACTTATAATAGGGAAATGGATACTTCCTATGGGAGTGGGCATCAAACGCGACCAACTATCCCAGCTCCTCCTGACGTTTGTGGGAATTGCGGCTGATATATTGGAGTTTAAGAGTGAAACCCTGTCAGAGCAGGGGGTCAGGTGGGCTTTATACTCAGCAGAAAATAGCGTCCGTGTTATTGGAGCTGTGCATCATTAACTAACTAGCTGTAATGCTGATTTCAGATGCCACCCTGAGCTGGTATATGCCATTCTGGCCATTTGGACATGGAGTATGCTGCAGTTTCCCTTGGACCTTACAGGTAAATCTTAACGCTGCTTTCTACTCCCTCGGAGTATTTTGCAAACGTTAACGGTGATTGTGTTCAGGTATATTTTCAGTTTTGGAAAATGCTATTTTTGTTCCCGAAGTGTGTACATGCTGTGGTGTTCATGCAGTGAGGTGCGATGGGGACTTGTTGTAGAGAGGTGCAGGATCAGAATGGGGTTGGTGTGACCGATAGTGTACAGAGTAAGGGGAACCCAGGTAAGATAGAAAACGATGGTCTGCAGAAACTGATCCTATCCAACAGGCACAGTAAGGATAAAGACTTAAAAAAAAATTCATTCATGGGATGCGGGCTTCGCTGGCAAGGCCAGCATTTATTGCCCATCCCTAGTTGCCCTTGAGAAGGTGGTGGTGAGCCGCCTTCTTGAACCGCTGCAGTTTGTGTTGTACTGTCGGAAGGACAGTCAGAATGCTGACCATGGCACTTTGGAGCAGGAGGCTGTCCTAAGGGGGAGGAGGAGGTGGAGGGGAAGCCGAATGTGGTAGTTGTAGGGGATTCAATAATTTGGGGGACAGATAGCATCCTTTGTAAGCAAGATCGAGAGTCCCACATGCTATGTTGCCTACCTGGTGCCAGGGTGATGGACATCTCGAACCGGCTTGAAAGGATATTGGAGAGGGAGGGGGAGGATCCAGTTGTTGTGGTCCATGTTGGGACCAACAACATAGGGAAGAGTAGGCAAGAGGTCCTGTTTGGGGAGTACCAGGAACTAGGAGCTAAATTAAAGAACAGGACCTCAAGGGTTATAATCTTGGATTATTACTCGAGCCACGTGCAACTTGGCATAGAGATAAGCAGATTAGGGAAGTAAACACATGGCTGAAGGAGTGGTGTGGGAAAGAGGGGTTCCATTTCATGGGACACTGGCGCCAGTACTAGAACAGGAAGGAACTGTACGGGTGATCCGGGCTCCACCTGAACCAGTCTGGGACCACGGTCCTAGCGGAAAGGATGAATAGGGCGGTCATAAAGATTTTAAACTTAGTAAATGGGTGGGAGGGGCGGGGCACGGGGGTCCAGGTACACAGATCATTAAAATGTCACGGACAGGTACAGAAAATAATCAAAAAGGCTAATGGAATGCTGGCCTTTATATCTAGTGGACTAGAATACAAGGGGGTAGAAGTTATGCTGCAGCTATACAAAACCCTGGTTAGACCACACCTGAAGTACTGTGAGCAGTTCTGGGCACCACACCTTAGAAAGGATATATTGGCCTTGGAGGGAGTGCAGCGTAGGTTTACCAGAATAATACCTGGATTCCAAGGGTTAAATTACGAGGAGAGATGACACAAATTAGGGTTGCATTCCCTTAGAAGGTTAAGGGGTGATTTGATCGAAGTTTTCAAGATATTAAGGGGAACTGATAGGGTAGATAGAGAGAAACTATTCCCGCTGGTTGGGGAGTCTAGGACGAGGAACAGAACCTAAAAATTAGATCCAGACCTTTCAGGAGTGAAGGTAGGAAACACTTCTACACACAAAGGGCTGAATTTTACCAACCTCAGTGGGTCCATGGCGAGTGCTGACCTCGCAGCTGTCTGGATCCCGGCCTCTGGCATGATTTTATGATAATAGGGCTTCTTAAGCCCGCCCTGCGAGGTTCCCGGCCAATTAAAAGGAAGCGGGTCTGATGACGTCATTTGAAGGGACCTTAAAGGGACCATGTCCAAATTGATTTTGACAGTCCTGCTGTCAGTGTTCTGCAGCATTGATGTGCTGCAAACACTGACAAGCACTGCACAAAGATGCATGGCTGCACCCAGGCTCTCCCATGACTCCCTCCATATGCTTATGGAGGTAGTCACAGCACGCAGGGAGGTCCTCTTCCCTTCCCATGGGCGGAAGAGACCTCTCCAGGAGACCAACGCAGCCTGGTTGCACATTGCACAGGAGGGCACAAGCAGGGATGTGGTCAGGAGGACCAGGCTGCAGTGGCGCAATGATCTCAGTAGATCACAAAACGTTACTGCAAAGCCACACTCAACCTCATCCTGCTGTGCCACTCATCACATCCCCATCACTCTGCCTTCCCGACCCTACTCCTGCACATCCTTACTCACACAAACTTACCTTGCACCTCCACCCATCCCTCTCAATCTACATTATCACATCTCCATCTCACTAGCCACCCCTCACATTCACCCTCATCCTTGTCCAATCGTATCAACTAACAACACACAAGGGTAGGCATTTGGGTGTTTTATGTAATGTTCATGTAAAGTTTCTGTTAATGTGGTGTCAAACATTGAAACCTTTATTTTCAACACTTTGCGTTCTTGGACAGATTTGTGTGTACCTTTGGAAGTGGCTGAGTGAGTTCCAGTGAATGGTGAGACATAACGTCCCCACCCCTCCACCCCCCAACCAATGGTGATGAGTGTGAAAAAAATGGCTTGGACATTGTAGGGATGCTTTATGGTGTTGGTGTGGGGTGGTGCCAGCCTGGTCCATCATGTGGCAGCCAGGGTGTACAGCATCAAGTGAAGTAAATCTGGCCATGCTTGGGTGCTGATGCCCTGTGTCCTGTGCAGCATCAGGTGATTGCGGAGAAGGTTGGTGTAGTTGTTGGTGATGTTGGTGTGCCTGGTGATGTTGGTGCTGGGGCTGATTGTGGAGAAATTCTGAGAACCAAGGTGAGATTTTTCCAAGGGCATCGATGTTGCTGGAATAGATGGCAGCTGAAGTTGAGATGACAGAAGCGATCTGTCAATGGTGAGAGAGGTTGCTCCAAGGAGGTGACAGTGGATAGAGAGTTTACTCGAAACACTTCCAAACTGCATACAGCTCAAAAGTGTCTTCCAAATCCTGAAGGCTCAAGCTTCTGACATTGGAAAGTGAACAGCTATGAAATGGTGGCTTTTATACCACTTTTGCAGCTGTCACCTATTCACAGCAATGGAGAGTCATAGAGAACCCGACACATTTACCTGACGCGATCCCCGAGCGATGGGAACCTCGTGGAAAAGTTGGAAAAAGGGCTAGAAGGTGGTAAAATGCCGTTCAACTACCTTTAAAGATCCTCTTAACTATCTCAGTTGGCTGACCCACCGCGCAGTGCCGGGTCTGCAAAGCGCAGGCAGACCCCGCACTTGGGAAACTGACACGGAGGCGGGTTCAGAGCGGGATCCCGACCCGCTGTCCATCTATTAGATTTTGACAGTGGACCTGCCTCCAAACCCGCCCTTTGAGTGCCGGCGAAATTCCAGCCAAAGGGTGATAGAAGTTTGGAACTCTCTTCCCCAAACGACAGTTGATGCTCGGTCAATCGTTAATTTTAAATCAGAAATTGATAGATTTTTGTTAACAAAAGGTATTAAGGGATACGGGCCAAAGGCGGGTGTATGGAGTTAGGTCGTAGATAAGCCATGATCTCATTAAATGGTGGAACAGGCTTGAGGAGCTCAGTGGCCTCCTCCTGATCCTATGTTCCTATGTTTTGTGTGGTGTTAGTTCATGGAGTGAGGTGTGATGGGGACTTGTTTTGTTTTGTGTGTTGTTAGTTCATGGAGTGAGGTGTGATGGGGACTTGTTTTGTTTTGTGTGGTGTTAGTTCATGGAGTGAGGTGTGATGGAGACTTGTTTTGTGTGGTGTTCACGGAGTGAGGTGTGATGGGGACTTGTTTTGTTTTGTGTGGTATTAGTTCATGGAGTGAGGTGTGATGGGGACTTGTTTTGTTTTGTCTGGTGTTAGTTCATGGAGTGAGGTGTGATGGAGACTTGTTTTGTTTTGTGTGGTGTTAGTTCATGGAGTGAGGTGTGATGGAGACTTGTTTTGTTTTGTGTGGTGTTAGTTCATGGAGTGAGGTGTGATGGAGACTTGTTTTGTTTTGTGTGGTGTTAGTTCATGGAGTGAGGTGTGATGGAGACTTGTTTTGTTTTGTGTGGTGTTAGTTCATGGAGTGAGGTGTGATGGAGACTTGTTTTGTGTTGTGTTAGTTCATGGAGTGAGGTGTGATGGAGACTTGTTTTGTTTTGTGTGGTGTTCATGGAGTGAGGTGTGATGGGGACTTGTTTTGTGTGGTGTTAGTTCATGGAGTGAGGAGTGATGGGGACTTGTTTTGTTTTGTGTGTTGTTAGTTCATGGAGTGAGGTGTGATGGAGACTTGTTTTGTGTGGTGTTAGTTCATGGAGTGAGGTGTGATGGGGACTTGTTTTGTTTTGTGTGGTGTTAGTTCATGGAGTGAGGTGTGATGGAGACTTGTTTTGTTTTGTGTGGTGTTAGTTCATGGAGTGAGGTGTGATGGGGACTTGTTTTGTTTTGTGTGGTGTTAGTTCATGGAGTGAGGTGTGATGGAGACTTGTTTTGTTTTGTGTGGTGTTAGTTCATGGAGTGAGGTGTGATGGAGACTTGTTTTGTTTTGTGTGGTGTTAGTTCATGGAGTGAGGTGTGATGGGGACTTGTTTTGTTTTGTGTTAGTTCATGGAGTGAGGTGTGATGGGGACTTGTTTTGTTTTGTGTTAGTTCATGGAGTGAGGTGTGATGGGGACTTGTTTTGTTTTGTGTGGTGTTAGTTCATGGAGTGAGGTGTGATGGAGACTTGTTTTGTTTTGTGTTAGTTCATGGAGTGAGGTGTGATGGGGACTTGTTTTGTGTGGTGTGGTGTTAGTTCATGGAGTGAGGTGTGATGGAGACTTGTTTTGTTTTGTGTTAGTTCATGGAGTGAGGTGTGATGGGGACTTGTTTTGTTTTGTGTGGTGTTAGTTCATGGAGTGAGGTGTGATGGAGACTTGTTTTGTTTTGTGTTAGTTCATGGAGTGAGGTGTGATGGGGACTTGTTTTGTTTTGTGTGGTGTTAGTTCATGGAGTGAGGTGTGATGGAGACTTGTTTTGTTTTGTGTTAGTTCATGGAGTGAGGTGTGATGGGGACTTGTTTTGTTTTGTGTGGTGTTAGTTCATGGAGTGGGTGTGATGGGGACTTGTTTTGTTTTGTGTGGTGTTAGTTCATGGAGTGTGGTGTGATGGGGACTTGTTTTGTTTTGTGTGGTGTTAGTTCATGGAGTGCGGTGTGATGGGGACTGTTTGTTTTGTGTGTGTTAGTTCATGGAGTGAGGTGTGATGGGACTTGTTTTGTGTGGTGTTAGTTCATGGAGTGAGGTGTGATGGGGACTTGTTTTGTTTTGTGTGTGTTAGTTCATGGAGTGAGGTGTGATGGGGACTTGTTTTGTTTTGTTGGTGTTAGTTCATGGAGTGAGGTTTGTGATGGAGGACTTGTTTGTTTTGTGTGGTGTTAGTTCATGGAGTGAGGTGTGATGGGGACTTGTTTTGTTTTGTGTGGTGTTAGTTCATGGAGTGAGGTGTGATGGAGACTTGTTTTGTTTTGTGTGGTGTTAGTTCATGGTGTGAGGTGTGTGGGGACTTGTTTTGTGTCGGTGTTAGTTCATGGAGTGAGGTGTGATGGGGACTTGTTTTGTTTTGTGTGGTGTTAGTTCATGGAGTGAGGTGTGATGGAGACTTGTTTTGTTTTGTGTGGTGTTAGTTCATGGAGTGAGGTGTGATGGGGACTTGTTTTGTTTTGTGTGGTGTTAGTTCATGGAGTGAGGTGTGATGGGAGACTTGTTTTGTTTTGTGGTGTTAGTTCATGGAGTGAGGTGTGATGGGGACTTGTTTTGTTTTGTGTGGTGTTAGTTCATGGAGTGAGGTGTGATGGGGACTTGTTTTGTTTTGTGTGGTGTTAGTTCATGGAGTGAGGTGTGATGGAGACTTGTTTTGTTTTGTGTGGTGTTAGTTCATGGAGTGAGGTGTGATGGAGACTTGTTTTGTTTTGTGTGGTGTTAGTTCATGGAGTGAGGTGTGATGGGGACTTGTTTTGTTTTGTGTGGTGTTAGTTCATGGAGTGAGGTGTGATGGGGACTTGTTTTGTGTGGTGTTAGTTCATGGAGTGAGGTGTGATGGGGACTTGTTTTGTTTTGTGTGGTGTTAGTTCATGGAGTGAGGTGTGATGGAGACTTGTTTTGTTTTGTGTGTGTTAGTTCATGGAGTGAGGTGTGATGGGACTTGTTTTGTTTTGTGTGGTGTTAGTTCATGGAGTGAGGTGTGATGGGGACTTGTTTTGTTTTGTGTGGTGTTAGTTCATGGAGTGAGGTGTGATGGGGACTTGTTTTGTGTGGTGTTAGTTCATGGAGTGAGGTGTGATGGGGACTTGTTTTGTTTTGTGTGTGTTAGTTCATGGAGTGAGGTGTGATGGAGACTTGTTTTGTTTTGTGTGGTGTTAGTTCATGGAGTGAGGTGTGATGGGGACTTGTTTTGTTTTGTGTGGTGTTAGTTCATGGAGTGAGGTTGTGATGGGGACTTGTTTTGTTTTGTGTGGTGTTAGTTCATGGAGTGAGGTGTGATGGGGACTTGTTTTGTTTTGTGTGGTGTTAGTTCATGGAGTGAGGTGTGATGGGACTTGTTTTGTTTTGTGTGTGGTGTTAGTTCATGGAGTGAGGTGTGATGGGGACTTGTTTTGTTTTGTGTGGTGTTAGTTCATGGAGTGAGGTGTGATGGAGACTTGTTTTGTTTGTGTGGACTTGTTTTGTTTTGGTGGTGTTAGTTCATGGAGTGAGGTGTGATGGAGACTTGTTTTGTGTTGTGTTAGGTTATGGAGTAGGTGTGATGGGGACTTAGTTTTGTTTGTCGTGGTTAGTTCATGGAGTGAGGTGTGATGGAGACTTGTTTTGTTTTGTCTGTGGTGATTCATGGAGTGAGGTGTGATGGAGACTTGTTTGTTTGTGTGGTGTTAGTGCATGGAGTGAGGTGTGGATGGAGACTTGTTTTGTTTGGTGGTGTTAGTTCATGGAGTGAGGTGTGATGGGGACTTGTTTTGTGTGGTGTAGTTCATGGAGTGAGGTGTGATGGGATCTGTTTTGTTTTGTGTGTGTTAGTTCAGGGAGGAGGTGTGATGGAGACTTGTTTTGTTTTGTGGTGGTGTTAGTTCATGGAGTGAGGTGTGATGGAGACTTGTTTTTGTGTTGTGTTAGTTCATGGAGTGGAGGTGTGATGGGGACTTGTTTTGTTTTGTGTGGTGTTAGTTCATGGAGTGAGGTGTGATGGAGACTTGTTTTGTTTTGTGTGGTGTTCATGGAGTGAGGTGTGATGGGGACTTGTTTTGTTTGTGTGTGGTTAGTTCATGGAGTGAGGTGTGATGGAACTTGTTTTGTTTTGTGTGGTGTTAGTTCATGGAGTGAGGTGTGATGGAGACTTGTTTTGTTTGTGTGGTGTTAGTTCATGGAGTGAGGTGTGATGGGGACTTGTTTTGTTTTGTCTGGTGTTAGGTTCATGGAGTGAGGTGTGATGGGGTGTGGGGACTTGTTTTGTATGGTGTTAGTTCATGGAGTGAGGTGTGATGGGGACCTTGTTTTGTTTTGTGTGGTGTTAGTTCATGGAGTGAGTGTGATGGCGACTTGTTTTGTTTTGTGTGGTGTTAGTTCATGGAGTGAGGTGTGATGGGAGACTTGTTTTGTTTTGTGTGGTGTTAGTTCATGGAGTGAGGTGTGATGGGGACTTGTTTTGTCTGGTGTTAGTTCATGGAGTGAGGTGTGATGGGGACTTGTTTTGTTTTGTGTGGTGTTAGTTCATGGAGTGAGGTGTGATGGAGACTTGTTTTGTTTTGTGTGGTGTTAGTTCATGGAGTGAGGTGTGATGGAGACTTGTTTTGTTTTGTGTGGTGTTAGTTCATGGAGTGAGGTGTGATGGAGACTTGTTTTGTTTTGTGTGGTGTTAGTTCATGGAGTGAGGTGTGATGGGGACTTGTTTTGTTTTGTGTGGTGTTCATGGAGTGAGGTGTGATGGAGACTTGTTTTGTTTTGTGTGGTGTTAGTTCATGGAGTGAGGTGTGATGGGGACTTGTTTTGTTTTGTGTGGTGTTAGTTCATGGAGTGAGGTGTGATGGGGACTTGTTTTGTTTTGTGTGGTGTTAGTTCATGGAGTGAGGTGTGATGGAGACTTGTTTTGTGTGGTGTTAGTTCATGGAGTGAGGTGTGATGGGGACTTGTTTTGTTTTGTGTGGTGTTAGTTCATGGAGTGAGGTGTGATGGAGACTTGTTTTGTTTTGTGTGGTGTTAGTTCATGGAGTGAGGTGTGATGGGACTTGTTTTGTGTGGTGTTAGTTCATGGAGTGAGTGTGATGGGGACTTGTTTTTGTTTTGTGTGGTGTTAGTTCATGAGTGAGGTGTGATGGAGACTTGTTTTGTTTGTGTGGTGTTAGTTTCATGGAGTGAGGTGTGATGGAGATCTTGTTTTTTTTGTGTGGTGTTAGTTCATTGAGTGAGGTGTGATGGAGACTTGTTTTTGTTTGTGTGGTGTTAGTTCATGTGATGAGGTGTGATGGAGACTTGTTTTGTTTTGTGTGGTGTTAGTTTCATGGAGTGAGGTGTGATGGGGGACTTGTTTGTTTTGTGTGGGTGTTAGTTCATGGATGAGGTGTGATGGAGACTTGTTTTATTTTGTGTGGTGTTAGTTCATGGAGTGAGGTGTGATGGAGACTTGTTTTGTTTTGTGTGCTGTCATGGAGTGAGGTGTGATGGGGACTTGTTTTGTTTGTTGGTGTTAGTTTCATGGAGTGAGGTGTGATGGAGACTTGTTTTGTTT
>JASTWF010001708.1:0-64069 GCA_030390025.1 Squalus acanthias | reverse complement strand
CGCACATCGTACACGTCACACGTTATAGACCGCGCACATCATACATGTCACACCTTATAGACCACGCACATCATACATGTCGAACGTTATAGACCTCACACATCATACATGTCGCACGTTATAGACCGCGCACATCATACACGTCGCACGTTATAGACCTCGCACATCATACATGTCACACGTTATAGAGCATGCACATCATTCATGTCACATGTTATACACCTCGCACATCATACATGTCACACGTTATACACCTCGCACATCATAAACGTTGCATGTTATAGACCTCGCATATCATACATATCACACATTATAGACCTCACACATCATACATGTCACACGTTATAGACCACGCACATCATACATGTCGAACGTTATAGACCGCGCACATCATACACGTCACACGTTATAGACCGTGCACATCATGCACGTCACACCTTATAGACCACGCACATCACACATGTCGAACGTTATAGACCTCGCACATCATACATGTCGCACATTATAGACCGCGCACAGCATACACGTCGCACGTTATAGACCTCGCACATCATATATATCACACGTTATACACCTCGCACATCATACACGTCACACGTTATAGACCTCGCACATCATACACGTCACACATTATAGACCTCGCACATCATACACGTCACACGTTATAGACCACGCACATCATACACGTCACACGTTATAGACCGCGCACATCATACAAGTCACACGTTATAGACCGCGCACATCATACATGTCACACGTTATAGACCTCGCACATCATGCATGTCACACATTATAGACCTCGCACATCATACATGTCACATGTTATAGACCTCGCACATCATACACGTCACACGTTATAGACCGCGCACATCATACACGTCGCACGTTATAGACCACGCACATCATACATGTCACACGTTATAGACCTCGAACATCATACACGTCGCACGTTATAGACCTCGCACATCATACATGTCGCACGTTATAGACCTCGAACATCATACACGTCGCACGTTATAGACCTCGCACATCATACATGTCACACGTTATAGACCTCGCACATCATACATGTCGAACGTTATACACCTCGCACATCATACACGTCACACTTTATAGACCTCGCACATCATATATGTCACACGTTATAGACCGCGCACATCATACACGTCGCACGTTATACACCTCACACATCATAAATGTCACACGTTATAGACCTCGCATATCATACATGTCGAACGTTATACACCTCGCACATAATACATGTCGAACGTTATACACCTCGCACATCATACACGTCGCACGTTATAGAACACGCACATCTTACTTGTCGCACGTTATAGACCTCGCACATCATACATGTCGAACGTTATACACCTAGCTCATCATACACATCACACATTATAGACCTCGAACATCATACATGTCAGACGTTATAGACCTCGCACATCATACATGTCACACGTTATAGACCTCGCACATCATACACGTCACACGTTAAAGACCTCGCACATCATACACGTCACACATTATAGACCGCGCACATCATACATTTCACACGTTATAGACCTCGCACATCATACATGTCACAAGTTATAGACCTCGCACATCATACATGTCAAACGTTATAGACCTCGCACATCATACACGTCACACATTATTGACCTTGCACATCATACATGTCACACGTTATACACCTCACACATCATACGTGTCGCACGTCATAGAACTCGCACATCATACACGTCACATGTTATAGACCATGCACATCATACATGTCACACATATAGACCTCGCACATCATACACGTCACACATTATAGACCTCGCACATCATACACGTCACACGTTATAGACCTCACACATCATACACATCGCATGTTATAGACGACACACATCATACACGTCACATGTTATAGACCTCGCACATCATAAACGTCGCATGTTATAGACCTCGCACATCATACACGTCACACGTTATAGACCTCGCACATCATACACGTCGCACGTTATAGAGCGCGCACATCATTCATGTCACATGTTATACACCTCGCACATCATACATGTCACACGTTATACACCTCGCACATCATACACGTCACACTTTATAGACCTCGCACATCATATATGTCACACGTTATAGACCGCGCACATCATACACGTCGCACGTTATACACCTCACACATCATAAATGTCACACGTTATAGACCTCGCATATCATACATGTCGAACGTTATACACCTCGCACATAATACATGTCGAACGTTATACACCTCGCACATCATACACGTCGCACGTTATAGAACACGCACATCTTACTTGTCGCACGTTATAGACCTCGCACATCATACATGTCGAACGTTATACACCTAGCTCATCATACACATCACACATTATAGACCTCGAACATCATACATGTCAGACGTTATAGACCTCGCACATCATACATGTCACACGTTATAGACCTCGCACATCATACACGTCACACGTTAAAGACCTCGCACATCATACACGTCACACATTATAGACCGCGCACATCATACATTTCACACGTTATAGACCTCGCACATCATACATGTCACAAGTTATAGACCTCGCACATCATACATGTCAAACGTTATAGACCTCGCACATCATACACGTCACACGTTATTGACCTTGCACATCATACATGTCACACGTTATACACCTCACACATCATACGTGTCGCACGTCATAGAACTCGCACATCATACACGTCACATGTTATAGACCATGCACATCATACATGTCACACATATAGACCTCGCACATCATACACGTCACACATTATAGACCTCGCACATCATACACGTCACACGTTATAGACCTCGCACATCATACACATCGCATGTTATAGACGACACACATCATACACGTCACATGTTATAGACCTCGCACATCATAAACGTCGCATGTTATAGACCTCGCACATCATACACGTCACACGTTATAGACCTCGCACATCATACACGTCGCACGTTATAGAGCGCGCACATCATTCATGTCACATGTTATACACCTCGCACATCATACATGTCACACGTTATACACCTCACACATCATACACGTCACACGTTATAGACCTTGCACATCATACATGTCACACGTTAAACACCTCGCACATCATACATGTCACACGTTATACACCTCGCACATCGTACACGTCACACTTTATAGACCTCGCACATCATACATGTCACACGTTATACACCTCGCACATCAGACATGTCACACTTTATACACCTCGCACATCATACACGTCACACGTTATACACCTCGCACAGCATACATGTCACACGTTATACACCTCGCACATCATACACGTCACACGATATAGACCTCGCACATCATAAACGTTGCATGTTATAGACCTCGCATATCATACATATCACACGTTATAGACCTCACACATCATACATGTCACACGTTATAGACCACGCACATCATACATGTCGAACGTTATAGACCACGCACATCATACACGTCACACGTTATAGACCGCGCACATCATACATGTCACACCTTATAGACCACGCACATCATACATGTCGAATGTTATAGACCTCGCACATCA
Source organism: Squalus acanthias (assembly GCA_030390025.1). NCBI lineage: Eukaryota > Metazoa > Chordata > Chondrichthyes > Squaliformes > Squalidae > Squalus > Squalus acanthias. Next base: position 60,478 of record JASTWF010001708.1, on the reverse strand, counting down.
TACATGTCGCACGTTGTAGACCGCGCACATCATACACGTCGCACGTTATAGACCTCGCACATCATACATGTCACACGTTATACACCTCGCACATCATACACGTCACACGTTATAGACCTCGCACATCATACACGTCATACATTATAGACCTCGCACATCATACACGGCACACGTTATAGACCACGCACATCATACACGTCACACGTTATACACCTCGCACATCATACACGTCACACGTTATTGACCTCGCACATCATACACATCACACGTTATAGACCTCGCACATCATACATGGCACACGTTATAGACCGCGCACATCATACATGTCACACGTTACAGACCTCGCACATCATGCATGTCACACCTTATAGACCTCGCACATCATACACGTCACAATTTATAGACCTCGCACATCATACACGTCACACGTTATAGACCTCACACATCATACACGTCACACGTTATAGACCATGCACATCATACACGTCACACGTTATAGACCACGCACATCATACATGTCACACGTTATAGACCTCGCACATCATACACGTCGCAGGTTATACACCTCGCACATCATACACATCGCATGTTATTGACCACGCACATCATACACGTCGCACGTTATACACCTCGCACATCATACCTGTCACACGTTATCGACCGCGCACGTTATACACCTCGCACATCATACACGTCACACGTTAATGACTGCGCACATCATACATGTCACACGTTATAGACCTCGCACATCATACACGTCACACGTTATAGACCTTGCACAACATACATGTCGCACGTTATAGACCTCACACATCATACACGTCACACGTTATAGACCACGCACATCATACATGTCGCACTTTATAGACCTCGCACATCATACACGTCGCATGTTATAGATCATGCACATGATACATGTCGCACGTTATAGACCTCGCACATCATACACGTCGCATGTTATAGACCACGCACATCATACATGTCACGCGTTATAGACCACGCACATCATACATGTCACACGTTATAGACCACACACATCATACATGTCGAACGTTATAGACCTTGCACATCATACATGTCACACGTTATAGACCACGCACATCATAAACGTCACATGTTATAGACCTCGCACATCATACATGCCACACGTTATACACCACGCAGATCATACATGTCACACGTTATAGACCACGCACATCATACATGCCACACGTTATGGACCACGCACATCATAAACGTCATACGTTATAGACCTCGCACATCATACATGTCACACGTTACAGACCACGCACATCATACATGTCGAACGTTATAGACCGCGCACATCATACACGTCACACGTTATAGACCGCGCACATCATACATGTCACACGTTATAGGCCACGCACATCATACATGTCGAACGTTATAGACCTCGCACATCATACATGTCGCACGTTATAGATAGCGCACATCATACACGTCGCACGTTATAGACCTCGCACAACATACATGTCACACGTTATACACCTCGAACATCATACACATCACACGTTATAGACCTCACACATCATACACGTCACACATTATAGACCTCGCACATCATACACGTCACACGTTATAGACCACGCACATCATACACGTCACACGTTATAGACCTCGCACATCATACACGTCACACGTTATAGACTTCGCACATCATACAAGTCACACGTTATATACCGCAGACATCATAAATGTCACACGTTATGGACCGCGCACATCATACATGTCACACGTTATAGACCTCACACATCATACATGTCACACGTTATAGACCTCGCACATCATACACGTCACACCTTATAGACCTCGCACATCATACACGTCACACGTTATAGACCTCACACATCATACACGTCACACATTATAGACCACGCACATCATACACGTCACATGTTATAGACCTCGCACATCATACACGTCGCACGTTATACACCTCGCACATCATACACGTCGCATGTTATAGACCACGCACATCATACACGTCGCACGTTATACACCTCGCACATCATACGTGTCACACATTATCGACTGCGCACGTTATACACCTCGCACATCATACACGTCACACGTTATAGACTGCGCACATCATACATGTCGCACTTTATAGACCTCGCACATCATACACGTCACACGTTGTAGACCTCGCACATCATACATGTCGCACGTTATAGACCTCGCACATCATACACGTCACACGTTATAGACCACGCACATCATACATGTCGCACGTTATAGACCTCGCACATCATACATGTCGCACGTTATAGACCACGCACATCATACATGTCACACGTTATAGACCACACACATCATACATGTCGAACGTTATAGACTTTGCACATCATACATGTCACACGTTATAGACCACGCACATCTTAAACGTCACATGTTATAGACCACGCACATCATACATGCCACACGTTATACACCATGCAGATCATACATGTCACACGTTATAGACCACGCACATCATACATGCCACACGTTATAGACCACGCACATCATAAACGTCATACGTTATAGACCTCGCACATCATACATGTCACACGTTACAGACCACGCACATCATACATGTCGAACGTTATAGACCGCGCACATCATACACGTCACATGTTATAGACCGCACACATCATACATGTCACACGTTATAGGCCACGCACATCATACATGTCGAACGTTATAGACCTCGCACATCATACATGTCGCACGTTATAGATAGTGCACATCATACACGTCGCACGTTATAGACCTCGCACATCATACATGTCACACGTTATACACCTCGCACATCATACACGTCACACGTTATAGACCTCACACATCATACACGTCACACATTATAGACCTCGCACATCATACACGTCACACGTTATAGACCTCGCACATCATACACGTCACACGTTATATACTTCGCACATCATACAAGTCACACGTTATATACCGCGGACATCATACATGTCACACGTTATAGACCGCGCACATCATACATGTCACACGTTATAGACCTCACACATCATACATGTCACACGTTATAGACCTCGCACATCATACACGTCACACATTATAGACCTCGCACATCATACACGTCACACGTTATAGACCTCACACATCATACACGTCACACATTATAGACCACGCACATCATACATGTCACATGTTATTGACCTCGCACATCATACACGTCGCACGTTATAGACCTCGCACATCATACACGTCGCATGTTATAGACCACGCACATCATACATGTCGCACGTTATACACCTCGCACATCATACGTGTCACACATTATCGACTGCGCACGTTATACACCTCGCACATCATACACGTCACACGTTATAGACTGCGCACATCATACATGTCGCACTTTATAGACCTCGCACATCATACACGTCACACGTTGTAGACCTCGCACATCATACATGTCGCACGTTATAGACCTCGCACATCATACACGTCACACGTTATAGACCACGCACATCATACATGTCGCATGTTATAGAGCTCGCACATCATACACGTTGCATGTTATAGACCACGCACATCATACATGTCGCACGTTATAGACCTCGCACATCATACACGTCGCATGTTATAGACCACGCACATCATAAACGTCACACGTTATAGACCTCGCACATCATACATGCCACACGTTATAGACCACGCACATCATACATGTCACACGTTATAGACCTCACACATCATACATGCCACATGTTATAGACCACGCACATCATACATGTCACACGTTATAGACCACGCACATCATACATGTCACACGTTATAGACCATGCACATCATACACGTCACATGTTATAGACCTTGCACATCATACACATCGCACGTTATACACCTCGCACATCATACGTGTTGCACGTTATAGACCTCGCACATCATACACGTCACATGTTATAGACCACACACATCATACATGTCACACATTATAGACCTTGCACATCATACACATCACACATTATAGACCTCGCACATCAGACACGTCACATGTTATAGACCTCGCACATCATACACGTCACATGTTATAGACTACACACATCATACACGTCACATGTTATAGACCTCGCACATCATAAACGTTGCATGTTATAGACCTCGCACATCATACACGTCACACGTTATAGACCTCGCACATCATACACGTCGCACGTTATAGAGCGCGAACATCATACATGTCGCACGTTATAGACCTCGCACATCATACATGTCACACGTTATAGACCTCGAACATCATACACGTCGCACATTATAGACCTCGCACATCATACATGTCACACGTTATAGACCTCGCACATCATACATGTCGAACGTTATACACCTCGCACATCATACACGTCACACGTTATAGACCTCGCACATCATACATGTCGAACGTTATACACCTCGCACATCATACACGTCACACTTTATAGACCTCGCACATCATACACGTCACACGTTATAGACCGTGCACATCATACACGTCGCACATTATACACCTCACACATCATACATGTCACACGTTATAGACCTCGCACATCATACATGTCGAACGTTATACACCTCGCACATAATACATGTCGAACGTTATACACCTCGCACATCATACACGTCGCACGTTATAGAACACGCACATCATACTTGTCGCACATTATAGACCTCGCACATCATACATGTCGAACGTTATACACCTAGCTCATCATACACGTCACACATTATAGACCTCGAACATCATACATGTCAGACGTTATAGACCTCGCACATCATACATGTCACACGTTATAGACCTCGCACATCATACACGTCACACGTTAAAGACCTCGCACATCATACACGTCACACATTATAGACCGCGCACATCATACATTTCACACGTTATAGACCTCGCACATCATACACGTCACATGTTATAGACCTCGCACATCATACACGTCGCACGTTATACACCTCGCACATCATACACGTCGCATGTGATAGACCACGCACATCATACACGTCGCACGTTATACACCTCGCACATCATACGTGTCACACATTATCGACTGCGCACGTTATACACCTCGCACATCATACACGTCACACATTATAGACTGCGCACATCATACATGTCGCACTTTATAGACCTCGCACATCATACACGTCACACGTTGTAGACCTCGCACATCATACATGTCGCACGTTATAGACCTCGCACATCATACACGTCACACGTTATAGACCACGCACATCATACATGTCGCATGTTATAGAGCTCGCACATCATACACGTCGCATGTTATAGACCACGCACATCATACATGTCGCACGTTATAGACCTCGCACATCATACATGTCGCACGTTATAGACCACGCACATCATACATGTCACACGTTATAGACCACACAGATCATACATGTCGAACGTTATAGACCTTGCACATCATACATGTCACACGTTATAGACCACGCACATCTTAAACGTCACATGTTATAGACCACGCACATCATACATGCCACACGTTATACACCATGCAGATCATACATGTCACACGTTATAGACCACGCACATCATACATGCCACACGTTATAGACCACGCACATCATAAACGTCATACGTTATAGACCTCGCACATCATACATGTCACACGTTACAGACCACGCACATCATACATGTCGAACGTTATAGACCGCGCACATCATACACGTCACACGTTATAGACCGCGCACATCATACATGTCACACGTTATAGACCTCACACATCATACACGTCACACATTATAGACCTCGCACATCATACACGTCACACGTTATAGACCTCGCACATCATACACGTCACACGTTATAGACCTCGCACATCATACACGTCACACGTTATATACTTCGCACATCATACAAGTCACACGTTATATACCGCGGACATCATACATGTCACATGTTATAGACCGCGCACATCATACATGTCACACGTTATAGACCTCACACATCATACATGTCACACGTTATAGACCTCGCACATCATACACGTCACACATTATAGACCTCGCACATCATACACGTCACACGTTATAGACCTCACACATCATACACGTCACACATTATAGACCACGCACATCATACACGTCACATGTTATAGACCTCGCACATCATACACGTCGCACGTTATAGACCTCGCACATCATACACGTCGCATGTTATAGACCACGCACATCATACACGTCGCACGTTATACACCTCGCACATCATACGTGTCACACATTATCGACTGCGCACGTTATACACCTCGCACATCATACACGTCACGCGTTATAGACTGCGCACATCATACATGTCGCACTTTATAGACCTCGCACATCATACACGTCACACGTTGTAGACCTCGCACATCATACATGTCGCACGTTATAGACCTCGCACAGCATACACGTCACACGTTATAGACCACGCACATCATACATGTCGCATGTTATAGAGCTCGCACATCATACACGTCGCATGTTATAGACCACGCACATCATACATGTCGCACGTTATAGACCTCGCACATCATACACGTCGCATGTTATAGACCACGCACATCATAAACGTCACACGTTATAGACCTCGCACATCATACATGCCACACGTTATAGACCACGCACATCATACATGTCACACGTTATAGACCTCACACATCATACATGCCACATGTTATAGACCACGCACATCATACATGTCACACGTTATAGACCACGCACATCATACATGTCACACGTTATAGACCATGCACATCATACACGTCACATGTTATAGACCTTGCACATCATACACATCGCACGTTATACACCTCGCACATCATACGTGTTGCACGTTATAGACCTCACACATCATACACGTCACATGTTATAGACCACACACATCATACATGTCACACATTATAGACCTTGCACATCATACACGTCACACATTATAGACCTCGCACATCATACACGTCACATGTTATAGACCTCGCACATCATACACGTCACATGTTATAGACTACACACATCATACACGTCACATGTTATAGACCTCGCACATCATAAACGTTGCATGTTATAGACCTCGCACATCATACACGTCACACGTTATAGACCTCGCACATCATACACGTCGCACGTTATGGACCTCGCACATCATACATGTCACACGTTATAGACCTCGCACATCATACATGTCGAACGTTATACACCTCGCACATCATACACGTCACACTTTATAGACCTCGCACATCATACACGTCACACGTTATAGAACGTGCACATCATACACGTCGCACGTTATACACCTCACACATCATACATGTCACACGTTATAGACCTCGCACATCATACATGTCGAACGTTATACACCTCGCACATAATACATGTCGAACGTTATACACCTCGCACATCATACACGTCGCACGTTATAGAACACGCACATCATACTTGTCGCACGTTATAGACCTCGCACATCATACATGTCGAACGTTATACACCTAGCTCATCATACACGTCACACATTATAGACCTCGAACATCATACATGTCAGACGTTATAGACCTCGCACATCATACATGTCACACGTTATAGACCTCGCACATCATACACGTCACACGTTAAAGACCTCGCACATCATACACGTCACACATTATAGACCGCGCACATCATACATTTCACACGTTATAGACCTCGCACATCATACATGTCACAAGTTATAGACCTCGCACATCATACACGTCGCACGTTATAGACCTCGCACATCATACATGTCACACGTTATACACCTCGCACATCATACACGTCACACGTTATAGACCTCGCACATCATACACGTCATACATTATAGACCTCGCACATCATACACGGCACACGTTATAGACCACGCACATCATACACGTCACACGTTATACACCTCGCACATCATACACGTCACACGTTATTGACCTCGCACATCATACACGTCACACGTTATAGACCTCGCACATCATACATGTCACACGTTATAGACCGCGCACATCATACATGTCACACGTTATAGACCTCGCACATCATGCATGTCACACCTTATAGACCTCGCACATCATACACGTCACACTTTATAGACCTCGCACATCATACACGTCACACGTTATAGACCTCACACATCATACACGTCACACGTTATAGACCATGCACATCATACACGTCACACGTTATAGACCACGCACATCATACATGTCACACGTTATAGACCTCGCACATCATACACGTCGCAGGTTATACACCTCGCACATCATACACGTCGCATGTTATTGACCACGCACATCATACACATCGCACGTTATACACCTCGCACATCATACCTGTCACACGTTATCGACCGCGCACGTTATACACCTCGCACATCATACACGTCACACGTTATTGACTGCGCACATCATACATGTCACACGTTATAGACCTCGCACATCATACACATCACACGTTATAGACCTCGCACAACATACATGTCGCACGTTATAGACCTCGCACATCATACACGTCACACGTTATAGACCACGCACATCATACATGTCGCACTTTATAGACCTCGCACATCATACACGTCGCATGTTATAGATCATGCACATGATACATGTCGCACGTTATAGACCTCGCACATCATACACGTCGCATGTTATAGACCACGCACATCATACATGTCACGCGTTATAGACCACGCACTTCATACATGTCACACGTTATAGACCACACACATCATACGTGTCGAACGTTATAGACCTTGCACATCATACATGTCACACGTTATAGACCACGCACATCATAAACGTCACATGTTATAGACCTCGCACATCATACATGCCACACGTTATACACCACGCAGATCATACATGTCACACGTTATAGACCACGCACATCATACATGCCACACGTTATAGACCATGCACATCATAAACGTCATACGTTATAGACCTCGCACATCATACATGTCACACGTTACAGACCACGCACATCATACATGTCGAACGTTATAGACCGCGCACATCATACACGTCACATGTTATAGACCGCGCACATCATACATGTCACACGTCATAGGCCACGCACATCATACATGTCGAACGTTATAGACCGCGCACATCATACATGTCGCACGTTATAGATAGCGCACATCATACACGTCGCACGTTATAGACCTCGCACATCATACATGTCACACGTTATACACCTCGCACATCATACACGTCACACGTTATAGACCTCACACATCATACACGTCACACATTATAGACCTCGCACATCATACACGTCACACTTTATAGACCACGCACATCATACACATCACACGTTATAGACCTCGCACATCATACACGTCACACGTTATAGACTTCGCACATCATACAAGTCACACGTTATATACCGCGGACATCATACATGTCACACGTTATAGACCGCGCACATCATACATGTCACACGTTATAGACCTCACACATCATACATGTCACACGTTATAGACCTCGCACATCATACACGTCACACGTTATAGACCTCGCACATCATACACGTCACACGTTATAGACCTCACACATCATACACGTCACACATTATAGACCACGCACATCATACACTTCACATGTTATAGACCTCGCACATCATACACGTCGCACGTTATACACCTCGCACATCATACACGTCGCATGTTATAGACCACGCACATCATACACGTCGCACGTTATACACCTCGCACATCATACGTGTCACACATTATCGACTGCGCACGTTATACACCTCGCACATCATACACGTCACACGTTATAGACTGCGCACATCATACATGTCGCACTTTATAGACCTCGCACATCATACACGTCACACGTTGTAGACCTCGCACATCATACATGTCGCACGTTATAGACCTCGCACATCATACACGTCACACGTTATAGACCACGCACATCATACATGTCGCATGTTATAGAGCTCGCACATCATACACGTCGCATGTTATAGACCACGCACATCATACATGTCACACGTTATAGACCTCGCACATCATACACGTCGCAGGTTATACACCTCGCACATCATACACGTCGCATGTTATTGACCACGCACATCATACACATCGCACGTTATACACCTCGCACATCATACCTGTCACACGTTATCGACCGCGCACGTTATACACCTCGCACATCATACACGTCACACGTTATTGACTGCGCACATCATACATGTCACACGTTATAGACCTCGCACATCATACACATCACACGTTATAGACCTCGCACAACATACATGTCGCACGTTATAGACCTCGCACATCATACACGTCACACGTTATAGACCACGCACATCATACATGTCGCACTTTATAGACCTCGCACATCATACACGTCGCATGTTATAGATCATGCACATGATACATGTCGCACGTTATAGACCTCGAACATCATACACGTCGCATGTTATAGACCACGCACATCATACATGTCACGCGTTATAGACCACGCACTTCATACATGTCACACGTTATAGACCACACACATCATACGTGTCGAACGTTATAGACCTTGCACATCATACATGTCACACGTTATAGACCACGCACATCATAAACGTCACATGTTATAGACCTCGCACATCATACATGCCACACGTTATACACCACGCAGATCATACATGTCACACGTTATAGACCACGCACATCATACATGCCACACGTTATAGACCATGCACATCATAAACGTCATACGTTATAGACCTCGCACATCATACATGTCACACGTTACAGACCACGCACATCATACATGTCGAACGTTATAGACCGCGCACATCATACACGTCACATGTTATAGACCGCGCACATCATACATGTCACACGTCATAGGCCACGCACATCATACATGTCGAACGTTATAGACCGCGCACATCATACATGTCGCACGTTATAGATAGCGCACATCATACACGTCGCACGTTATAGACCTCGCACATCATACATGTCACACGTTATACACCTCGCACATCATACACGTCACACGTTATAGACCTCACACATCATACACGTCACACATTATAGACCTCGCACATCATACACGTCACACTTTATAGACCACGCACATCATACACATCACACGTTATAGACCTCGCACATCATACACGTCACACGTTATAGACTTCGCACATCATACAAGTCACACGTTATATACCGCGGACATCATACATGTCACACGTTATAGACCGCGCACATCATACATGTCACACGTTATAGACCTCACACATCATACATGTCACACGTTATAGACCTCGCACATCATACACGTCACACGTTATAGACCTCGCACATCATACACGTCACACGTTATAGACCTCACACATCATACACGTCACACATTATAGACCACGCACATCATACACTTCACATGTTATAGACCTCGCACATCATACACGTCGCACGTTATACACCTCGCACATCATACACGTCGCATGTTATAGACCACGCACATCATACACGTCGCACGTTATACACCTCGCACATCATACGTGTCACACATTATCGACTGCGCACGTTATACACCTCGCACATCATACACGTCACACGTTATAGACTGCGCACATCATACATGTCGCACTTTATAGACCTCGCACATCATACACGTCACACGTTGTAGACCTCGCACATCATACATGTCGCACGTTATAGACCTCGCACATCATACACGTCACACGTTATAGACCACGCACATCATACATGTCGCATGTTATAGAGCTCGCACATCATACACGTCGCATGTTATAGACCACGCACATCATACATGTCGCACGTTATAGACCTCGCACATCATACACGTCGCATGTTATAGACCACGCACATCATAAACGTCACACGTTATAGACCTCGCACATCATACATGCCACACGTTATAGACCACGCACATCATACATGTCACACGTTATAGACCTCACACATCATACATGCCACACGTTATAGACCACGCACATCATACATGTCACACGTTATAGACCACGCACATCATACATGTCACACGTTATAGACCATGCACATCATAAGCGTCACACATTATACACCTCGCACATCATACATGTCGCACGTTATAGACCTCGCACATCATACACGTCACACGTTATTGACCATGCACATCATACATGTCACACGTTATAGACCTCGCACATCATACACGTCACATGTTATAGACCTTGCACATCATACACATCGCACGTTATACACCTCGCACATCATACGTGTCGCACGTTATAGACCTCGCACATCAGACACGTCACATGTTATAGACCACACACATCATACATGTCACACATTATAGACCTTGCACATCATACACGTCACACATTATAGACCTCGCACATCATACACGTCTCATGTTATAGACCTCGCACATCATGCACGTCGCATGTTATAGACTACACACATCATACACGTCACATGTTATAGACCTCGCACATCATAAACGTCGCATGTTATAGACCTCGCACATCATACACGTCACACGTTATAGACCTCGCACATCATACACGTCGCACGTTATAGAGCGCGAACATCATACATGTCGCACGTTATAGACCTCGCACATCATACATGTCACACGTTATAGACCTCGAACATCATACACGTCGCACGTTATAGAGCGCGAACATCATACATGTCGCACGTTATAGACCTCGCACATCATACATGTCACACGTTATAGACCTCGCACATCATACATGTCGAACGTTATACACCTCGCACATCATACACGTCACACTTTATAGACCTCGCACATCATACACGTCACACGTTATAGACCGCGCACATCATACACGTCATACGTTATAGACCTCGCACATCATACATGTCACACGTTACAGACCACGCACATCATACATGTCGAACGTTATAGACCGCGCACATCATACACGTCACATGTTATAGACCGCGCACATCATACATGTCACACGTTATAGGCCACGCACATCATACATGTCGAACGTTATAGACCTCGCACATCATACATGTCGCACGTTATAGATAGCGCACATCATACACGTCGCACGTTATAGACCTCGCACATCATACATGTCACACGTTATACACCTCGAACATCATACACATCACACGTTATAGACCTCACACATCATACACGTCACACATTATAGACCTCGCACATCATACACGTCACACGTTATAGACCACGCACATCATACACGTCACACGTTATAGACCTCGCACATCATACACGTCACACGTTATAGACTTCGCACATCATACAAGTCACACGTTATATACCGCGGACATCATAAATGTCACACTTTATGGACCGCGCACATCATACATGTCACACGTTATAGACCTCACACATCATACATGTCACACGTTATAGACCTCGCACATCATACACGTCACACCTTATAGACCTCGCACATCATACACGTCACACGTTATAGACCTCACACATCATACACGTCACACATTATAGACCACGCACATCATACACGTCACATGTTATAGACCTCGCACATCATACACGTCGCACGTTATACACCTCGCACATCATACACGTCGCATGTTATAGACCACGCACATCATACACGTCGCACGTTATACACCTCGCACATCATACGTGTCACACATTATCGACTGCGCACGTTATACACCTCGCACATCATACACGTCACACGTTATAGACTGCGCACATCATACATGTCGCACTTTATAGACCTCGCACATCATACACGTCACACGTTGTAGACCTCGCACATCATACATGTCGCACGTTATAGACCTCGCACATCATACACGTCACACGTTATAGACCACGCACATCATACATGTCGCATGTTATAGAGCTCGCACATCATACACGTCGCATGTTATAGACCACGCACATCATACATGTCGCACGTTATAGACCTCGCACATCATACATGTCGCACGTTATAGACCACACACATCATACATGTCGAACGTTATAGACCTTGCACATCATACATGTCACACGTTATAGACCACGCACATCTTAAACGTCACATGTTATAGACCACGCACATCATACATGCCACACGTTATACACCATGCAGATCATACATGTCACACGTTATAGACCACGCACATCATACATGCCACACGTTATAGACCACGCACATCATAAACGTCATACGTTATAGACCTCGCACATCATACATGTCACACGTTACAGACCACGCACATCATACATGTCGAACGTTATAGACCGCGCACATCATACACGTCACATGTTATAGACCGCGCACATCATACATGTCACACGTTATAGGCCACGCACATCATACATTTCGAACGTTATAGACCTCGCACATCATACATGTCGCACGTTATAGATAGCGCACATCATACAAGTCACACGTTATATACCGCGGACATCATACATGTCACACGTTATAGACCGCGCACATCATACATGTCACATGTTATAGACCTCACACATCATACATGTCACACGTTATAGACCTCGCACATCATACACGTCACACATTATAGACCTCGCACATCATACACGTCACACGTTATAGACCTCACACATCATACACGTCACACATTATAGACCACGCACATCATACACGTCACACGTTATAGACCTCGCACATCATACACGTCGCATGTTATAGACCACGCACATCATACACGTCGCACGTTATACACCTCGCACATCATACGTGTCACACATTATCGACTGCGCACGTTATACACCTCGCACATCATACACGTCACACGTTATAGACTGCGCACATCATACATGTCGCACTTTATAGACCTCGCACATCATACACGTCACACGTTGTAGACCTCGCACATCATACATGTCGCACGTTATAGACCTCGCACATCATACACGTCACACGTTATAGACCACGCACATCATACATGTCGCATGTTATAGAGCTCGCACATCATACACGTCGCATGTTATAGACCACGCACATCATACATGTCGCACGTTATAGACCTCGCACATCATACACGTCGCATGTTATAGACCATGCACATCATAAACGTCACACGTTATAGACCTCGCACATCATACATGCCACACGTTATAGACCACGCACATCATACATGTCACACGTTATAGACCTCACACATCATACATGCCACATGTTATAGACCACGCACATCATACATGTCACACGTTATAGACCACGCACATCATACATGTCACACGTTATAGACCATGCACATCATACACGTCACATGTTATAGACCTTGCACATCATACACATCGCACGTTATACACCTCGCACATCATACGTGTTGCACGTTATAGACCTCGCACATCATACACGTCACATGTTATAGACCACACACATCATACATGTCACACATTATAGACCTTGCACATCATACACGTCACACATTATAGACCTCGCACATCATACACGTCACATGTTATAGACCTCGCACATCATACACGTCGCATGTTATAGACTACACACATCATACACGTCACATGTTATAGACCTCGCACATCATAAACGTTGCATGTTATAGACCTCGCACATCATACACGTCACACGTTATAGACCTCGCACATCATACACGTCGCACGTTATAGAGCGCGAACATCATACATGTCGCACGTTATAGACCTCGCACATCATACATGTCACACGTTATAGACCTCGAACATCATACACGTCGCACGTTATAGACCTCGCACATCATACATGTCACACGTTATAGACCTCGCACATCATACATGTCGAACGTTATACACCTCGCACATCATACACGTCACACTTTATAGACCTCGCACATCATACACGTCACACGTTATAGACCGTGCACATCATACACGTCGCACGTTATACACCTCACACATCATACATGTCACACGTTATAGACCTCGCACATCATACATGTCGAACGTTATACACCTCGCACATAATACATGTCGAACGTTATACACCTCGCACATCATACACGTCGCACGTTATAGAACACGCACATCATACTTGTCGCACGTTATAGACCTCGCACATCATACATGTCGAACGTTATACACCTAGCTCATCATACACGTCACACATTATAGACCTCGAACATCATACATGTCAGACGTTATAGACCTCGCACATCATACATGTCACACGTTATAGACCTCGCACATCATACACGTCACACGTTAAAGACCTCGCACATCATACACGTCACACATTATAGACCGCGCACATCATACATTTCACACGTTATAGACCTCGCACATCATACATGTCACAAGTTATAGACCTCGCACATCATACACGTCGCACGTTATAGACCTCGCACATCATACATGTCACACGTTATACACCTCGCACATCATACACGTCACACGTTATAGACCTCGCACATCATACACGTCATACATTATAGACCTCGCACATCATACACGGCACACGTTATAGACCACGCACATCATACACGTCACACGTTATACACCTCGCACATCATACACGTCACACGTTATTGACCTCGCACATCATACACGTCACACGTTATAGACCTCGCACATCATACATGTCACACGTTATAGACCGCGCACATCATACATGTCACACGTTATAGACCTCGCACATCATGCATGTCACACCTTATAGACCTCGCACATCATACACGTCACACTTTATAGACCTCGCACATCATACACGTCACACGTTATAGACCTCACACATCATACACGTCACACGTTATAGACCATGCACATCATACACGTCACACGTTATAGACCACGCACATCATACATGTCACACGTTATAGACCTCGCACATCATACACGTCGCAGGTTATACACCTCGCACATCATACACGTCGCATGTTATTGACCACGCACATCATACACATCGCACGTTATACACCTCGCACATCATACCTGTCACACGTTATCGACCGCGCACGTTATACACCTCGCACATCATACACGTCACACGTTATTGACTGCGCACATCATACATGTCACACGTTATAGACCTCGCACATCATACACATCACACGTTATAGACCTCGCACAACATACATGTCGCACGTTATAGACCTCGCACATCATACACGTCACACGTTATAGACCACGCACATCATACATGTCGCACTTTATAGACCTCGCACATCATACACGTCGCATGTTATAGATCATGCACATGATACATGTCGCACGTTATAGACCTCGCACATCATACATGTCACACGTTATACACCTCGCACATCATACACGTCACACGTTATAGACCTCGCACATCATACACGTCATACATTATAGACCTCGCACATCATACACGGCACACGTTATAGACCACGCACATCATACACGTCACACGTTATACACCTCGCACATCATACACGTCACACGTTATTGACCTCGCACATCATACACGTCACACGTTATAGACCTCGCACATCATACATGTCACACGTTATAGACCGCGCACATCATACATGTCACACGTTATAGACCTCGCACATCATGCATGTCATACCTTATAGACCTCGCACATCATACACGTCACACGTTATAGACCTCACACATCATACACGTCACACGTTATAGACCATGCACATCATACACGTCACACGTTATAGACCACGCACATCATACATGTCACACGTTATAGACCTCGCACATCATACACGTCGCAGGTTATACACCTCGCACATCATACACGTCGCATGTTATTGACCACGCACATCATACACATCGCACGTTATACACCTCGCACATCATACCTGTCACACGTTATCGACCGCGCACGTTATACACCTCGCACATCATACACGTCACACGTTATTGACTGTGCACATCATACATGTCACACGTTATAGACCTCGCACATCATACACATCACACGTTATAGACCTCGCACAACATACATGTCGCACGTTATAGACCTCGCACATCATACACGTCACACGTTATAGACCACGCACATCATACATGTCGCACTTTATAGACCTCGCACATCATACACGTCGCATGTTATAGATCATGCACATGATACATGTCGCACGTTATAGACCTCGCACATCATACACGTCACATGTTATAGACCACGCACATCATACATGTCACGCGTTATAGACCACGCACATCATACATGTCACACGTTATAGACCACACACATCATACGTGTCGAACGTTATAGACCTTGCACATCATACATGTCACACGTTATAGACCACGCACATCATAAACGTCACATGTTATAGACCTCGCACATCATACATACCACATGTTATACACCACGCAGATCATACATGTCACATGTTATAGACCACGCACATCATACATGCCACACGTTATAGACCACGCACATCATAAACGTCATACGTTATAGACCTCGCACATCATACATGTCACATGTTACAGACCACGCACATCATACATGTCGAACGTTATAGACCGCGCACATCATACACGTCACATGTTATAGACCGCGCACATCATACATGTCACACGTCATAGGCCACGCACATCATACATGTCGAACGTTATAGACCTCGCACATCATACATGTCGCACGTTATAGATAGCGCACATCATACACGTCGCACGTTATAGACCTCGCACATCATACATGTCACACGTTATACACCTCGCACATCATACACGTCACACGTTATAGACCTCACACATCATACACGTCACACATTATAGACCTCGCACATCATACACGTCACACTTTATAGACCACGCACATCATACACATCACACGTTATAGACCTCGCACATCATACACGTCACACGTTATAGACTTCGCACATCATACAAGTCACACGTTATATACCGCGGACATCATACATGTCACACGTTATAGACCGCGCACATCATACATGTCACACGTTATAGACCTCACACATCATACATGTCACACGTTATAGACCTCGCACATCATACACGTCACACGTTATAGACCTCGCACATCATACACGTCACACGTTATAGACCTCACACATCATACACGTCACACATTATAGACCACGCACATCATACACATCACATGTTATAGACCACGCACATCATACACGTCGCACGTCATACACCTCGCACATCATACGTGTCACACATTATCGACTGCGCACGTTATACACCTCGCACATCATACACGTCACACGTTATAGACTGCGCACATCATACATGTCGCACTTTATAGACCTCGCACATCATACACGTCACACGTTGTAGACCTCGCACATCATACATGTCGCATGTTATAGACCTCGCACATCATACACGTCGCATGTTATAGACCACGCACATCATACATGTCGCACGTTATAGACCTCGCACATCGTACACGTCGCATGTTATAGACCACGCACATCATACATGTCACACGTTATAGACCTCACACATCATACATGCCACACGTTATAGACCACGCACATCATACATGTCACACATTATAGACCACGCACATCATACATGTCACACGTTATAGACCATGCACATCATAAGCGTCACACATTATACACCTCGCACATCATACATGTCGCACGTTATAGACCTCGCACATCATACACGTCACACGTTATTGACCACGCACATCATACATGTCACACGTTATAGACCTCGCACATCATACACGTCACACCTTATAGACCTTGCACATCATACACATCGCACGTTATACACCTCGCACATCATACGTGTCGCACGTTATAGACCTCGCACATCAGACACGTCACATGTTATAGACCACACACATCATACATGCCACACATTATAGACCTTGCACATCATACACGTCACACATTATAGACCTCGCACATCATACACGTCTCATGTTATAGACCTCGCACATCATACACGTCGCATGTTATAGACTACACACATCATACACGTCACATGTTATAGACCTCGCACATCATAAACGTCGCATGTTATAGACCTCGCACATCATACACGTCACACGTTATAGACCTCGCACATCATACACGTCGCACGTTATAGAGCGCGAACATCATACATGTCGCACGTTATAGACCTCGCACATCATACATGTCACACGTTATAGACTACACACATCATACACGTCACATGTTATAGACCTCGCACATCATAAACGTTGCATGTCATAGACCTCGCACATCATACACGTCACACGTTATAGACCTCGCACATCATACACGTCGCACGTTATAGAGCGCGAACATCATACATGTCGCACGTTATAGACCTCGCACATCATACATGTCACACGTTATAGACCTCGAACATCATACACGTCGCACGTTATAGAGCGCGAACATCATACATGTCGCACGTTATAGACCTCGCACATCATACATGTCACACGTTATAGACCTCGCACATCATACATGTCGAACGTTATACACCTCGCACATCATACACGTCACACTTTATAGACCTCGCACATCATACACGTCACACGTTATAGACCGCGCACATCATACACGTCATACGTTATAGACCTCGCACATCATACATGTCACACGTTACAGACCACGCACATCATACATGTCGAACGTTATAGACCGCGCACATCATACACGTCACATGTTATAGACCGCGCACATCATACATGTCACACGTTATAGGCCACGCACATCATACATGTCGAACGTTATAGACCTCGCACATCATACATGTCGCACGTTATAGATAGCGCACATCATACACGTCGCACGTTATAGACCTCGCACATCATACATGTCACACGTTATACACCTCGAACATCATACACATCACACGTTATAGACCTCACACATCATACACGTCACACATTATAGACCTCGCACATCATACACGTCACACGTTATAGACCACGCACATCATACACGTCACACGTTATAGACCTCGCACATCATACACGTCACACGTTATAGACTTCGCACATCATACAAGTCACACGTTATATACCGCGGACATCATAAATGTCACACGTTATGGACCGCGCACATCATACATGTCACACGTTATAGACCGCACACATCATACATGTCACACCTTATAGACCTCGCACATCATACACGTCACACGTTATAGACCTCACACATCATACACGTCACACATTATAGACCACGCACATCATACACGTCACATGTTATAGACCTCGCACATCATACACGTCGCACGTTATACACCTCGCACATCATACACGTCGCATGTTATAGACCACGCACATCATACACGTCGCACGTTATACACCTCGCACATCATACGTGTCACACATTATCGACTGCGCACGTTATACACCTCGCACATCATACACGTCACACGTTATAGACTGCGCACATCATACATGTCGCACTTTATAGACCTCGCACATCATACACGTCACACGTTGTAGACCTCGCACATCATACATGTCGCACGTTATAGACCTCGCACATCATACACGTCACACGTTATAGACCACGCACATCATACATGTCGCATGTTATAGAGCTCGCACATCATACACGTCGCATGTTATAGACCACGCACATCATACATGTCGCACGTTATAGACCTCGCACATCATACATGTCGCACGTTATAGACCACGCACATCATACATGTCACACGTTATAGACCACACACATCATACATGTCGAACGTTATAGACCTTGCACATCATACATGTCACACGTTATAGACCACGCACATCTTAAACGTCACATGTTATAGACCACGCACATCATACATGCCACACGTTATACACCATGCAGATCATACATGTCACACGTTATAGACCACGCACATCATACATGCCACACGTTATAGACCACGCACATCATAAACGTCATACGTTATAGACCTCGCACATCATACATGTCACACGTTACAGACCACGCACATCATACATGTCGAACGTTATAGACCGCGCACATCATACACGTCACACGTTATAGACCGCGCACATCATACATGTCACACGTTATAGGCCACGCACATCATACATGTCGAACGTTATAGACCTCGCACATCATACATGTCGCACGTTATAGATAGCGCACATCATACAAGTCACACGTTATATACCGCGGACATCATACATGTCACACGTTATAGACCGCGCACATCATACATGTCACACGTTATAGACCTCACACATCATACATGTCACACGTTATAGACCTCGCACATCATACACGTCACACATTATAGACCTCGCACATCATACACGTCACACGTTATAGACCTCACACATCATACACGTCACACATTATAGACCACGCACATCATACACGTCACATGTTATAGACCTCGCACATCATACACGTCACACGTTATAGACCTCGCACATCATACACGTCGCATGTTATAGACCACGCACATCATACACGTCGCACGTTATACACCTCGCACATCATACGTGTCACACATTATCGACTGCGCACGTTATACACCTCGCACATCATACACGTCACACGTTATAGACTGCGCACATCATACATGTCGCACTTTATAGACCTCGCACATCATACACGTCACACGTTGTAGACCTCGCACATCATACATGTCGCACGTTATAGACCTCGCACATCATACACGTCACACGTTATAGACCACGCACATCATACATGTCGCATGTTATAGAGCTCGCACATCATACACGTCGCATGTTATAGACCACGCACATCATACATGTCGCACGTTATAGACCTCGCACATCATACACGTCGCATGTTATAGACCACGCACATCATAAACGTCACACGTTATAGACCTCGCACATCATACATGCCACACGTTATAGACCACGCACATCATACATGTCACACGTTATAGACCTCACACATCATACATGCCACATGTTATAGACCACGCACATCATACATGTCACACGTTATAGACCACGCACATCATACATGTCACACGTTATAGACCATGCACATCATACACGTCACATGTTATAGACCTTGCACATCATACACATCGCACGTTATACACCTCGCACATCATACGTGTTGCACGTTATAGACCTCGCACATCATACACGTCACATGTTATAGACCACACACATCATACATGTCACACATTATAGACCTTGCACATCATACACGTCACACATTATAGACCTCGCACATCATACACGTCACATGTTATAGACCTCGCACATCATACACGTCGCATGTTATAGACTACACACATCATACACGTCACATGTTATAGACCTCGCACATCATAAACGTTGCATGTTATAGACCTCGCACATCATACACGTCACACGTTATAGACCTCGCACATCATACACGTCGCACGTTATAGAGCGCGAACATCATACATGTCGCACGTTATAGACCTCGCACATCATACATGTCACACGTTATAGACCTCGAACATCATACACGTCGCACGTTATAGACCTCGCACATCATACATGTCACACGTTATAGACCTCGCACATCATACATGTCGAACGTTATACACCTCGCACATCATACACGTCACACTTTATAGACCTCGCACATCATACACGTCACACGTTATAGACCGTGCACATCATACACGTCGCACGTTATACACCTCACACATCATACATGTCACACGTTATAGACCTCGCACATCATACATGTCGAACGTTATACACCTCGCACATAATACATGTCGAACGTTATACACCTCGCACATCATACACGTCGCACGTTATAGAACACGCACATCATACTTGTCGCACGTTATAGACCTCGCACATCATACATGTCGAACGTTATACACCTAGCTCATCATACACGTCACACATTATAGACCTCGAACATCATACATGTCAGACGTTATAGACCTCGCACATCATACATGTCACACGTTATAGACCTCGCACATCATACACGTCACACGTTAAAGACCTCGCACATCATACACGTCACACATTATAGACCGCGCACATCATACATTTCAAACGTTATAGACCTCGCACATCATACATGTCACAAGTTATAGACCTCGCACATCATACACGTCGCACGTTATAGACCTCGCACATCATACATGTCACACGTTATACACCTCGCACATCATACACGTCACACGTTATAGACCTCGCACATCATACACGTCATACATTATAGACCTCGCACATCATACACGGCACACGTTATAGACCACGCACATCATACATGTCACACGTTATACACCTCGCACATCATACACGTCACACGTTATTGACCTCGCACATCATACACGTCACACGTTATAGACCTCGCACATCATACATGTCACACGTTATAGACCGCGCACATCATACATGTCACACGTTATAGACCTCGCACATCATGCATGTCACACCTTATAGACCTCGCACATCATACACGTCACACTTTATAGACCTCGCACATCATACACGTCACACGTTATAGACCTCACACATCATACACGTCACACGTTATAGACCATGCACATCATACACGTCACACGTTATAGACCACGCACATCATACATGTCACACGTTATAGACCTCGCACATCATACACGTCGCAGGTTATACACCTCGCACATCATACACGTCGCATGTTATTGACCACGCACATCATACACGTCGCACGTTATACACCTCGCACATCATACCTGTCACACGTTATCGACCGCGCACGTTATACACCTCGCACATCATACACGTCACACGTTATTGACTGCGCACATCATACATGTCACACGTTATAGACCTCGCACATCATACACATCACACGTTATAGACCTCGCACAACATACATGTCGCACGTTATAGACCTCGCACATCATACACGTCACACGTTATAGACCACGCACATCATACATGTCGCACTTTATAGACCTCGCACATCATACACGTCGCATGTTATAGATCATGCACATGATACATGTCGCACGTTATAGACCTCGCACATCATACACGTCGCATGTTATAGACCACGCACATCATACATGTCACGCGTTATAGACCACGCACTTCATACATGTCACACGTTATAGACCACACACATCATACGTGTCGAACGTTATAGACCTTGCACATCATACATGTCACACGTTATAGACCACGCACATCATAAACGTCACATGTTATAGACCTCGCACATCATACATGCCACACGTTATACACCACGCAGATCATACATGTCACACGTTATAGACCACGCACATCATACATGCCACACGTTATAGACCATGCACATCATAAACGTCATACGTTATAGACCTCGCACATCATACATGTCACACGTTACAGACCACGCACATCATACATGTCGAACGTTATAGACCGCGCACATCATACACGTCACATGTTATAGACCGCGCACATCATACATGTCACACGTCATAGGCCACGCACATCATACATGTCGAACGTTATAGACCGCGCACATCATACATGTCGCACGTTATAGATAGCGCACATCATACACGTCGCACGTTATAGACCTCGCACATCATACATGTCACACGTTATACACCTCGCACATCATACACGTCACACGTTATAGACCTCACACATCATACACGTCACACATTATAGACCTCGCACATCATACACGTCACACTTTATAGACCACGCACATCATACACATCACACGTTATAGACCTCGCACATCATACACGTCACACGTTATAGACTTCGCACATCATACAAGTCACACGTTATATACCGCGGACATCATACATGTCACACGTTATAGACCGCGCACATCATACATGTCACACGTTATAGACCTCACACATCATACATGTCACACGTTATAGACCTCGCACATCATACACGTCACACGTTATAGACCTCGCACATCATACACGTCACACGTTATAGACCTCACACATCATACACGTCACACATTATAGACCACGCACATCATACACTTCACATGTTATAGACCTCGCACATCATACACGTCGCACGTTATACACCTCGCACATCATACACGTCGCATGTTATAGACCACGCACATCATACACGTCGCACGTTATACACCTCGCACATCATACGTGTCACACATTATCGACTGCGCACGTTATACACCTCGCACATCATACACGTCACACGTTATAGACTGCGCACATCATACATGTCGCACTTTATAGACCTCGCACATCATACACGTCACACGTTGTAGACCTCGCACATCATACATGTCGCACGTTATAGACCTCGCACATCATACACGTCACACGTTATAGACCACGCACATCATACATGTCGCATGTTATAGAGCTCGCACATCATACACGTCGCATGTTATAGACCACGCACATCATACATGTCGCACGTTATAGACCTCGCACATCATACACGTCGCATGTTATAGACCACGCACATCATAAACGTCACACGTTATAGACCTCGCACATCATACATGCCACACGTTATAGACCACGCACATCATACATGTCACACGTTATAGACCTCACACATCATACATGCCACACGTTATAGACCACGCACATCATACATGTCACACGTTATAGACCACGCACATCATACATGTCACACGTTATAGACCATGCACATCATAAGCGTCACACATTATACACCTCGCACATCATACATGTCGCACGTTATAGACCTCGCACATCATACACGTCACACGTTATTGACCATGCACATCATACATGTCACACGTTATAGACCTCGCACATCATACACGTCACATGTTATAGACCTTGCACATCATACACATCGCACGTTATACACCTCGCACATCATACGTGTCGCACGTTATAGACCTCGCACATCAGACACGTCACATGTTATAGACCACACACATCATACATGTCACACATTATAGACCTTGCACATCATACACGTCACACATTATAGACCTCGCACATCATACACGTCTCATGTTATAGACCTCGCACATCATACACGTCGCATGTTATAGACTACACACATCATACACGTCACATGTTATAGACCTCGCACATCATAAACGTCGCATGTTATAGACCTCGCACATCATACACGTCACACGTTATAGACCTCGCACATCATACACGTCGCACGTTATAGAGCGCGAACATCATACATGTCGCACGTTATAGACCTCGCACATCATACATGTCACACGTTATAGACCTCGAACATCATACACGTCGCACGTTATAGAGCGCGAACATCATACATGTCGCACGTTATAGACCTCGCACATCATACATGTCACACGTTATAGACCTCGCACATCATACATGTCGAACGTTATACACCTCGCACATCATACACGTCACACTTTATAGACCTCGCACATCATACACGTCACACGTTATAGACCGCGCACATCATACACGTCATACGTTATAGACCTCGCACATCATACATGTCACACGTTACAGACCACGCACATCATACATGTCGAACGTTATAGACCGCACACATCATACACGTCACATGTTATAGACCGCGCACATCATACATGTCACACGTTATAGGCCACGCACATCATACATGTCGAACGTTATAGACCTCGCACATCATACATGTCGCACGTTATAGATAGCGCACATCATACACGTCGCACGTTATAGACCTCGCACATCATACATGTCACACGTTATACACCTCGAACATCATACACATCACACGTTATAGACCTCACACATCATACACGTCACACATTATAGACCTCGCACATCATACACGTCACACGTTATAGACCACGCACATCATACACGTCACACGTTATAGACCTCGCACATCATACACGTCACACGTTATAGACTTCGCACATCATACAAGTCACACGTTATATACCGCGGACATCATAAATGTCACACTTTATGGACCGCGCACATCATACATGTCACACGTTATAGACCTCACACATCATACATGTCACACGTTATAGACCTCGCACATCATACACGTCACACCTTATAGACCTCGCACATCATACACGTCACACGTTATAGACCTCACACATCATACACGTCACACATTATAGACCACGCACATCATACACGTCACATGTTATAGACCTCGCACATCATACACGTCGCACGTTATACACCTCGCACATCATACACGTCGCATGTTATAGACCACGCACATCATACACGTCGCACGTTATACACCTCGCACATCATACGTGTCACACATTATCGACTGCGCACGTTATACACCTCGCACATCATACACGTCACACGTTATAGACTGCGCACATCATACATGTCGCACTTTATAGACCTCGCACATCATACACGTCACACGTTGTAGACCTCGCACATCATACATGTCGCACGTTATAGACCTCGCACATCATACACGTCACACGTTATAGACCACGCACATCATACATGTCGCATGTTATAGAGCTCGCACATCATACACGTCGCATGTTATAGACCACGCACATCATACATGTCGAACGTTATAGACCTCGCACATCATACATGTCACACGTTATAGACCACGCACATCTTAAACGTCACATGTTATAGACCACGCACATCATACATGCCACACGTTATACACCATGCAGATCATACATGTCACACGTTATAGACCACGCACATCATACATGCCACACGTTATAGACCACGCACATCATAAACGTCATACGTTATAGACCTCGCACATCATACATGTCACACGTTACAGACCACGCACATCATACATGTCGAACGTTATAGACCGCGCACATCATACACGTCACATGTTATAGACCGCGCACATCATACATGTCACACGTTATAGGCCACGCACATCATACATTTCGAACGTTATAGACCTCGCACATCATACATGTCGCACGTTATAGATAGCGCACATCATACAAGTCACATGTTATATACCGCGGACATCATACATGTCACACGTTATAGACCGCGCACATCATACATGTCACATGTTATAGACCTCACACATCATACATGTCACACGTTATAGACCTCGCACATCATACACGTCACACATTATAGACCTCGCACATCATACACGTCACACGTTATAGACCTCACACATCATACACGTCACACATTATAGACCACGCACATCATACACGTCACACGTTATAGACCTCGCACATCATACACGTCGCATGTTATAGACCACGCACATCATACACGTCGCACGTTATACACCTCGCACATCATACGTGTCACACATTATCGACTGCGCACGTTATACACCTCGCACATCATACACGTCACACGTTATAGACTGCGCACATCATACATGTCGCACTTTATAGACCTCGCACATCATACACGTCACACGTTGTAGACCTCGCACATCATACATGTCGCACGTTATAGACCTCGCACATCATACACGTCACACGTTATAGACCACGCACATCATACATGTCGCATGTTATAGAGCTCGCACATCATACACGTCGCATGTTATAGACCACGCACATCATACATGTCGCACGTTATAGACCTCGCACATCATACACGTCGCATGTTATAGACCACGCACATCATAAACGTCACACGTTATAGACCTCGCACATCATACATGCCACACGTTATAGACCACGCACATCATACATGTCACACGTTATAGACCTCACACATCATACATGCCACATGTTATAGACCACGCACATCATACATGTCACACGTTATAGACCACGCACATCATACATGTCACACGTTATAGACCATGCACATCATACACGTCACATGTTATAGACCTTGCACATCATACACATCGCACGTTATACACCTCGCACATCATACGTGTTGCACGTTATAGACCTCGCACATCATACACGTCACATGTTATAGACCACACACATCATACATGTCACACATTATAGACCTTGCACATCATACACGTCACACATTATAGACCTCGCACATCATACACGTCACATGTTATAGACCTCGCACATCATACACGTCGCATGTTATAGACTACACACATCATACACGTCACATGTTATAGACCTCGCACATCATAAACGTTGCATGTTATAGACCTCGCACATCATACACGTCACACGTTATAGACCTCGCACATCATACACGTCGCACGTTATAGAGCGCGAACATCATACATGTCGCACGTTATAGACCTCGCACATCATACATGTCACACGTTATAGACCTCGAACATCATACACGTCGCACGTTATAGACCTCGCACATCATACATGTCACACGTTATAGACCTCGCACATCATACATGTCGAACGTTATACACCTCGCACATCATACACGTCACACTTTATAGACCTCGCACATCATACACGTCACACGTTATAGACCGTGCACATCATACACGTCGCACGTTATACACCTCACACATCATACATGTCACACGTTATAGACCTCGCACATCATACATGTCGAACGTTATACACCTCGCACATAATACATGTCGAACGTTATACACCTCGCACATCATACACGTCGCACGTTATAGAACACGCACATCATACTTGTCGCACGTTATAGACCTCGCACATCATACATGTCGAACGTTATACACCTAGCTCATCATACACGTCACACATTATAGACCTCGAACATCATACATGTCAGACGTTATGACCTCGCACATCATACATGTCACACGTTATAGACCTCGCACATCATACACGTCACACGTTAAAGACCTCGCACATCATACACGTCACACATTATAGACCGCGCACATCATACATTTCACACGTTATAGACCTCGCACATCATACATGTCACAAGTTATAGACCTCGCACATCATACACGTCGCACGTTATAGACCTCGCACATCATACATGTCACACGTTATACACCTCGCACATCATACACGTCACACGTTATAGACCTCGCACATCATACACGTCATACATTATAGACCTCGCACATCATACACGGCACACGTTATAGACCACGCACATCATACACGTCACACGTTATACACCTCGCACATCATACACGTCACACGTTATTGACCTCGCACATCATACACGTCACACGTTATAGACCTCGCACATCATACATGTCACACGTTATAGACCGCGCACATCATACATGTCACACGTTATAGACCTCGCACATCATGCATGTCACACCTTATAGACCTCGCACATCATACACGTCACACTTTATAGACCTCGCACATCATACACGTCACACGTTATAGACCTCACACATCATACACGTCACACGTTATAGACCATGCACATCATACACGTCACACGTTATAGACCACGCACATCATACATGTCACACGTTATAGACCTCGCACATCATACACGTCGCAGGTTATACACCTCGCACATCATACACGTCGCATGTTATTGACCACGCACATCATACACATCGCACGTTATACACCTCGCACATCATACCTGTCACACGTTATCGACCGCGCACGTTATACACCTCGCACATCATACACGTCACACGTTATTGACTGCGCACATCATACATGTCACACGTTATAGACCTCGCACATCATACACATCACACGTTATAGACCTCGCACAACATACATGTCGCACGTTATAGACCTCGCACATCATACACGTCACACGTTATAGACCACGCACATCATACATGTCGCACTTTATAGACCTCGCACATCATACACGTCGCATGTTATAGATCATGCACATGATACATGTCACACGTTATAGACCTCGCACATCATACATGTCACACGTTATACACCTCGCACATCATACACGTCACACGTTATAGACCTCGCACATCATACACGTCATACATTATAGACCTCGCACATCATACACGGCACACGTTATAGACCACGCACATCATACACGTCACACGTTATACACCTCGCACATCATACACGTCACACGTTATTGACCTCGCACATCATACACGTCACACGTTATAGACCTCGCACATCATACATGTCACACGTTATAGACCGTGCACATCATACATGTCACACGTTATAGACCTCGCACATCATGCATGTCATACCTTATAGACCTCGCACATCATACACGTCACACGTTATAGACCTCACACATCATACACGTCACACGTTATAGACCATGCACATCATACACGTCACACGTTATAGACCACGCACATCATACATGTCGCACTTTATAGACCTCGCACATCATACACGTCGCATGTTATAGATCATGCACATGATACATGTCGCACGTTATAGACCTCGCACATCATACACGTCACATGTTATAGACCACGCACATCATACATGTCACGCGTTATAGACCACGCACATCATACATGTCACACGTTATAGACCACACACATCATACGTGTCGAACGTTATAGACCTTGCACATCATACATGTCACACGTTATAGACCACGCACATCATAAACGTCACATGTTATAGACCTCGCACATCATACATACCACATGTTATACACCACGCAGATCATACATGTCACATGTTATAGACCACGCACATCATACATGCCACACGTTATAGACCACGCACATCATAAACGTCATACGTTATAGACCTCGCACATCATACATGTCACACGTTACAGACCACGCACATCATACATGTCGAACGTTATAGACCGCGCACATCATACACGTCACATGTTATAGACCGCGCACATCATACATGTCACACGTCATAGGCCACGCACATCATACATGTCGAACGTTATAGACCTCGCACATCATACATGTCGCACGTTATAGATAGCGCACATCATACACGTCGCACGTTATAGACCTCGCACATCATACATGTCACACGTTATACACCTCGCACATCATACACGTCACACGTTATAGACCTCACACATCATACACGTCACACATTATAGACCTCGCACATCATACACGTCACACTTTATAGACCACGCACATCATACACATCACACGTTATAGACCTCGCACATCATACACGTCACACGTTATAGACTTCGCACATCATACAAGTCACACGTTATATACCGCGGACATCATACATGTCACACGTTATAGACCGCGCACATCATACATGTCACACGTTATAGACCTCACACATCATACATGTCACACGTTATAGACCTCGCACATCATACACGTCACACGTTATAGACCTCGCACATCATACACGTCACACGTTATAGACCTCACACATCATACACGTCACACATTATAGACCACGCACATCATACACATCACATGTTATAGACCTCGCACATCATACACGTCGCACGTTATACACCTCGCACATCATACACGTCGCATGTTATAGACCACGCACATCATACACGTCGCACGTCATACACCTCGCACATCATACGTGTCACACATTATCGACTGCGCACGTTATACACCTCGCACATCATACACGTCACACGTTATAGACTGCGCACATCATACATGTCGCACTTTATAGACCTCGCACATCATACACGTCACACGTTGTAGACCTCGCACATCATACATGTCGCATGTTATAGAGCTCGCACATCATACACGTCGCATGTTATAGACCACGCACATCATACATGTCGCACGTTATAGACCTCGCACATCGTACACGTCGCATGTTATAGACCACGCACATCATACATGTCACACGTTATAGACCTCACACATCATACATGCCACACGTTATAGACCACGCACATCATACATGTCACACATTATAGACCACGCACATCATACATGTCACACGTTATAGACCATGCACATCATAAGCGTTACACATTATACACCTCGCACATCATACATGTCGCACGTTATAGACCTCGCACATCATACACGTCACACGTTATTGACCACGCACATCATACATGTCACACGTTATAGACCTCGCACATCATACACGTCACACCTTATAGACCTTGCACATCATACACATCGCACGTTATACACCTCGCACATCATACGTGTCGCACGTTATAGACCTCGCACATCAGACACGTCACATGTTATAGACCACACACATCATACATGTCACACATTATAGACCTTGCACATCATACACGTCACACATTATAGACCTCGCACATCATACACGTCTCATGTTATAGACCTCGCACATCATACACGTCGCATGTTATAGACTACACACATCATACACGTCACATGTTATAGACCTCGCACATCATAAACGTCGCATGTTATAGACCTCGCACATCATACACGTCACACGTTATAGACCTCGCACATCATACACGTCGCACGTTATAGAGCGCGAACATCATACATGTCGCACGTTATAGACCTCGCACATCATACATGTCACACGTTATAGACTACACACATCATACACGTCACATGTTATAGACCTCGCACATCATAAACGTTGCATGTCATAGACCTCGCACATCATACACGTCACACGTTATAGACCTCGCACATCATACACGTCGCACGTTATAGAGCGCGAACATCATACATGTCGCACGTTATAGACCTCGCACATCATACATGTCACACGTTATAGACCTCGAACATCATACACGTCGCACGTTATAGAGCGCGAACATCATACATGTCGCACGTTATAGACCTCGCACATCATACATGTCACACGTTATAGACCTCGCACATCATACACGTCACACGTTATAGACCTCGCACATCATACACGGTTTCCTCCCACAGTCCAAAAATGTGTGGGTTAGGTTGATTTGGCTATGATAAATTGACCCTTAGTGTTAGGGGGGATTAAATATGTGGGGTTATGGGGATAGGATGGGATATGTTAGGGGGAATTAAATACGCGGGGTTACGGGGGTAGGGTGGGATATGTGTACTGTGGGGATTAAAGCAGGGACAGGGTACTGGATTTGGATGATCAGCCATGATCGTATTGAATGGCGGAGCAGGCTCGCCGGCCGAATGGCCTACTCCTGCTCCTAGATTCTATGTTTCTATGTTTTTATGTTTCTATGTTTATCATACATGTCGAACGTTATACACCTCGCACATCATACACGTCACACTTTATAGACCTCGCACATCATACACGTCACACGTTATAGACCGCGCACATCATACACGTCATACGTTATAGACCTCGCACATCATACATGTCACACGTTACAGACCACGCACATCATACATGTCGAACGTTATAGACCGCGCACATCATACACGTCACATGTTATAGACCGCGCACATCATACATGTCACACGTTATAGGCCACGCACATCATACATGTCGAACGTTATAGACCTCGCACATCATACATGTCGCACGTTATAGATAGCGCACATCATACACGTCGCACGTTATAGACCTCGCACATCATACATGTCACACGTTATACACCTCGAACATCATACACATCACACGTTATAGACCTCACACATCATACACGTCACACATTATAGACCTCGCACATCATACACGTCACACGTTATAGACCACGCACATCATACACGTCACACGTTATAGACCTCGCACATCATACACGTCACACGTTATAGACTTCGCACATCATACAAGTCACACGTTATATACCGCGGACATCATAAATGTCACACGTTATGGACCGCGCACATCATACATGTCACACGTTATAGACCTCACACATCATACATGTCACACCTTATAGACCTCGCACATCATACACGTCACACGTTATAGACCTCACACATCATACACGTCACACATTATAGACCACGCACATCATACACGTCACATGTTATAGACCTCGCACATCATACACGTCGCACGTTATACACCTCGCACATCATACACGTCGCATGTTATAGACCACGCACATCATACACGTCGCACGTTATACACCTCGCACATCATACGTGTCACACATTATCGACTGCGCACGTTATACACCTCGCACATCATACACGTCACACGTTATAGACTGCGCACATCATACATGTCGCACTTTATAGACCTCGCACATCATACACGTCACACGTTGTAGACCTCGCACATCATACATGTCGCACGTTATAGACCTCGCACATCATACACGTCACACGTTATAGACCACGCACATCATACATGTCGCATGTTATAGAGCTCGCACATCATACACGTCGCATGTTATAGACCACGCACATCATACATGTCGCACGTTATAGACCTCGCACATCATACATGTCGCACGTTATAGACCACGCACATCATACATGTCACACGTTATAGACCACACACATCATACATGTCGAACGTTATAGACCTTACACATCATACATGTCACACGTTATAGACCACGCACATCTTAAACGTCACATGTTATAGACCACGCACATCATACATGCCACACGTTATACACCATGCAGATCATACATGTCACACGTTATAGACCACGCACATCATACATGCCACACGTTATAGACCACGCACATCATAAACGTCATACGTTATAGACCTCGCACATCATACATGTCACACGTTACAGACCACGCACATCATACATGTCGAACGTTATAGACCGCGCACATCATACACGTCACACGTTATAGACCGCGCACATCATACATGTCACACGTTATAGGCCACGCACATCATACATGTCGAACGTTATAGACCTCGCACATCATACATGTCGCACGTTATAGATAGCGCACATCATACAAGTCACATGTTATATACCGCGGACATCATACATGTCACACGTTATAGACCGCGTACATCATACATGTCACACGTTATAGACCTCACACATCATACATGTCACACGTTATAGACCTCGCACATCATACACGTCACACATTATAGACCTCGCACATCATACACGTCACACGTTATAGACCTCACACATCATACACGTCACACATTATAGACCACGCACATCATACACGTCACATGTTATAGACCTCGCACATCATACACGTCACACGTTATAGACCTCGCACATCATACACGTCGCATGTTATAGACCACGCACATCATACACGTCGCACGTTATACACCTCGCACATCATACGTGTCACACATTATCGACTGCGCACGTTATACACCTCGCACATCATACACGTCACACGTTATAGACTGCGCACATCATACATGTCGCACTTTATAGACCTCGCACATCATACACGTCACACGTTGTAGACCTCGCACATCATACATGTCGCACGTTATAGACCTCGCACATCATACACGTCACACGTTATAGACCACGCACATCATACATGTCGCATGTTATAGAGCTCGCACATCATACACGTCGCATGTTATAGACCACGCACATCATACATGTCGCACGTTATAGACCTCGCACATCATACACGTTGCATGTTATAGACCACGCACATCATAAACGTCACACGTTATAGACCTCGCACATCATACATGCCACACGTTATAGACCACGCACATCATACATGTCACACGTTATAGACCTCACACATCATACATGCCACATGTTATAGACCACGCACATCATACATGTCACACGTTATAGACCACGCACATCATACATGTCACACGTTATAGACCATGCACATCATACACGTCACATGTTATAGACCTTGCACATCATACACATCGCACGTTATACACCTCGCACATCATACGTGTTGCACATTATAGACCTCGCACATCATACACGTCACATGTTATAGACCACACACATCATACATGTCACACATTATAGACCTTGCACATCATACACGTCACACATTATAGACCTCGCACATCATACACGTCACATGTTATAGACCTCGCACATCATACACGTCGCATGTTATAGACTACACACATCATACACGTCACATGTTATAGACCTCGCACATCATAAACGTTGCATGTTATAGACCTCGCACATCATACACGTCACACGTTATAGACCTCGCACATCATACACGTCGCACGTTATAGAGCGCGAACATCATACATGTCGCACGTTATAGACCTCGCACATCATACATGTCACACGTTATAGACCTCGAACATCATACACGTCGCACGTTATAGACCTCGCACATCATACATGTCACACGTTATAGACCTCGCACATCATACATGTCGAACGTTATACACCTCGCACATCATACACGTCACACTTTATAGACCTCGCACATCATACACGTCACACGTTATAGACCGTGCACATCATACACGTCGCACGTTATACACCTCACACATCATACATGTCACACGTTATAGACCTCGCACATCATACATGTCGAACGTTATACACCTCGCACATAATACATGTCGAACGTTATACACCTCGCACATCATACACGTCGCACGTTATAGAACACGCACATCATACTTGTCGCACGTTATAGACCTCGCACATCATACATGTCGAACGTTATACACCTAGCTCATCATACACGTCACACATTATAGACCTCGAACATCATACATGTCAGACGTTATAGACCTCGCACATCATACATGTCACACGTTATAGACCTCGCACATCATACACGTCACACGTTAAAGACCTCGCACATCATACACGTCACACATTATAGACCGCGCACATCATACATTTCAAACGTTATAGACCTCGCACATCATACATGTCACAAGTTATAGACCTCGCACATCATACACGTCGCACGTTATAGACCTCGCACATCATACATGTCACACGTTATACACCTCGCACATCATACACGTCACACGTTATAGACCTCGCACATCATACACGTCATACATTATAGACCTCGCACATCATACACGGCACACGTTATAGACCACGCACATCATACATGTCACACGTTATACACCTCGCACATCATACACGTCACACGTTATTGACCTCGCACATCATACACGTCACACGTTATAGACCTCGCACATCATACATGTCACACGTTATAGACCGCGCACATCATACATGTCACACGTTATAGACCTCGCACATCATGCATGTCACACCTTATAGACCTCGCACATCATACACATCACACTTTATAGACCTCGCACATCATACACGTCACACGTTATAGACCTCACACATCATACACGTCACACGTTATAGACCATGCACATCATACACGTCACACGTTATAGACCACGCACATCATACATGTCACACGTTATAGACCTCGCACATCATACACGTCGCAGGTTATACACCTCGCACATCATACACGTCGCATGTTATTGACCACGCACATCATACACGTCGCACGTTATACACCTCGCACATCATACCTGTCACACGTTATCGACCGCGCACGTTATACACCTCGCACATCATACACGTCACACGTTATTGACTGCGTACATCATACATGTCACACGTTATAGACCTCGCACATCATACACGTCACACGTTATAGACCTCGCACAACATACATGTCGCACGTTATAGACCTCGCACATCATACACGTCACACGTTATAGACCACGCACATCATACATGTCGCACTTTATAGACCTCGCACATCATACACGTCGCATGTTATAGATCATGCACATGATACATGTCGCACGTTATAGACCTCGCACATCATACACGTCGCATGTTATAGACCACGCACATCATACATGTCACGCGTTATAGACCACGCACATCATACGTGTCGAACGTTATAGACCTTGCACATCATACATGTCACACGTTATAGACCACGCACATCATAAACGTCACATGTTATAGACCTCGCACATCATACATGCCACACGTTATACACCACGCAGATCATACATGTCACATGTTATAGACCACGCACATCATACATGCCACACGTTATAGACCACGCACATCATAAACGTCATACGTTATAGACCTCGCACATCATACATGTCACACGTTACAGACCACGCACATCATACATGTCGAACGTTATAGACCGCGCACATCATACACGTCACATGTTATAGACCGCGCACATCATACATGTCACACGTCATAGGCCACGCACATCATACATGTCGAACGTTATAGACCTCGCACATCATACATGTCGCACGTTATAGATAGCGCACATCATACACGTCGCACGTTATAGACCTCGCACATCATACATGTCACACGTTATACACCTCGCACATCATACACGTCACACGTTATAGACCTCACACATCATACACGTCACACATTATAGACCTCGCACATCATACACGTCACACTTTATAGACCACGCACATCATACACATCACACGTTATAGACCTCGCACATCATACACGTCACACGTTATAGACTTCGCACATCATACAAGTCACACGTTATATACCGCGGACATCATACATGTCACATGTTATAGACCGCGCACATCATACATGTCACACGTTATAGACCTCACACATCATACATGTCACACGTTATAGACCTCGCACATCATACACGTCACACGTTATAGACCTCGCACATCATACACGTCACACGTTATAGACCTCACACATCATACACGTCACACATTATAGACCACGCACATCATACACATCACATGTTATAGACCTCGCACATCATACACGTCGCACGTTATACACCTCGCACATCATACACGTCGCATGTTATAGACCACGCACATCATACACGTCGCACGTCATACACCTCGCACATCATACGTGTCACACATTATCGACTGCGCACGTTATACACCTCGCACATCATACACGTCATACGTTATAGACTGCGCACATCATACATGTCGCACTTTATAGACCTCGCACATCATACACGTCACACGTTGTAGACCTCGCACATCATACATGTCGCATGTTATAGAGCTCGCACATCATACACGTCGCATGTTATAGACCACGCACATCATACATGTCGCACGTTATAGACCTCGCACATCGTACACGTCGCATGTTATAGACCACGCACATCATACATGTCACACGTTATAGACCTCACACATCATACATGCCACACGTTATAGACCACGCACATCATACATGTCACACATTATAGACCACGCACATCATACATGTCACACGTTATAGACCATGCACATCATAAGCGTCACACATTATACACCTCGCACATCATACATGTCGCACGTTATAGACCTCGCACATCATACACGTCACACGTTATTGACCACGCACATCATACATGTCACACGTTATAGACCTCGCACATCATACACGTCACACCTTATAGACCTTGCACATCATACACATCGCACGTTATACACCTCGCACATCATACGTGTCGCACGTTATAGACCTCGCACATCAGACACGTCACATGTTATAGACCACACACATCATACATGTCACACATTATAGACCTTGCACATCATACACGTCACACATTATAGACCTCGCACATCATACACGTCTCATGTTATAGACCTCGCACATCATACACGTCGCATGTTATAGACTACACACATCATACACGTCACATGTTATAGACCTCGCACATCATAAACGTCGCATGTTATAGACCTCGCACATCATACACGTCACACGTTATAGACCTCGCACATCATACACGTCGCACGTTATAGAGCGCGAACATCATACATGTCGCACGTTATAGACCTCGCACATCATACATGTCACACGTTATAGACTACACACATCATACACGTCACATGTTATAGACCTCGCACATCATAAACGTTGCATGTCATAGACCTCGCACATCATACACGTCACACGTTATAGACCTCGCACATCATACACGTCGCACGTTATAGAGCGCGAACATCATACATGTCGCACGTTATAGACCTCGCACATCATACATGTCACACGTTATAGACCTCGAACATCATACACGTCGCACGTTATAGAGCGCGAACATCATACATGTCGCACGTTATAGACCTCGCACATCATACATGTCACACGTTATAGACCTCGCACATCATACATGTCGAACGTTATACACCTCGCACATCATACACGTCACACTTTATAGACCTCGCACATCATACACGTCACACGTTATAGACCGCGCACATCATACACGTCATACGTTATAGACCTCGCACATCATACATGTCACACGTTACAGACCACGCACATCATACATGTCGAACGTTATAGACCGCGCACATCATACACGTCACATGTTATAGACCGCGCACATCATACATGTCACACGTTATAGGCCACGCACATCATACATGTCGAACGTTATAGACCTCGCACATCATACATGTCGCACGTTATAGATAGCGCACATCATACACGTCGCACGTTATAGACCTCGCACATCATACATGTCACACGTTATACACCTCGAACATCATACACATCACACGTTATAGACCTCACACATCATACACGTCACACATTATAGACCTCGCACATCATACACGTCACACGTTATAGACCACGCACATCATACACGTCACACGTTATAGACCTCGCACATCATACATGTCACACGTTATAGACTTCGCACATCATACAAGTCACACGTTATATACCGCGGACATCATAAATGTCACACGTTATGGACCGCGCACATCATACATGTCACACGTTATAGACCTCACACATCATACATGTCACACCTTATAGACCTCGCACATCATACACGTCACACGTTATAGACCTCACACATCATACACGTCACACATTATAGACCACGCACATCATACACGTCACATGTTATAGACCTCGCACATCATACACGTCGCACGTTATACACCTCGCACATCATACACGTCGCATGTTATAGACCACGCACATCATACACGTCGCACGTTATACACCTCACACATCATACGTGTCACACATTATCGACTGCGCACGTTATACACCTCGCACATCATACACGTCACACGTTATAGACTGCGCACATCATACATGTCGCACTTTATAGACCTCGCACATCATACACGTCACACGTTGTAGACCTCGCACATCATACATGTCGCACGTTATAGACCTCGCACATCATACACGTCACACGTTATAGACCACGCACATCATACATGTCGCATGTTATAGAGCTCGCACATCATACACGTCGCATGTTATAGACCACGCACATCATACATGTCGCACGTTATAGACCTCGCACATCATACATGTCGCACGTTATAGACCACGCACATCATACATGTCACACGTTATAGACCACACACATCATACATGTCGAACGTTATAGACCTTGCACATCATACATGTCACACGTTATAGACCACGCACATCTTAAACGTCACATGTTATAGACCACGCACATCATACATGCCACACGTTATACACCATGCAGATCATACATGTCACACGTTATAGACCACGCACATCATACATGCCACACGTTATAGACCACGCACATCATAAACGTCATACGTTATAGACCTCGCACATCATACATGTCACACGTTACAGACCACGCACATCATACATGTCGAACGTTATAGACCGCGCACATCATACACGTCACACGTTATAGACCGCGCACATCATACATGTCACACGTTATAGGCCACGCACATCATACATGTCGAACGTTATAGACCTCGCACATCATACATGTCGCACGTTATAGATAGCGCACATCATACAAGTCACACGTTATATACCGCGGACATCATACATGTCACACGTTATAGACCGCGCACATCATACATGTCACACGTTATAGACCTCACACATCATACATGTCACACGTTATAGACCTCGCACATCATACACGTCACACATTATAGACCTCGCACATCATACACGTCACACGTTATAGACCTCACACATCATACACGTCACACATTATAGACCACGCACATCATACACGTCACATGTTATAGACCTCGCACATCATACACGTCACACGTTATAGACCTCGCACATCATACACGTCGCATGTTATAGACCACGCACATCATACACGTCGCACGTTATACACCTCGCACATCATACGTGTCACACATTATCGACTGCGCACGTTATACACCTCGCACATCATACACGTCACACGTTATAGACTGCGCACATCATACATGTCGCACTTTATAGACCTCGCACATCATACACGTCACACGTTGTAGACCTCGCACATCATACATGTCGCACGTTATAGACCTCGCACATCATACACGTCACACGTTATAGACCACGCACATCATACATGTCGCATGTTATAGAGCTCGCACATCATACACGTCGCATGTTATAGACCACGCACATCATACATGTCGCACGTTATAGACCTCGCACATCATACACGTCGCATGTTATAGATCACGCACATCATAAACGTCACACGTTATAGACCTCGCACATCATACATGCCACACGTTATAGACCACGCACATCATACATGTCACACGTTATAGACCTCACACATCATACATGCCACATGTTATAGACCACG
Source organism: Squalus acanthias (assembly GCA_030390025.1). Lineage (NCBI taxonomy): Eukaryota > Metazoa > Chordata > Chondrichthyes > Squaliformes > Squalidae > Squalus > Squalus acanthias. Next base: position 16,489 of record JASTWF010001708.1, on the reverse strand, counting down.
CACATCATACATGTCACACGTTATAGACCACGCACATCATACATGTCACACGTTATAGACCATGCACATCATACACGTCACATGTTATAGACCTTGCACATCATACACATCGCACGTTATACACCTCGCACATCATACGTGTTGCACGTTATAGACCTCGCACATCATACACGTCACATGTTATAGACCACACACATCATACATGTCACACATTATAGACCTTGCACATCATACACGTCACACATTATAGACCTCGCACATCATACACGTCACATGTTATAGACCTCGCACATCATACACGTCGCATGTTATAGACTACACACATCATACACGTCACATGTTATAGACCTCGCACATCATAAACGTTGCATGTTATAGACCTCGCACATCATACACGTCACACGTTATAGACCTCGCACATCATACACGTCGCACGTTATAGAGCGCGAACATCATACATGTCGCACGTTATAGACCTCGCACATCATACATGTCACACGTTATAGACCTCGAACATCATACACGTCGCACGTTATAGACCTCGCACATCATACATGTCACACGTTATAGACCTCGCACATCATACATGTCGAACGTTATACACCTCGCACATCATACACGTCACACTTTATAGACCTCGCACATCATACACGTCACACGTTATAGACCGTGCACATCATACACGTCGCACGTTATACACCTCACACATCATACATGTCACACGTTATAGACCTCGCACATCATACATGTCGAACGTTATACACCTCGCACATAATACATGTCGAACGTTATACACCTCGCACATCATACACGTCGCACGTTATAGAACACGCACATCATACTTGTCGCACGTTATAGACCTCGCACATCATACATGTCGAACGTTATACACCTAGCTCATCATACACGTCACACATTATAGACCTCGAACATCATACATGTCAGACGTTATAGACCTCGCACATCATACATGTCACACGTTATAGACCTCGCACATCATACACGTCACACGTTAAAGACCTCGCACATCATACACGTCACACATTATAGACCGCGCACATCATACATTTCAAACGTTATAGACCTCGCACATCATACATGTCACAAGTTATAGACCTCGCACATCATACACGTCGCACGTTATAGACCTCGCACATCATACATGTCACACGTTATACACCTCGCACATCATACACGTCACACGTTATAGACCTCGCACATCATACACGTCATACATTATAGACCTCGCACATCATACACGGCACACGTTATAGACCACGCACATCATACATGTCACACGTTATACACCTCGCACATCATACACGTCACACGTTATTGACCTCGCACATCATACACGTCACACGTTATAGACCTCGCACATCATACATGTCACACGTTATAGACCGCGCACATCATACATGTCACACGTTATAGACCTCGCACATCATGCATGTCACACCTTATAGACCTCGCACATCATACACGTCACACTTTATAGACCTCGCACATCATACACGTCACACGTTATAGACCTCACACATCATACACGTCACACGTTATAGACCATGCACATCATACACGTCACACGTTATAGACCACGCACATCATACATGTCACACGTTATAGACCTCGCACATCATACACGTCGCAGGTTATACACCTCGCACATCATACACGTCGCATGTTATTGACCATGCACATCATACACGTCGCACGTTATACACCTCGCACATCATACCTGTCACACGTTATCGACCGTGCACGTTATACACCTCGCACATCATACACGTCACACGTTATTGACTGCGTACATCATACATGTCACACGTTATAGACCTCGCACCTCATACACGTCACACGTTATAGACCTCGCACAACATACATGTCGCACGTTATAGACCTCGCACATCATACACGTCACACGTTATAGACCACGCACATCATACATGTCGCACTTTATAGACCTCGCACATCATACACGTCGCATGTTATAGATCATGCACATGATACATGTCGCACGTTATAGACCTCGCACATCATACACGTCGCATGTTATAGACCACGCACATCATACATGTCACGCGTTATAGACCACGCACATCATACATGTCACACGTTATAGACCACACACATCATACGTGTCGAACGTTATAGACCTTGCACATCATACACGTCGCACGTTATAGACCTCGCACATCATACATGTCACACGTTATACACCTCGCACATCATACACGTCACACGTTATAGACCTCACACATCATACACGTCACACATTATAGACCTCGCACATCATACACGTCACACTTTATAGACCACGCACATCATACACATCACACGTTATAGACCTCGCACATCATACACGTCACACGTTATAGACTTCGCACATCATACAAGTCACACGTTATATACCGCGGACATCATACATGTCACACGTTATAGACCGCGCACATCATACATGTCACACGTTATAGACTTCACACATCATACATGTCACACGTTATAGACCTCGCACATCATACACGTCACACATTATAGACCACGCACATCATACACATCACATGTTATAGACCTCGCACATCATACACGTCGCACGTTATACACCTTGCACATCATACACGTCGCATGTTATAGACCACGCACATCATACACGTCGCACGTTATACACCTCGCACATCATACGTGTCACACATTATCGACTGCGCATGTTATACACCTCGCACATCATACACGTCACACGTTATAGACTGCGCACATCATACATGTCGCACTTTATAGACCTCGCACATCATACACGTCACACGTTGTAGACCTCGCACATCATACATGTCGCACGTTATAGACCTCGCACATCATACACGTCACACGTTATAGACCACGCACATCATACATGTCGCATGTTATAGAGCTCGCACATCATACACGTCGCATGTTATAGACCACGCACATCATACATGTCGCACGTTATAGACCTCGTACATCATACACGTCGCATGTTATAGACCACGCACATCATAAACGTCACACGTTATAGACCTCGCACATCATACATGCCACACGTTATAGACCACGCACATCATACATGTCACACGTTATAGACCTCACACATCATACATGCCACACGTTATAGACCACGCACATCATACATGTCACACATTATAGACCACGCACATCATACATGTCACACGTTATAGACCATGCACATCATAAGCGTCACACATTATACACCTCACACATCATACATGTCGCACGTTATAGACCTCGCACATCATACACGTCACACGTTATTGACCACGCACATCATACATGTCACACGTTATAGACCTCGCACATCATACACGTCACAAGTTATAGACCTTGCACATCATACACATCGCACGTTATACACCTCGCACATCATACGTGTCGCACGTTATAGACCTCGCACATCAGACACGTCACATGTTATAGACCACACACATCATACATGTCACACATTATAGACCTTGCACATCATACATGTCACACATTATAGACCTCGCACATCATACACGTCTCATGTTATAGACCTCGCACATCATACACGTCGCATGTTATAGACTACACACATCATACACGTCACATGTTATAGACCTCGCACATCATAAACGTCGCATGTTATAGACCTCGCACATCATACACGTCACACGTTATAGACCTCGCACATCATACACGTCGCACGTTATAGAGCGCGAACATCATACATGTCGACGTTATAGACCTCGCACATCAGACATGTATCACGTTATAGACCTCGCACATCATACACGTCGCACATTATAGAGCACGCACATCATACACGTCACATGTTATAGACCTCGCACATCATACACGTCGCACGTTATACACCTTGCACATCATACACGTCGCATGTTATAGACCACGCACATCATACACGTCGCACGTTATACACCTCACACATCATACGTGTCACACATTATCGACTGCGCACGTTATACACCTCGCACATCATACACGTCACACGTTATAGACTGCGCACATCATACATGTCGCACTTTATAGACCTCGCACATCATACACGTCACACGTTGTAGACCTCGCACATCATACATGTCGCACGTTATAGACCTCGCACATCATACACGTCACACGTTATAGACCACGCACATCATACATGTCGCATGTTATAGAGCTCGCACATCATACACGTCGCATGTTATAGACCACGCACATCATACATGTCGCACGTTATAGACCTCGCACATCATACATGTCGCACGTTATAGACCACGCACATCATACATGTCGCATGTTATAGAGCTCGCACATCATACACGTCGCATGTTATAGACCACGCACATCATACATGTCGCACGTTATAGACCTCGCACATCATACATGTCGCACATCATACACGTCGCACATCATACACGTCGCACGTTATACACCTCGCACATCATACACGTCGCATGTTATAGACCACGCACATCATACACGTCGCACGTTATACACCTCACACATCATACGTGTCACACATTATCGACTGCGCACGTTATACACCTCGCACATCATACACGTCACACGTTATAGACTGCGCACATCATACATGTCGCACTTTATAGACCTCGCACATCATACACGTCACACGTTGTAGACCTCGCACATCATACATGTCGCACGTTATAGACCTCGCACATCATACACGTCACACGTTATAGACCACGCACATCATACATGTCGCATGTTATAGAGCTCGCACATCATACACGTCGCATGTTATAGACCACGCACATCATACACGTCGCATGTTATAGACCACGCACATCATACATGTCGCACGTTATAGACCTCGCACATCATACATGTCACACGTTATAGACCACACACATCATACATGTCGAACGTTATAGACCTTGCACATCATACATGTCACACGTTATAGACCACGCACATCTTAAACGTCACATGTTATAGACCACGCACATCATACATGCCACACGTTATACACCATGCAGATCATACATGTCACACGTTATAGACCACGCACATCATACATGCCACACGTTATAGACCACGCACATCATAAACGTCATACGTTATAGACCTCGCACATCATACATGTCACACGTTACAGACCACGCACATCATACATGTCGAACGTTATAGACCGCGCACATCATACACGTCACACGTTATAGACCGCGCACATCATACATGTCACACGTTATAGGCCACGCACATCATACATGTCGAACGTTATAGACCTCGCACATCATACATGTCGCACGTTATAGATAGCGCACATCATACAAGTCACACGTTATATACCGCGGACATCATACATGTCACACGTTATAGACCGCGCACATCATACATGTCACACGTTATAGACCTCACACATCATACATGTCACACGTTATAGACCTCGCACATCATACACGTCACACATTATAGACCTCGCACATCATACACGTCACACGTTATAGACCTCACACATCATACACGTCACACATTATAGACCACGCACATCATACACGTCACATGTTATAGACCTCGCACATCATACACGTCACACGTTATAGACCTCGCACATCATACACGTCGCATGTTATAGACCACGCACATCATACACGTCGCACGTTATACACCTCGCACATCATACGTGTCACACATTATCGACTGCGCACGTTATACACCTCGCACATCATACACGTCACACGTTATAGACTGCGCACATCATACATGTCGCACTTTATAGACCTCGCACATCATACACGTCACACGTTGTAGACCTCGCACATCATACATGTCGCACGTTATAGACCTCGCACATCATACACGTCACACGTTATAGACCACGCACATCATACATGTCGCATGTTATAGAGCTCGCACATCATACACGTCGCATGTTATAGACCACGCACATCATACATGTCGCACGTTATAGACCTCGCACATCATACACGTCGCATGTTATAGATCACGCACATCATAAACGTCACACGTTATAGACCTCGCACATCATACATGCCACACGTTATAGACCACGCACATCATACATGTCACACGTTATAGACCTCACACATCATACATGCCACATGTTATAGACCACGCACATCATACATGTCACACGTTATAGACCACGCACATCATACATGTCACACGTTATAGACCATGCACATCATACACGTCACATGTTATAGACCTTGCACATCATACACATCGCACGTTATACACCTCGCACATCATACGTGTTGCACGTTATAGACCTCGCACATCATACACGTCACATGTTATAGACCACACACATCATACATGTCACACATTATAGACCTTGCACATCATACACGTCACACATTATAGACCTCGCACATCATACACGTCACATGTTATAGACCTCGCACATCATACACGTCGCATGTTATAGACTACACACATCATACACGTCACATGTTATAGACCTCGCACATCATAAACGTTGCATGTTATAGACCTCGCACATCATACACGTCACACGTTATAGACCTCGCACATCATACACGTCGCACGTTATAGAGCGCGAACATCATACATGTCGCACGTTATAGACCTCGCACATCATACATGTCACACGTTATAGACCTCGAACATCATACACGTCGCACGTTATAGACCTCGCACATCATACATGTCACACGTTATAGACCTCGCACATCATACATGTCGAACGTTATACACCTCGCACATCATACACGTCACACTTTATAGACCTCGCACATCATACACGTCACACGTTATAGACCGTGCACATCATACACGTCGCACGTTATACACCTCACACATCATACATGTCACACGTTATAGACCTCGCACATCATACATGTCGAACGTTATACACCTCGCACATAATACATGTCGAACGTTATACACCTCGCACATCATACACGTCGCACGTTATAGAACACGCACATCATACTTGTCGCACGTTATAGACCTCGCACATCATACATGTCGAACGTTATACACCTAGCTCATCATACACGTCACACATTATAGACCTCGAACATCATACATGTCAGACGTTATAGACCTCGCACATCATACATGTCACACGTTATAGACCTCGCACATCATACACGTCACACGTTAAAGACCTCGCACATCATACACGTCACACATTATAGACCGCGCACATCATACATTTCAAACGTTATAGACCTCGCACATCATACATGTCACAAGTTATAGACCTCGCACATCATACACGTCGCACGTTATAGACCTCGCACATCATACATGTCACACGTTATACACCTCGCACATCATACACGTCACACGTTATAGACCTCGCACATCATACACGTCATACATTATAGACCTCGCACATCATACACGGCACACGTTATAGACCACGCACATCATACATGTCACACGTTATACACCTCGCACATCATACACGTCACACGTTATTGACCTCGCACATCATACACGTCACACGTTATAGACCTCGCACATCATACATGTCACACGTTATAGACCGCGCACATCATACATGTCACACGTTATAGACCTCGCACATCATGCATGTCACACCTTATAGACCTCGCACATCATACACGTCACACTTTATAGACCTCGCACATCATACACGTCACACGTTATAGACCTCACACATCATACACGTCACACGTTATAGACCATGCACATCATACACGTCACACGTTATAGACCACGCACATCATACATGTCACACGTTATAGACCTCGCACATCATACACGTCGCAGGTTATACACCTCGCACATCATACACGTCGCATGTTATTGACCATGCACATCATACACGTCGCACGTTATACACCTCGCACATCATACCTGTCACACGTTATCGACCGTGCACGTTATACACCTCGCACATCATACACGTCACACGTTATTGACTGCGTACATCATACATGTCACACGTTATAGACCTCGCACCTCATACACGTCACACGTTATAGACCTCGCACAACATACATGTCGCACGTTATAGACCTCGCACATCATACACGTCACACGTTATAGACCACGCACATCATACATGTCGCACTTTATAGACCTCGCACATCATACACGTCGCATGTTATAGATCATGCACATGATACATGTCGCACGTTATAGACCTCGCACATCATACACGTCGCATGTTATAGACCACGCACATCATACATGTCACGCGTTATAGACCACGCACATCATACATGTCACACGTTATAGACCACACACATCATACGTGTCGAACGTTATAGACCTTGCACATCATACACGTCGCACGTTATAGACCTCGCACATCATACATGTCACACGTTATACACCTCGCACATCATACACGTCACACGTTATAGACCTCACACATCATACACGTCACACATTATAGACCTCGCACATCATACACGTCACACTTTATAGACCACGCACATCATACACATCACACGTTATAGACCTCGCACATCATACACGTCACACGTTATAGACTTCGCACATCATACAAGTCACACGTTATATACCGCGGACATCATACATGTCACACGTTATAGACCGCGCACATCATACATGTCACACGTTATAGACTTCACACATCATACATGTCACACGTTATAGACCTCGCACATCATACACGTCACACATTATAGACCACGCACATCATACACATCACATGTTATAGACCTCGCACATCATACACGTCGCACGTTATACACCTTGCACATCATACACGTCGCATGTTATAGACCAAGCACATCATACACGTCGCACGTTATACACCTCGCACATCATACGTGTCACACATTATCGACTGCGCATGTTATACACCTCGCACATCATACACGTCACACGTTATAGACTGCGCACATCATACATGTCGCACTTTATAGACCTCGCACATCATACACGTCACACGTTGTAGACCTCGCACATCATACATGTCGCACGTTATAGACCTCGCACATCATACACGTCACACGTTATAGACCACGCACATCATACATGTCGCATGTTATAGAGCTCGCACATCATACACGTCGCATGTTATAGACCACGCACATCATACATGTCGCACGTTATAGACCTCGTACATCATACACGTCGCATGTTATAGACCACGCACATCATAAACGTCACACGTTATAGACCTCGCACATCATACATGCCACACGTTATAGACCACGCACATCATACATGTCACACGTTATAGACCTCACACATCATACATGCCACACGTTATAGACCACGCACATCATACATGTCACACATTATAGACCACGCACATCATACATGTCACACGTTATAGACCATGCACATCATAAGCGTCACACATTATACACCTCACACATCATACATGTCGCACGTTATAGACCTCGCACATCATACACGTCACACGTTATTGACCACGCACATCATACATGTCACACGTTATAGACCTCGCACATCATACACGTCACAAGTTATAGACCTTGCACATCATACACATCGCACGTTATACACCTCGCACATCATACGTGTCGCACGTTATAGACCTCGCACATCAGACACGTCACATGTTATAGACCACACACATCATACATGTCACACATTATAGACCTTGCACATCATACATGTCACACATTATAGACCTCGCACATCATACACGTCTCATGTTATAGACCTCGCACATCATACACGTCGCATGTTATAGACTACACACATCATACACGTCACATGTTATAGACCTCGCACATCATAAACGTCGCATGTTATAGACCTCGCACATCATACACGTCACACGTTATAGACCTCGCACATCATACACGTCGCACGTTATAGAGCGCGAACATCATACATGTCGACGTTATAGACCTCGCACATCAGACATGTATCACGTTATAGACCTCGCACATCATACATGTCACACGTTATAGACCGCGCACATCATACATGTCACACGTTATAGACCTCGCACATCATGCATGTCACACCTTATAGACCTCGCACATCATACACGTCACACGTTATAGACCTCGCACATCATACATGTCACACGTTATAGACCTCGCACATCATACATGTCACACGTTATAGACCTGCACATCATACACGTCACACGTTATAGACCTCGCACATCATACATGTCACACGTTATAGACCTCGCACATCATACATGTCACACGTTATAGACCTCGCACATCATACACGTCGCACGTTATAGACCTCGCACATCATACACGTCACACGTTATAGACCTCGCACATCATACACGTCACACGTTATAGACCTCGCACATCATACACGTCACACGTTATAGACCTCGCACATCATACATGTCACACGTTATAGACCTCGCACATCATACATGTCACACGTTATAGACCTCGCACATCATACACGTCACACGTTATAGACCTCGCACATCATACATGTCACACGTTATAGACCTCGCACATCATACACGTCACACGTTATAGACCTCGCACATCATACATGTCACACGTTATAGACCTCGCACATCTTACACGTCACACTTTATAGACCTCGCACATCATACATGTCACAGTTATACACCTCGCACATCATACATGTCACACGTTATAGACCTCGCACATCATACACGTCACACGTTATAGACCTCGCACATCATACACGTCACACGTTATAGACCTCGCACATCATACACGTCACACGTTATAGACCTCGCACATCATACACGTCACAGTTATAGACCTCGCACATCATACATGTCCACGTTATAGACCTCGCACATCATACACTGTCACACGTTATAGACCTCGCACATCATACACGTCACACATTATAGACCTCGCACATCATACATGTCAACGTTATAGACCTCGCACATCATACATGTCACACGTTATAGACCTCACACATCATACACGTCACACGTTATAGACCTCGCACATCATACATGTCGCACGTTATAGACCTCGCACATCATACATGTCGCACGTTATAGACCTCGCACATCATAAACGTGCACTGTTATAGACCACGCACATCATACACGTCGCACGTTATAGACCTCGCACATCATACACGTGCACTCGTTATAGACCACGCACATCATAGCGAGTCAACAATTATAGAACCACTCACATCATCATGTCCCACGTTATAGACCACACACTCATACATGTCCGCACGTTATGACAGCGCACATCATACAGTGGCACATTTATAGACTGCGACACATCATACACGTCGACGTTATAGACCACGCACATCCATACAAGCCCACGTTATAGACCAGGCACATCATACACTGTCCACGTTATAACTCGCACCATCTTACTTCGTGCAGTTAGTAGACCTCGCCACGTCCAAACACGGTCACACGTATTAGACCCGCACATCATACACTGTCACACGTTATAGACACAGCACAATCATACAGTCCACACTGTTAAGACCGCGCACATCAACACGTCACTCTTAATAGCAGCCCGGACATCATACACTGTCACACGTTAGAGACTCAGCACATCATACATGTCACACGTCATAGGCCACGCACATCATACATGTCGAACGTTATAGACCGCGCACATCATACATGTCGCACGTTATAGATAGCGCACATCATACACGTCGCACGTTATAGACCTCGCACATCATACATGTCACACGTTATACACCTCGCACATCATACACGTCACACGTTATAGACCTCACACATCATACACGTCACACATTATAGACCTCGCACATCATACACGTCACACTTTATAGACCACGCACATCATACACATCACACGTTATAGACCTCGCACATCATACACGTCACACGTTATAGACTTCGCACATCATACAAGTCACACGTTATATACCGCGGACATCATACATGTCACACGTTATAGACCGCGCACATCATACATGTCACACGTTATAGACCTCACACATCATACATGTCACACGTTATAGACCTCGCACATCATACACGTCACACGTTATAGACCTCGCACATCATACACGTCACACGTTATAGACCTCACACATCATACACGTCACACATTATAGACCACGCACATCATACACATCACATGTTATAGACCTCGCACATCATACACGTCGCACGTTATACACCTCGCACATCATACACGTCGCATGTTATAGACCACGCACATCATACACGTCGCACGTTATACACCTCGCACATCATACGTGTCACACATTATCGACTGCGCACGTTATACACCTCGCACATCATACACGTCACACGTTATAGACTGCGCACATCATACATGTCGCACTTTATAGACCTCGCACATCATACACGTCACACGTTGTAGACCTCGCACATCATACATGTCGCATGTTATAGAGCTCGCACATCATACACGTCGCATGTTATAGACCACGCACATCATACATGTCGCACGTTATAGACCTCGCACATCATACACGTCGCATGTTATAGACCACGCACATCATACATGTCACACGTTATAGACCTCGCACATCATACATGCCACACGTTATAGACCACGCACATCATACATGTCACACATTATAGACCTCGCACATCATACATGTCACACGTTATAGACCATGCACATCATACATGTCACACGTTATACACCTCGCACATCATACATGTCGCACGTTATAGACCTCGCACATCATACACGTCACACGTTATAGACCACGCACATCATACATGTCACACGTTATAGACCTCGCACATCATACACGTCACACGTTATAGACCTTGCACATCATACACATCGCACGTTATACACCTCGCACATCATACGTGTCGCACGTTATAGACCTCGCACATCATACACGTCACATGTTATAGACCACACACATCATACATGTCACACATTATAGACCTTGCACATCATACACGTCACACATTATAGACCTCGCACATCATACACGTCACATGTTATAGACCTCGCACATCATACACGTCGCATGTTATAGACTACACACATCATACACGTCACATGTTATAGACCTCGCACATCATAAACGTTGCATGTTATAGACCTCGCACATCATACACGTCACACGTTATAGACCTCGCACATCATACACGTCGCACGTTATAGAGCGCGAACATCATACATGTCGCACGTTATAGACCTCGCACATCATACATGTCACACGTTATAGACCTCGAACATCATACACGTCGCACGTTATAGACCTCGCACATCATACATGTCACACGTTATAGACCTCGCACATCATACATGTCGAACGTTATACACCTCGCACATCATACACGTCACACTTTATAGACCTCGCACATCATACACGTCACACGTTATAGACCGTGCACATCATACACGTCGCACGTTATACACCTCACACATCATACATGTCACACGTTATAGACCTCGCACATCATACATGTCGAACGTTATACACCTCGCACATAATACATGTCGAACGTTATACACCTCGCACATCATACACGTCAGCACGTTATAGACCTCGCACATCATACTTGTCGCACGTTATACACCTCGCACATCATACATGTCGAACGTTATACACCTAGCTCATCATACACGTCACACATTATAGACCTCGCACATCATACATGTCACACGTTATAGACCTCGCACATCATACATGTCACACGTTATAGACCTCGCACATCATACACGTCACACGTTAAAGACCTCGCACATCATACACGTCACACATTATAGACCGCGCACATCATACATTTCAAACGTTATAGACCTCGCACATCATACATGTCACACGTTATAGACCTCGCACATCATACACGTCGCACGTTATAGACCTCGCACATCATACATGTCACACGTTATACACCTCGCACATCATACACGTCACACGTTATAGACCTCGCACATCATACACGTCATACATTATAGACCTCGCACATCATACACGTCACACGTTATAGACCACGCACATCATACATGTCACACGTTATACACCTCGCACATCATACACGTCACACGTTATTGACCTCGCACATCATACACGTCACACGTTATAGACCTCGCACATCATACATGTCACACGTTATAGACCGCGCACATCATACATGTCACACGTTATAGACCTCGCACATCATGCATGTCACACCTTATAGACCTCGCACATCATACACGTCACACTTTATAGACCTCGCACATCATACACGTCACACGTTATAGACCTCACACATCATACACGTCACACGTTATAGACCATGCACATCATACACGTCACACGTTATAGACCACGCACATCATACACTGTCACACGTTATAGACCTCGCACATCATACACGTCGCACGTTATACACCTCGCACATCATACACGTCGCATGTTATAGACCACGCACATCATACACGTCGCACGTTATACACCTCGCACATCATACGTGTCACACGTTATCGACCTGCGCACGTTATACACCTCGCACATCATACACGTCACACGTTATTGACTGCGCACATCATACATGTCACACGTTATAGACCTCGCACATCATACACGTCACACGTTATAGACCTCGCACAACATACATGTCGCACGTTATAGACCTCGCACATCATACACGTCACACGTTATAGACCACGCACATCATACATGTCGCACTTTATAGACCTCGCACATCATACACGTCGCATGTTATAGATCATGCACATGATACATGTCGCACGTTATAGACCTCGCACATCATACACGTCGCACGTTATAGACCACGCACATCATACATGTCACACGTTATAGACCTCGCACATCATACATGTCACACGTTATAGACCACCACACATCATAACGGTCAACGTTATAGACCTGCACATCATACATGTCACACGTTATAGACCACGCACATCATAAACGTCACACGTTATAGACCTCGCACATCATACATGCACACAGTTATAGACCACGCACATCATACAGTCAACTGTATAGACCTCGCACATCATACATGTCGCACGTTACAGTCCACGCACATCATACATGTCGCACGTAATAGACAGGCGCACATCATACACGTCGCACGTTATAGACCGCGCACATCATACATGTCACACGTTATAGACCGCGCACATCATACATGTCACACGTTATAGACGCGCACATCATACATGTCACACGTTATAGACTTCGCACATCATACATGTCACACGTTATAGACCTCGCACATCATACACGTCACACGTTATAGACCTCGCACATCATACACGTCACACGTTATAGACCTCGCACATCATACACGTCACACGTTATAGACCTCGCACATCATACACGTCACACGTTATAGACCCTCGCACATCATACACGTCGCACGTTATACACCTCGCACATCATACAGTCACACATTATCGACTGCGCACGTTATACACCTCGCACATCATACACGTCACACGTTATAGACTGCGCACATCATACATGTCACACGTTATAGACCTCGCACATCATACACGTCACACGTTATAGACCTCGCACATCATACATGTCGCACGTTATAGACCTCGCACATCATACACGTCACACGTTATAGACCACGCACATCATACATGTCGCATGTTATAGAGCTCGCACATCATACACGTCGCATGTTATAGACCACGCACATCATACATGTCGCACGTTATAGACCTCGCACATCATACACGTCGCATGTTATAGACACGCACATCATAAACGTCACACGTTATAGACCTGCACATCATACATGCCACACGTTATAGACCACGCACATCATACATGTCACACGTTATAGACCTCACACATCATACATGCCACACGTTATAGACCACCACATCATACATGTCACACGTTATAGACCACGCACATCATACATGTCACACGTTATAGACCATGCACATCATACACGTCACATTATACACCTCGCACATCATACATGTCGCACGTTATAGCACCTCGCACATCATACATGTCACAGTTATAGACCTCGCACAATCATACACTGTCACACGTTATAGACCACACACATCATACACGTCACACATTATAGACCTTGCACATCATAACACGTCACACGTTATAGACCTCGCACATCATACGTGTCGCACGTTATAGACCTCGCACATCATACATGTCACACGTTATAGACTCGCACATCATACATGTCACACGTTATAGACCTCGCACATCATACATGTCACACGTTATAGACCTCGCACATCATACACGTCACACGTTATAGACCTCGCACATCATACACGTCGCACGTTATAGACTCACACATCATACATGTCACACGTTATAGACCTCGCACATCATACACGTCACACGTTATAGACCTCGCACATCATAACGTCACACGTTATAGACCTCGCACATCATACACGTCACACGTTATAGACCTCGCACATCATACATGTCGACGTTATAGACCTCGCACATCATACATGTCACACGTTATAGACCTCGCACATCATACACGTCACACGTTATAGACCACGCACATCATACATGTCACACGTTATAGACCTCGCACATCATACATGTCACACGTTATAGACCTCGCACATCATACATGTCG
>JASTWF010001707.1:0-64078 GCA_030390025.1 Squalus acanthias | reverse complement strand
GTGTGAAATGGTGGGGAGTTGGATGGGGTACAGTGTGTGAGGGTCGGGAGTTAGATGTGGTACAGTGTGTGTGTGAGAGTGTGGGAAGTTGGATGGGGTACAGTGTGTGTGAGAGGGTGGGGAGTTGGATGGGGTACAGTGTGTGTGAAAGCTTGGGGAGTTGGAAGGGGTACAGTGTATGTGAGGGTGGGGAGTTGGATGAGGTACAGTTTGTGTAAAAGGGTGGGGCATTGGATGGGGTACAGTGTATGTGAGAGGGTACGGGGTTTGGATGGGGTACAGTGTGTGTGAGAGGGTGGAGAGTTGGATGGGGTACAGTGTGTGTGTGAGGGTGGGGAGTTGGATGGGGTACAGTGTGTGTGAGTGGGTGGGGAGTTGGATGGGGTACAGTGTGTGTGTGAGGGTGGGGAGCTGGATGGGTACAGTGTGTGTGAGAGGGTGGGGAGTTGGATGGGGTACTGTGTGTGAAAGGGTGGGGAGTTGGATGGGGTACAGTGTGTGTGAAAGGGTGGGGAGTTGGCTGGGGTACAGTGTGTGAGAGGGTGGGGAGTTGGATGGGGTACAGTGTATGTAAAAGGGTGGGGAGTAGGATGGGGTACAGTGTGTGTGTGAAAGGGTGCGGTGTTGGATGGGGTACATTGTGTGTGAAAGGGTGGGGAGTTGGATGGGGTACAGTGTGTGAGACGGTGGAGAGTTGGATGGGGTACAGTGTGTGTGTGAGAGGGTGGGGAGTTGGATGGGGTACAGTGTGTGTGAGAGTGTGGGGAGTTAGATGGGGTACAGTGTGTGGGAGGGTGGGGAGTTGGATGGGGTACAGTGTGTGGGAGGGTGGGGAGTTGGATGGGTTACAGTGTGTGTGTGTGTGAGGGTGGGGAGTTGGATGGGGTACAGTGTGTGGGAGGGTGGGGAGTTGGATGGGGTACAGTGTGTGGGAGGGTGGGGGGTTGGATGGGGTACAGTGTGTGTGAGAGGGTGGGGAGTTGGATGGGGTACAGTGTGTGGGAGGGTGGGGAGTTGGATGGGGTACAGTGTGTGGGAGGGTGGGGAGTTGGATGGGGTACAGTGTGTGGAGGGTGGGGAGTTGGATGGGGTACAGTGTGTGGGAGGGTGGGGAGTTGGATGGGGTACAGTGTGTGGGAGGGTGGGGAGTTGGATGGGGTACAGTGTGTGTGAGGGTGGGGAGTTGGATGGGCTACAGTGTGTGGGAGGGTAGGGAGTTGGATGGGGTACAGTGTGTGGGAGGGTGGGGAGTTGGATGGGGTACAGTGTGTGTGAGGGTGGGGAGTTGGATGGGCTACAGTGTGTGGGAGGTGGGGGGGTTGGATGGGGTACAGTGTGTGTGAGAGGGTGGGGAGTTGGATGGGGTACAGTGTGTGGGAGGGTGGGGAGTTGGATGGGGTACAGTGTGTGGGAGGGTGGGGAGTTGGATGGGGTACAGTGTGTGTGAGGGTGGGGAGTTGGATGGGGTACAGTGTGTGGGTGGGTGGGGAGTTGGATGGGGTACAGTGTGTGTGAGGGTGGGGAGTTGGATGGGGTACAGTGAGTGTGTGAGGGTGGGGAGTTGGATGGGGTACAGTGTGTGTTAGGGTGGGGATTTGGATGGGGTACAGTGTGTGTGTCTGTGTGTGGGGAGTTGGATGGGGTACAGTGTGTGGGTGGGTGGGGAGTTGGATGGGGTACAGTGTGTTTAAGTACCGGAGGGCTGTTGTCTCTGTGATCTCGGTGTTAGGGTCTCTGGTTGGATGTGGGAGAGGAACTTGTGGAAATTTCGGGGTTATTTTTGTTTTCGCCTCCCGCTTCGGTCCCCATTTCACTCCCACTCCTCGCCATGGTGCCTCGGGACAATTTTCTAAGTTAAAGGCCGTTGCACCAATTCAAGTTGTTGTTGTGTCCCTGCCGATGTGTGACAGAGTTTAACCCACACTCGCTCGAGGAGGGCCTGCCCGGCCGGTTGGGGGTTCGAGGGGACGGGAGATGTGGGGGGTGTTGTTATCGCTACTGAGGGCTGTGTGGAAACGGCCTTTTCAGAGCTGGCTATTTTTACACCTCTACATGATTAAAGTCAGCGTGATTCAGCGGGTTGTCTTTGTGACCGGGTTCGCAGGCAGCAGCGATCAATGGTTCAGCGCTCAGTGATCAATGGTTCACTCCCAACACTTCCTGTCCTTTGCTACATCCATCCTGGGCCCAATCTTTTCTCAAAGGGAGATTCCTTTCCAATCTGACACTCACTCCCTGCCACCTGACGGCATCGCCCCTCACAAGTGTCGCCAACCCTCCAGGATTGGCCAGCAGTTTCCAGGACATAAAGATTAATCTCCAAGACATTGCTGTGAGCAAAAACCGAGAGGCAAATCATTCGGAGCGTTCAAAAAATGTGTGTGTGTAAAAAAAAATTCTTTGAACACTTTGGTTATTAGTAATAAAAGTATCAGGAATGGGAAGAAAAGGCTGTTTGACTGACAGTCGAGAATCATCCAATCGGCCAATGAAGACTCTGTTTGATTCCAGCGGGAAGGCGGGGCCCGGCAATGATGGGCGGGCCGGGCGATCAATGGCGGGAAAGTGTGGGCGGGGCGGATGGAGTCAGGAGGTCATGTGATGAAACCTCCAGGAATATGTCCGAGCAGAGTTGGCTACCCTCTCTCCCAGAGGGGCCAGCAGCTCACCAGTCCCTCAGCCAAGTGCCATGTCAGACAGCTGAGTGTCGGCAGGCTGTTCGACTGTCGAGGGCATCACAGCCAAGCCTGATCCTATCCAGCATCCACACAGGTGTGCGTTCCGGCACCTCTGTAATACGTCCAATGTCCAATCCCTGTAAGGAATGTGCTATCTAAACATAATAAACACCTTGAGCCACCTTGTATTAACACAGTATGATATCAGTGTGTTAAGCAGGGGGCGGAGCTGAAACCCATTGTAAATGAGTCAGCACAACTGCATGATGCAATCATTCGGAACAGGAGGAGGCCATTCAGCCCCTCGAGTCTGTACCATCATTCAATTAGATCGTAGCTGATCTGTATCTTAACTCCATTTATCCCACTTGGTTCCGTAACCCTTAATATCCTTGCCTAACAAAAATCTATCAATCTCAGTTTTGAAATTTTCAGTTGATCCCCAGTCTCAACAGCTTTCTGGGGGGAGAGAGTTCCAGATTTTCACTCCCCTTTGTGTGAAGAAGTGCTTCCTGACAGCACCCCTGAACGGCCTGGCTCTAATTTTAAGGTTATACCCTCTTGTTCTGGACTCTCCCACCAGAGCAAATCGCTTCTCTCTATCTCTTCTCTCTCTACCCTATCAACTCCTTTAATCACCTTAAACTCCTCGATTTGATCACCCCTTCAACTTCGATACTCAAGAGAATACAAGACTTTTCGTAGCCAATCACAGGTCAGGAGTATTCTGGTGATTGATATATCGGTTGTATGAGAGTATGATGTCATCATGAGCCATTCAGATCATTCATTATTGGGTGTAAACCATCTGCAGGAATATGACTTTCAGTATTTTATCAGTGATTACACACTTCCAGGCACTGACAAATTAATTTTTGAAAGGTTTGTACAATGCATTCGAACAGAGACACTACCCTGAGTGAGATTCATCACTGTGATCAGTCTCAGGGACCCCGAGACTCGACACTCGACACTGTCCCATCAAACACTCCCAGGGCAGGTACAGCACGGGTTAGATACAGAGTAAAGCTCCCTCTACACTGTCCCGTCAAACACTCCCAGGGCAGGTACAGCATGGGGTTAGATACAGAGTAAAGCTCCCTCTACACTGTCCCATTAAACACTCCCAGCGCAGGTACAGCACGGGTTAGATACAGAGTAAAGCTCCCTCTACACTGTCCCATTAAACACTCCCAGCGCAGGTACAGCACGGGTTAGATACAGAGTAAAGCTCCCTCTACACTGCCCCATCAAACACTCCCAGGGCAGGCACAGCACGGGGTTAGATACAGAGTAAAGCTCCCTCTACACTGTCCCATCAAACACTCCCAGGGCAGGTACAGCACGGGGTAGATACAGAGTAAAGCTCCCTCTACACTGTCCTGTCAAACACCCCCAGGGCAGGTTCAGCACGGGGTAGATACAGAGTAAAGCTCCCTCTACACTGTCCTGTCAAACACCCCCAGGGCAGGTACAGCACGGGTTAGATACAGAGTAAAGCTCCCTCTACACTGTCCCCATCAAACACTCCCAGCGCAGGTACAGCACGGGTTAGATACAGAGTAAAGCTCCCTCTACACTGTCCCATCAAACACTCCGAGGCTACCCCTGCTCCCTCCAGACTGGCTCTACATGTGGTCACTAACTCATCATTTTCTCCAGCTATGTCTAAACCATAACTCCACAGTGTGACAGCAGTGAGGAATTGGGTCCTGTGTGTTTCCACTGGCTGAATCTAGTTGCTAACAACACTGTAGTTTTGGTGTTTGGGTGGAGCTGGAGTTTGCTGTGGTCGTGGAATTCCCAGCTGGCTATGTTTGTCCTTGCTGCTAGCTAAAAGCGGATTGTGTAATTAAAGGCTTCTGGTTTGTATTTCAGTGAGGCGTGTATCCTCCTGGGCGAGAGCTGACTCTCACTGTGTTCCTGGCTGTTCAGCTTCTAACTTCAGAACATACAACTCAAATCATGACATCAAACTGAAGCCTCGGCCACAGAGTCTCAGCATTGGTGTTTCTATACCTCTCTCCCTCTCTTGTTTCTCTTGTTCCATGGGTGCCAGATGTCCTGTGTTAGTTTGGTCAAACAAACATTCTTCAAGTGTAAGCCAAGGCGATGACGGTGGGCATGCAATATAGAAACATAGAAACTAGGAGCAGGAGTAGGCCATTCGGCCTGTCGAGCCTGCTCCACCATTCAATACGATCATGGCTGATCATCCAAATCCAGTACCCTGTCCCTGCTTTCTCACACACAATCCCCATCGAGCCTACACCGACACATATCCCACCCTATCCCCGTAACCCCACGTATTTAATTCCCCCTAACATATCCCATCCTATCCCCGTAACCCCACATATTTAATCCCCCCCTAACACTAAGGGTCAATTTATCATAGCCAAATCAACCTAACCCGCACATTTTTGGACCGTGAAGGGCATCACAACCGAGACTGTTCACGTGCTCCTCCTCGCCCAATCAGGCACAGGATAGAGCACGAGTCATTGGACAGTAATCAGAAGTGGAATGGCGGAGTTTTTCATCCTAGCCCAGTTCACCGCACTGTACAGCTCTGTAATCCTGCGTCCAGTGGAGGGACGGCCCCCACTTGTGACTCTTGAAGCAACACAGACATTTTGTGGGTGAAGCCACTGTATCACTCCCTTTCAATACGACACTCCCCTTCAATATGACACTGCCACTTTAATGTAGCGACACTCCCCTTCAATACGACACTGCCCCTTAAATATAGTGACACTGCCCTTCAATACGACACCGCACCTTTAATAAAGTGACACTCCCCTTCATTACGACACTGCCCCTTTAAAGTAGCGACACCCCCTTCAATACGACACTGTCCCTTTAATATGGTGACACTCACCTTCAATACGACACTGCGCCTTTAATGTAGTGTCAGTCCCCTTCAATACGACTCTGCCCCTTTAATACGGAAACACTCCGCTTCAATACGACAATGCCCCTTTAAAACAGTAACACTCCCCTTCAATATGACACTGTCCCTTTAATGCAGTGACACTCACCTTCAATACGACACTGTCCCTTTAAAACAGTAACACTCCCCTTCAATAGGACACTGTCCCTTTAATACAGGGACACTCCCCTTCAATACGTCACTGTCCCTTTAATACAGTGACACTCTCCTACAATACGACACTGCCGCTTTAATGTAGCGACTCTCCCCTTCAATACGACACCGTCCCTTCAATACAGTGACACTCCCCTTCAATACGACAATACCTCTTTAATACATTGATACTCCTCTTCAATAGGACACTGTCCCTTTAATACAGTGACACTCTCCTACAATACGACACTGCCGCTTTAATGTAGCGACTCTCCCCTTCAATACGACACTATCCCTTTAATAGGGACACTCACCTTCAATACGACACTGTCCCTTTAATACAGTGACACTCCCCTTCAATACGACACCGCCCCTTTAATAAAGTGGCACTCCCCTTCAATACGACACCGCCCCTTTAATACGACACTGCCCCTTTAGTACAGTAACACTCACCTTCAATAGGACACTGCCCCTTTAATATGGTGATACACCCTCTTCAATACGACACTGCCGCTTTAATACAGTGATACTCCCCTTCAATAAGACACTGCCCCTTTAATAAAGTGGCACACCCCTTCAAGACGACACTGTCCCTTTAATACAGTAACACTGCCATCAATACGACTCCGCCCTGTAATACAGTGACACTTCTCTTCAATACGACAATACCCATTAATACTGTGACACTCCCCTTCAGTACGACACTGCCCCTTTAAAGTAGTGACACTCCCCTTCAATACGACACTGTCCCTTTAATACAGGGACACTCCCCTTCAATACGACACTGTCCCTTTAATACAGTGACACTCTCGTTCAGTACGACACTGCCCCTTTAAAGTAGCGACACCCCCTTCAATACGACACTGTCCCTTTAATATGGTGACACTCACCTTCAATACGACACTGCGCCTTTAATGTAGTGTCAGTCCCCTTCAATACGACTCTGCCCCTTTAATACGGAAACACTCCGCTTCAATACGACAATGCCCCTTTAAAACAGTAACACTCCCCTTCAATATGACACTGTCCCTTTAATGCAGTGACACTCACCTTCAATACGACACTGTCCCTTTAAAACAGTAACACTCCCCTTCAATAGGACACTGTCCCTTTAATACAGGGACACTCCCCTTCAATACGTCACTGTCCCTTTAATACAGTGACACTCTCCTACAATACGACACTGCCGCTTTAATGTAGCGACTCTCCCCTTCAATACGACACCGTCCCTTCAATACAGTGACACTCCCCTTCAATACGACAATACCTCTTTAATACATTGATACTCCTCTTCAATAGGACACTGTCCCTTTAATACAGTGACACTCTCCTACAATACGACACTGCCGCTTTAATGTAGCGACTCTCCCCTTCAATACGACACTATCCCTTTAATAGGGACACTCACCTTCAATACGACACTGTCCCTTTAATACAGTGACACTCCCCTTCAATACGACACCGCCCCTTTAATAAAGTGGCACTCCCCTTCAATACGACACCGCCCCTTTAATACAGTGACACTCCCCTTCAATACGACACTGCCCCTTTAGTACAGTAACACTCACCTTCAATAGGACACTGCCCCTTTAATATGGTGATACACCCTCTTCAATACGACACTGCCGCTTTAATACAGTGATACTCCCCTTCAATAAGACACTGCCCCTTTAATAAAGTGGCACACCCCTTCAAGACGACACTGTCCCTTTAATACAGTAACACTGCCATCAATACGACTCCGCCCTGTAATACAGTGACACTTCTCTTCAATACGACAATACCCATTAATACTGTGACACTCCCCTTCAGTACGACACTGCCCCTTTAAAGTAGTGACACTCCCCTTCAATACGACACTGTCCCTTTAATACAGGGACACTCCCCTTCAATACGACACTGTCCCTTTAATACAGTGACACTCTCGTTCAGTACGACACTGCCCCTTCAATACAGTGACACTCTCCTACAATACGACAGTGCCGCTTTAATGTAGTGACACTTATCTTCAATATGACACTGCCCCTTTAATAAAGTGGCACACCCCTTCAAGACGACACTGTCCCTTTAATACAGTAACACTGCCATCAATACGACTCCGCCCTGTAATAGTGACACTTCCCTTCAATACAACACCGATCCTTTAATATGGTGACACAACCTCTTTAAAGTAGCGACACTCCCCTTCAATATGACACTGTCCCTTTAATAGTGACACTCCCCTTCAATACGACACTGTCCCTTTAATACAGCAATACTCTCCTTCAATACGACACCGCCCTTTAATACAGTAACACTCCCCTTTAATACGACACTGCCCCTTTAATGTAGTTACACTTTCCTTCAGTTTGACACTGCCCCTTTAATACAGTAATAATCTCCTTCAATATGACAATGTCCCTTTTATACAGTGACACTCCCCTTCAATACGACACTGCCTGTTTAATGTAGTGTCAATCTCCTTCATTACGACACTGGCCCTTAAATACGACACTGCCCCTTTAATATAGAAACTCACCCCTTTAATATGACACTGCCCCTTTAATGTAGTGACACTCTTGTTCAATACGACTCTGTCCCTTTAATACAGTAACACACCCCTTCAATACGACACAGCCCCTTTAATACGGAAACACTCCCCTTCAATGACACTGCCCCTTTAATACGGTAACACTCCCCTGCAATATGACAACACCCCTTTAATACAGTGACACCCTCCTTCAATACAACAATGCCCCTTTAATATCGTAGCACTCCCCTTCAATACGACACTGCCGCTTTAATACAGTGTCACTCTCCTTCAATACAACACTGCCACTTTAATAGAGTGACACTCCCCTTCAATACAACACTGCCCCTTTAATGTAGTGACCCTTTCCTTCAATATGACAATGCCCCTTTAATACAGTAATACTCTCCTTCAATACGAAAATGGCCCTTTAATACAGTGACACTCTCCTTCAATACGGCAATGCCCCTTTAATGTAGTGACACACTCCTTCAATACGACACTGCCCCTTTAATGTAGTGACACTCTCCTTCAATACGACACTGCCCCTTTAATACAGTAACACACCCCTTCAATACGACACTGCCCCTTTAATACAGTGTCACTCTCCTTCAACACAACAATGCCCCTTTAATACAGTGTCACTCTCCTTCAACACAACAATGCCCCTTTAATACAGTGACACTCCCCTTCAATACTACACTGCCCCTTTAATATAGTGACACTCCCCTTCAATACGACACTGCCCCTTTAATACAGTGACACTCCCCTTCAATAAGACTCTGCCCCTTTAATACAGTGACACTCCCCTTCAATACGACACTGCCCCTTTAATATAGTGACACTTCCCTTCAATACAACACTGCCCCTTTAATACGGTAGCACTCGCCTTCAATACGACAATGCCCCTTTATTAGGGTGACAACCCCCTTCAGTACGACACTGCCCCTTTAATACAGTGACACTCTCCTTCAATACGACAATGCCCCTTTTAATACATTGACACTCACCTTCAATACGACACCGCCCTTTAATACAGTAACACTCCCCTTATATACGACACTGCCCCTTTAATGTAGTTACACTTTCCTTCAATTTGACACTGCCCCTTTAATACAGTAATAATCTCCTTCAATATGACAATGTCCCTTTAATACAGTGACACTCTCCTTCAATACGACACTGCCCCTTTAATAGTGACACTCTCCTTCAATACGACACTGCCCCTTTAATACAGTGACACTCTCCTTCAATACGACACTGCCCCTTTAATACAGTGACACTCCTGTTTAACATAACATTGCCCCATTAATAACGTGACACTCCCCTTTAATATAACATGTGTAGGTGGGAGCAGGGAGTTGCAAAGTGACACTGACAGATTGGGTGATTGGGCAAAACTGGGAAGTGGACGGATTCAAGAAAGACAAATCGGATATTTTCTGAATGGTGACAGACTCGGAGCTGCGGAAGAGCAAATAGATCTGGGTGCCACGAGCACAAATTACTAAAAGCTAGTGCACAGGTAGAAAAAAATGTAATGTTGGCCTTTATCTCAAGTGGGCAGTAATTCAAAGGAGAGAAAGTGATGATTGAGTTGTACAGAGCCTCGGTCAGACCCCAGCTGGAGTTCTGTGTTCAGTTCTGGGCACCACAACTCAGGAAGGATATATTGGCCTCGGAGAGGGAGCAGCGCACATTCACCAGAATGATACCAGGGCTAAAAGGGTTAAATTATGAGGACAGGTTGCATAAACTAGGCTTGTATTCCCTTGAGTATAGAAGGTTAAGGGGTGATCTAATCGAGGTGTTTAAGATGATTAAAGGATTCGATAGGGTAGATAGAGAGAAACTATTTTCTCTGATGGGGGAGTCCAGAACAAGGGGGCAGAACATTAAAATTCACGGGTGATGTCAGGAAACATTTCTTCACAGTAGACCTCGAGGGGCTGAATGGGCCTCCTCCTGTTCCTGTGTAACAGGCTCGAGGGGCTGAATGGCCTCCTCCTGTCCCTGTGTAACAGGCTCGAGGGGCTGAATGGCCTCCTCCTGTTCCTGTGTAACAGGCTCGAGGGGCTGAATGTCCTCCTCCTGTTCCTGTGTAACAGGCTCGAGGGGCTGAATGGCCTCCTCCTGTTCCTGTGTAACAGGCTCGAGGGGGCTGAATGGCCTCCTCCTGTTCCTGTGTAACAGGCTCGAGGGGCTGAATGGACTCCTCCTGTTCCTGTGTAACAGGCTCGAGGGGCTGAATGGCCTCCTCCTGTTTCTGTGTAACAGGCTCGAGGGACTGAATGGCCTCCTCCTGTTCCTGTGTAACAGCCTCGAGGGGCTGAATGGCCTCCTCCTGTTCCTGTGTAGCAGGCTCGAGGGGCTGAATGGACTCCTCCTGTTCCTGTGTAACAGGCTCGAGGGGCTGAATGGCCTCCTCCTGTTCCTGTGTAACAGGCTCGAGGGGCTGAATGGCCTCCTCTTGTTCCTGTGTAACAGGCTCGAGGGGCTGAATGGCCTCCTCCTGTTTCTGTGTAACAGGCTCGAGGAGCTGAATGGGCCTCCTCCTGTTCATGTGTAACAGACTCGAGGGGCTGAATGGCCCCCTCCTGTTCCTGCGTAACAGGCTCAAGCGGCTGAATGAACTCCTCCTGTTCCTGTTAACAGGCTCGAGGGGCTGAATGGCCACCTCCTGTTCCTGTGTAACAGGCTCGAGGGGCTGAATGGCATCGTCCTGTTCCTGTGTAACAGGCTCGAGGGGCTGAATTGCCTCCTCCTGTTCCAGTGTAACAGGCTCGAGGGGCTGAATGGCCTCCTCCTGTTCCTGTGTAACAGGCTCGAGGGGCTGAATGGGCCTCCTCCTGTTCCTGTGTAACAGGCTCGAGGGGCTGAATGGGCCTCCTCCTGTTCCTGTGTAACAGGCTCGAGGGGCTGAATGGCCTCCTCCTGTTCCTGTGTAACAGGCTCGAGGGGCTGAATGGCCTCCTCCTGTTCTTGTGTAACAGGCCCCATTAATAATGTGTCTTGACTTTGACATCATCCCATTAAAATCTAAAGCTTCCCTCCACCTCACATTTGCCACAATCCTGCAGCAGAGAGCTGCGTGGGGTCATGACCTCTGACAATGTACCTGCTCAGCGTTCCGTTAAGATGATACGTTATAAACTGGATCTTCACAGCCGTGACCCTGGAAACAAGTTAGAGAGAGAGAGAGAGGGGGGGTGGGGGGGGAGAGAGACTGGGGGAGAGAGAGAGAGGTGGGAGAGAGAGAGAGACTGGGGGAGAGAGAGAGAGAGAGAGAGAGAGAGAGGGGGGAGAGAGAGAGAGAGACTGGGGAGAGAGAGACTGGGGGAGAGAGACGGGGAGAGAGAGACGGGGGAGAGAGACAGGGGGAGAGAGACGGGGAGAGAGAGACTGGGAGAGAGAGAGAGGGAGAGAGACTGAGGAGAGAGAGAGAGACTGGGGAGAGAGAGACAGATTCTGGGGAGAGAGAGAGAGACTGGGGAGAGAGAGAGAGAGAGAGAGAGAGACTGGGGGGAGAGAGAGAGACTGGGGAGAGAGAGACAGATTCTGGGGAGAGAGAGAGAGAGACTGGGGAGAGAGAGACAGATTCTGGGGAGAGAGAGAGAGAGACTGGGGAGAGAGAGAGAGACAGAGAGAGAGACGGGGAGAGAGAGAGAGAGAGACTGGGGGGGGGGAGAGAGAGACTGGGGAGAGAGAGAGAGACTGGGGAGAGAGGGAGAGGGAGAGAGAGAGAGAGAGAGAGAAAGGTAGAGAAAGAGAGGGGAGCGGTAGAGAGAGATGGGGAGAGAGAGAGGGAGGAGAGAGAGAGACTGGAGAGAGAGAGAGAGAGAGAGACTGGGGGAGAGAGAGAGAGAGAGAGACTGGGGGAGAGAGAGAGACTGGGAGAGAGACTGGGGAGAGAGAGAGACTGGGGGAGAGAGAGAGAGAGACTGGGAGAGAGAGAGAGACTGAGGAGAGAGAGAGACTGGAGAGAGAGAGAAAGGTAGAGAAAGAGAGGGGAGCGGTAGAGAGAGAGAGAGGGAGTGAGGGAGAGAGAGAGGGAGAGAGAGCGGGATAGAGAGAGAGCCGGAGAGAGAGGGAGAGAGAGAGAGGGAGTGGGAGAGCGGGAGAGAGAGGGAGAGAGAGAGGGAGTGAGGGAGAGAGAGAGGGGGGGAAAGGGAGACGGAGAGGGAGAGAGAGGGAGAGAGCGAGGGTGAGAGAGAGGGAGGGAGAGAGGGTGAGAGAGGGAGGGAGAGAGGTTACACACGAGAGGAAACACCCCATGAGTCAGAGGATGAGCTGAGAATTGGCTCTGTCACTGGGCTGAGGCTGTGGGCGGGACACCAGGCACAGAGACTGACTGTGCGTGCGGACTGGAGTTGCCAACTCGACTGTCCTGGAGTCTGCAGGAATTAAAGATTAATCTCCTGGACACTGCTTCCAGCAATACCCGGGGAAACATCACAGGGGCATTAAAAAACATTGTGATTTACTCATTCTCTTTTGAACACTTTTATTTATTGGTTATAAAAGTATTGGAGATGGGAAAAATAGGCTGTTTGACTGGGTGCGGTGGTTGGAGGTGGGAGGTCATGCGCTGAAACCTCCAGGAATAAGCCAACCAGAGTTGGCAGCCCTCGTGTGGACAGTGGCCAGACCGAGGGCGCACAGCCCAGCCCACGGGCCAAATCGTCTAGCTTCATATGATCTTCCATTGCACCGAGTTCAGTCTGATACCTCGACCTCCCAGACAGACAGACACACAGGCACGGACACGGACACGGACACAGACAGACACGGACACAGACGGACACGGACACAGACGGACACGGACACAGACGGACACGGACACAGACGGACACGGACACAGACGGACACGGACACAGACGGACACGGACACAGACGGACACGGACACAGACGGACACGGACACAGACGGACACGGACACAGACAGACACGGACACAGACAGACACGGACACAGACAGACACGGACAGACACAGATGGACACAGACGGACACAGACAGACACGGACACAGACAGACACGGATAGACACAGATGGACACAGACGGACACGGACACAGACGGACACGGACACAGACAGACACGGACAGACACAGATGGACACGGACACAGACGGACACGGACACAGACAGACACGGACACAGACGGACACGGACACAGACGGACACAGACAGACACGGACACAGACAGACACAGACGGACACAGACACAGACACAGACACAGACGGACACAGACACAGACAGACACGGACAGACACAGACAGACACGGACACAGACAGACACGGACACAGACGGACACAGACAGACACGGACACAGACGGACACAGACAGACACGACACAGACGGACACAGGCAGACATGGACACAGACAGACACAGACAGACACGGACACAGACGGACACAGACAGACACGGACACAGACAGACACGGACACAGACAGACACGGACACAGATGGACACGGACACAGACGAACACGGACGGACACAGACAGACACGGACACAGACAGACACGGACACAGACAGACACGGACACAGACGGACAGACAATAATTTTGTTTTTTAATTTTGTTTCCTTCTGATTTCTTATGAATGAAAAGCACATGTTGTTCCTGAAGTTTCTATGTATTCCTCCCACTTACTATTTCTGGCCCTTTTCCACCCTCTGCTGTATAGCCTCAGTCAGCATTCCTTTCACACCAGGATTTGGATCTCTTTCTCCTCATGTCCACAGTGATCCCTCCCCCTGGCTTCGCACCCATTCCATATTCCCTGACCCCCTCGATGGTTTGAGCCCCTTCAGTTACTCTCTGCAGCTCCCTTATGATTCCCTATCTGGTTCCATGTGCCTTCACTGACGACTGGCTCATACCCCCAACTATCCCCCGGGCATCCCGTTGATTCCTGCCTCCTGCACCATTTCCTATCATAGGCTCTCCTTTAATCACTGCCTCGCCCCATTCTACCCTCCAATAGCCCATGGTCCATCTGCCTCACCCCATTCTACCTCCAATAGCCCATAGTCCATCTGCCTCGCCGCATTCTACCCCCAGTAGCCCATAGTCCATCTGCCTCACCCCATTCTACCCCCAATAGACCATAGTCCATCTGCCTCGCCCCATTCTACCCCCAGTAGCCCATAGTCCATCTGCCTCACCCCATTCTACGCCCAATAGCCCATAGTCCATCTGCCTCGCCCCATTCTACCCCCAATAGCCCATAGTCCATCTACCTCGCCCCATTCTACCCCCAATAGCCCATAGTCGATCTGCCTCACCCCATTCTACCCCCAATAGCCCATAGTCGATCTGCCTCACCCCATTCTACCCCCAATAGCCCATAGTCCATCTGCCTCGACCCATTCTACCCTCCAATAGCCCATAGTCCATCTGCCTCACCCCATTCTACCCCCAATAGCCCATCCCCCATCTGCCTCACCCCATTCTACCCACAATAGCCCATCCCCATCTGCCTCGCCCCATTCTACCCCCAATAGCCCATAGTCCATCTGCCTCACCCCATTCTACCCCCAATAGCCCATAGTCCATCTGCCTCACCCCATTCTACCCCCAATAGCCCATAGTCCATCTGCCTCACCCCATTCTACCCCCAATAACCCATGGTCCATCTGTTCTCGCCCCATTCTACACCCAATAGCCCATAGTCCATCTGCCTCACCCCATTCTACCCTCCAATAGCCCATCCCCCATCTGCCTCGCCCCATTCTACCCCCAATAGCCCATAGTCCATCTGCCTCGCCCCATTCTACTCTCCAATAGCCCATTGTCCATCTGCCTCACCCCATTCTACCCCCAATAGCCCATCCCCCATCTGCCTCACCCCATTCTACCCCCAATAGCCCATCCCCCATCTGCCTCACCCCATTCTACCCCCAATAGCCCATAGTCCATCTGCCTCGTCCCATTCTACGCCCAATAGCCCATAGTCCATCTGCCTCACCCCATTCTACACCCAATAGCCCATGGTCCATCTGCCTCACCCCATTCTACACCCAATAGCCCATAGTCCATCTGCCTCACCCCATTCTACCCCCAATAGCCCATGGTCCATCTGCCTCACCCCATTCTACCCCCAATAGCCCATCCCCATCTGCCTCACCCCATTCTACCCCCAATAGCCCATAGTCCATCTGCCTCACCCCATTCTACCCCCAATAGCCCATAGTCCATCTGCCTCACCCCATTCTACCCCCAATAACCCATGGTCCATCTGTTCTCGCCCCATTCTACACCCAATAGCCCATAGTCCATCTGCCTCACCCCATTCTACCCCCAATAGCCCATCCCCCATCTGCATTGCCCCATTCTACCCCCAATAGCCCATCCCCCATCTGCCTCACCCCATTCTACACCCAATAGCCCATAGTCCATCTGCCTCACCCCATTCTACACCCAATAGCCCATAGTCCATCTGCCTCGCCCCATTCTACCCCCAATAGCCCATCCCCCATCAGCCTCGCCCCATTCTACCCCCAATAGCCCATAGTCCATCTGCCTCACCCCATTCTAACACACAATAGCCCATAGTCCATCTGCCTAACCCCATTCTACGCCCAATAGCCCATAGTCCATCTGCCTCACCCCATTCTACCCCCAATAGCCCATAGTCCATCTGCCTCACCCCATTCTACGCCCAATAGCCCATAGTCCATCTGCCTCACCCCATTCTACCCCCAATAGCCCATAGTCCATCTGCCTCACCCCATTCTACCCCCAATAGCCCATAGTCCATCTGCCTCACCCCATTCTACCCCCAATAGCCCATAGTCCATCTGCCTCACCCCATTCTACCCCCAATAACCCATGGTCCATCTGTTCTCGCCCCATTCTACACCCAATAGCCCATAGTCCATCTGCCTCACCCCATTCTACCCCCAATAGCCCAGCCCCCATCTGCATTGCCCCATTCTACCCCCAATAGCCCATCCCCCATCTGCCTCACCCCATTCTACCACACAATAGCCCATGGTCCATCTGCCTCGCCCCATTCTACCCCCAATAGCCCATCCCCCATCAGCCTCACCCCATTCTACCCCCAATAGCCCATAGTCCATCTGCCTCACCCCATTCTAACACACAATAGCCCATAGTCCATCTGCCTCACCCCATTCTACGCCCAATAGCCCATAGTCCATCTGCCTCACCCCATTCTACCCCCAATAGCCCATGGTCCATCTGCCTCACCCCATTATACCTCCAATAGCCCATAGTCCATCTGCCTCGCCCCATTCTACCCTCCAATAACCCATGGTCCATCTGCCTCGCCCCATTCTACCCCCAATAGCCCATGGTCCATCTGCCTCACCCCATTCTACCCCCAATAGCCCATAGTCCATCTGCCTCGCCCCATTCTACCCCCAATAGCCCATGGTCCATCTGCCTCGCCCCATTCTACCCCCAATAGCCAATAGTCCATCTGTCTCACCCCATTCTACCCCCAATAGCCCATGGTCCATCTGCCTCGCCCCATTCTACCCCCAATAGCCCATCCCCCATCTGCCTCGCCCCATTCTACCCCCAATAGCCCATCCCCCATCTGCCTCGCCCCATTCTACCCCCAATAGCCCATAGTCCATCTGCCTCACCCCATTCTACCACACAATCGCCCATAGTCCATCTGCCTCACCCCATTCTAACCCCAATAGCCCATGGCCCATCTGCCTCACCCCATTCTACCCTCCAATAGCCCATAGTCCATCTGCCTCACCCCATTCTACGCCCAATAGCCCATAGTCCATCTGCCTCACCCCATTCTACCCCCAATAGCCCATTGTCCATCTGCCTCACCCCATTCTACGCCCAATAGCCCATAGTCCATCTGCCTCGCCCCATTCTACGCCCAATAGCCCATGGTCCATCTGCCTCACCCCATTCTACCCTCCAATAGCCCATGGTCCATCTGCCTCGCCCCATTCTACCCTCCAATAGCCCATGGCCCATCTGCCTCACCCCATTCTACGCCCAATAGCCCATGGTCCAACTGCCTCGCCCCATTCTACCCTCCAATAGCCCATAGTCCATCTGCCTCACCCCATTCTACCCTCCAATAGCCCATAGTCCATCTGCCTCACCCCATTCTACCACACAATAGCCCATAGTCCATCTGCCTCACCCCATTCTACCCTCCAATAGCCCATAGTCCATCTGCCTCACCCCATTCTACCCTCCAATAGCCCATAGTCCATCTGCCTCACCCCATTCTACGCCCAATAGCCCATGGTCCATCTGCCTCGCCCCATTCTACCCTCCAATAGGCCATGGTCCATCTGCCTCGCCCCATTCTACCCTCCAATAGCCCATAGTCCATCTGCCTCACCCCATTCTACCCTTCAATAGCCCATAGTCCGTCTGCCTCACCCTATTCTACGCCCAATAGCCCATGGTCCATCTGCCTCGCCCCATTCTACCCTCCAATAGCCCATGGTCCATCTGCCTCGCCCCATTCTACCCTCCAATAGCCCATGGTCCATCTGCCTCACCCCATTCTACCCCCAATAGCCCATAGTCCATCTGCCTCACCCCATTCTACCACACAATAGCCCATAGTCCATCTGCCTCACCCCATTCTACGCCCAATAGCCCATGGTCCATCTGCCTCGCCCCATTCTACCCCCAATAGCCCATAGTCCATCTGCCTCACCCCATTCTACCCCCAATAGCCCATGGTCCATCTGCCTCGCCCCATTCTACATCACATCCTATCTCCCCTAGTATGCCATTCTGGCCACTTCCCTCACACCACCCATCCCTATCTCTGTGCCCACTGACTCCAAGGGTACCGTCAAGGTAAATCAATTAAAATGCAGTAGGTCAGGCTTCAAGAGCAAAGGTGATAATGTGGCCTTTCCGAGGACTGTGCTTGAAAATCAAAATGGGAGAATTCAGTGCCCGGGTCAGGAGAGAGAAGCCAAGATTAATGACACTGAACTCTCTGATGTCTGTCATCAATGAATCTTTAATTATTCAATTAGTCCTTCCAATGGCTGCCCATGTCTGCTGGCACCAGTGCATGCCAGGATGCAAATCTAACGCTGCCCCTTGGGAAAATTACACTTTTTAATGACAAACTTACATTGGTTCAAGCTGTGAATCACTGTTAATAATGAACTTAATGAGGGAAGGGAGTTTACATTTAATATGGACTTTCTGAATATTATCATTCCTTAAAATGACGGATATTACTGTTGAGAGGGGAATGATTTCTCATTTCAGGCACCCAGTATCAGCATCAAACACTCCCAGTATCAGCATCAAACAGTCCCAGGGCAGGTACAGCACGGGTTAGATACAGAGTAAAGCACCCTCTACACTGTCCCATCAAACACTCACAGGGCAGGTACAGCACAGGTTAGATACAGAGTAAAGCTCCCTCTACACTGTCCCATCAAACACTCCCAGAGCAGGTACAGCACGGGTTAGATACAGAGTAAAGCTCCCTCTACACTGTCCGATCAAACACTCCCAGGGCAGGTACAGCACGGGTTAGATACAAAGTAAAGCTCCCTCTGCACTGTCCCATCAAACACTCCCAGGGCAGGTACAGCACGGGTTAGATACAGAGTAAAGCTCCCTCTACACTGTCCCATCAATCACTCCCAGGGCAGGTACAGCACGGGTTAGATACAGAGTAAAGCTCCCTCTACACTGTCCCATCAAACACTCCCAGGGCAGGTACAACACAGGTTAGATACAGAGTAAAGCTCCCTCTACACTGTCCCATCAAACACTCCCAGGGCAGGTACAGCACAGGTTAGATACAGAGTAAAGCGCAACAACAACAACAACAATTTGTATTTATATAGCGCCTTTAATGTAGTAAAACATCCCAAGGCGCTTCACAGGAGTATTTTAAGACAAAAATTTGACACCAAGCCACATAAGGAGAGATTAGGGCAGGTGACCAAAAGCTTGGTCAAAGAAGTAGGTTTTAAGGAGCGCCTTTAAGGTAGAAAGAGGTAGTGAGGCGGAGAGGGTTAGGGAGGGAATTCCAGAGCTTAGGGCCTAGGCAACAGAAGGCATGGCCACCAATGGTTGAGCGATTATAATTAGAGATGCTCAAGAGGTCAGAATTAGAGGAGCGCAGATATCTCAGGGGGGGTTGTGGGGCTGAAGGAGATTACAGAGATAGGGAGGGGCGAGGCCATGGAGGGATTTGAAAACAAGGATGAGAATTTTGAAATCGAGGCGTTGCTTAACCGGGAGCCAATGTGGGTCAGCGAGCACAGGGGTGATGGGCGAACGGGACTTGGGGCGAGTTAGGACACGGGCAACGGGTTTTGGATGACCTCAAGTTTACGTTGGGTGGAATGTGGGAGGCCAGCCAGGAGTGCGTTGGAATAGTCAAGTCTAGAGGTAACAAAGGCATGGATGAGGGTTTCAGCAGCAGATGAGCTGAAGCAAGGGCGGAGACGGGCGATGTTATGGAGGTGGAAATAGGCGGTCTTTGTTATGCTGCGGATATGTGATCAGAAGCTCATTTCAGGCTCAAATATGACACCAAGATTGCGAACAGTGTGGTTCAGCCTCAGACAGATGTTAGGGAGAGGGATGGAGTCAGTGGCTAGGGAACGGAATTTGTGGCGGGGACCGAAAACAATGGCTTCGGTCTTCCCACTACTTAATTGGAGAAAATTTTTGCTCATCCAGAACTGTATGTCAGACAAGCAGTCTGACAATTTAGAGACCGTGGAGGGGTCGAGAGAAGTGGTGGTGAGGTAGAGCTGGGTGTCGTCAGCGTACATGTGGAAACTGACGCTGTGTTTTCGGATGATGTCACCAAGTGTCGATGAGAAATAGGAGGGGGCCAAGGATAGATCCTTGG
Source organism: Squalus acanthias (assembly GCA_030390025.1). NCBI lineage: Eukaryota > Metazoa > Chordata > Chondrichthyes > Squaliformes > Squalidae > Squalus > Squalus acanthias. The sequence continues at coordinate 43,954 of JASTWF010001707.1, read as the reverse complement.
GGGACACCAGAGGTAATGATGCGGGAGCAGGAAGAGAAGCCGTTGCAGGTGATTCTCTGGCTATGATTAGATAGATAAGAATGGAACCAGGCGAGTGCAGTCCCACCCAGCTGGACGATGGTGGAGAGGCGTTGGAGGAGGATGGAGTGGTCACCCGTGTCAAAGGCTGCAGACAAGTCAAGAAGGACGAGGAGGGACAGTTTCCCTTTGTCACAGTCACAAAGGATGTCATTTGTGACTTTGATGAGAGCCGTTTCGGTACTGTGGCAAGGGTGGAAACCTGATTGGAGGGAGTCAAACATGGAGTTCCGGGAGAGATGGGCACGGATTTAGGAGGCGACAACATGTTCAAGGACTTTGGAGAAGAAAGGGAGGTTGGCGATGGGGCGTAGTTTGCAAGGATGGAGGGGTCAAGGGTTGTTTTTTGAGGAGAGGGGTGATGACGGCAGATTTGAGGGAGAGGGGGACAGTACCTGAGGAGAGAGAACCGGTAACAATGTCAGCTAACATGGGAGCCAGAAAAGGAAGTTGGATGATCAGCAGTTTGGTGGGAATAGGGTCGAGGGAGCAAGAAGTGGGTCTCATGGACAAGATGAGCGCGGAGAGGTCATGAGGGGAGATCAGAGAAAAACTGGAGAAAGATGTGAGTTCAGGGCTTGGGCAGGGGGGAACCTTAGAGGAAGTTTGGCTCAGTTGGCTAGGGGAAGGAAGGGAAGAGGCAGAGGCTGCTGAACAGATGGTCTCAATCATAGAGACAAAGAAGTCCATGAGCTCCTCACACTTGTTATCGGAGGTGAGGGTGGAGGAGATGGGAGAGGGGTTTAAGAAGACGGTTAGCAGTAGAGAATAGGAGCTGGGTTTATCTTTGCATTCCAGAATGATTCTGGATTAGTGAGCAGTTTTGGCAGACGAGAGCAGGACCCGATAATGCTTTATGAGGTCCAGCCAGATCTGGCGGTGAATGGCTAAGCCAGTTGTCCGCCATATCCGTTCAAGTCTGCGTCCCTTGGACTTAAGGGAGCGAAGATGAGAGCCGTACCAGGGGGAACGGCCAGGGTCAGAGAGAATAACTGTTTTAGTAGGGACTAGGGCATCAAAGGTGCTGGTGAGGGTGTGGTTGAGCAGATCGGTAGCTGCAGAAATGTCAGCTGTGGGTGTTGGCTTATCGAAGAGGGAGTCAAGCCTGGGACGGTGGCAGGAGAGTAGGAAGGTCGAAGAGAAATGAAAGATTGGGGTAGGGAGGGCAGAGTATCCGAGAGAGGAGAGATGAAAGGAGGCATGACGACAGGAGAGTGAGGTCAGGGAGGGATAGAGAGAAAAGGAAAATAGGGGGAAAAAGTGGAATGGCTCGGGTCCGGAGTGGCAGCCAAAGCACACACGCGAATGGACACGGGAAAAGCTCAGGTTACATAGAACATAAGAACATAAAAAATAGGAGCATGAGTCGGCCAATTGGCCCCTCGAGCCTGCTCCGCCATTCAATAAGATCATGGCTGATCTGATCCTAACCGCCAATCTACTATCACGGAACCATCTCCTGAACCTAACAGAATTGGACACACGAAATAGGTGCAGGATCAGGCTACATGGCCCCTGGGCCCGCTCCGCTACCCACAGGGCCATGACCGATCCGAACCTAGACTCATGTCCAAATTCCTGCCCGCTCCCCGTAACCCTTAATTCCCTTTACTTCTAGGAAACTGTCTATTTCTGTTTTTAATTTATGTAATGATGTAGCTTCTACAGCTTTTTGGGGCAGCATATTCCATGGACCTACCACCCTCTGAGTAAAGTAGTTCCTTCTCATCTCAGTTTTGAAAGAGCAGCCCCTTATTCTAAGACTATGCCCCCTAGTTCTAGTTTCACCCATCATCGGGAACATCCTCCCCGCATCCACCCGATCCAACCCCTTCACAATCTTATATGTTTCAATAAGATCGCCTCTCATTCTTCTGAACTCCAATGAGTAGAGTCCCAATCTACCCAACCTCTCCTCATATGTCCATCCCCTCATCCCCGGGATTAACCGAGTGAACCTTCTTTGTACTGACTCGAGAGCAAGTATGTCTTTTCTTAAGTATGGACACCATAGGCATAAGTATAGGCCTGTTTAAATGTAATAATTAATGGAATACATATTTCCTGGTAGCAGTGAATAGGTTGGGGACAATAGTAGGGAGACCAGGGTCAAAGTAAGAGGTCCCATGGAAGGACAAGCCCCCTCTACACTGTCCCATCAAACAATTACAGGGCAGGTACAGCATGGGTTAGATACAGAGTAAAGCTCCCTCTACACTGTCCCATCAAACACTCCCAGGGCAGGTACAGCACGGGTTAGATACAGAGTAACGCTCCCTCTACACTGTCCCATCAAACACCCCCAGGGCAGGTACAGCACGGGTTAGATACAGAGTAAAGCTCCCTCTACACAGTCCCATCAAACACCCCCAGGGCAGGTACAGCACGGGTTAGATACAGAGAAAAGCTCCCTCTACACTGTCCCATCAAACACTCCCAGGGCAGGTACAGCACGGGTTAGATACAGAGTAAAGCTCCCTCTACACAGTCCCATCAAACACCCCCAGGGCAGGTACAGCACGGGTTAGATACAGAGTAAATTTCCTCTACACTTTCCCATCAAACACTCCCAGGGCAGGTACAGCATGGGCTAGATACAGAGTAAAGCTCCCTCTACACTGCCCCATCAAACACCCCCAGGGCAGGTACAGCACGGGTTAGATACAGAGAAAAGCTCCCTCTACACTGTCCCATCAAACACTCCCAGGGCAGGTACAGCACGGGTTAGATACAGAGTAAAGATCCCTCTGCACTATCCCATCAAACACTCCCAGGGCTGATTAGACACATTGGAACATAGGAACAGGAATGGACCATTCAGCCCCTTGAGCCTGCTCCACAATTCTGCTGGATCATGACTGATCTGTACCACAACTCCATTTACCCGTCTTTACTCCATATCCCATGATACCCTTACCTAACAAAGTTCTCTCTCTCTCTAGTTTTGAAAGCTTCAGTTGACCCCCAGGGTCCACAGCCTTTTGTGGGCGAGAGTTCCAAATTCCCGCTACCCTTTGTGCTTCCTGATTTACGGCTGAGTGGCCGAGCTCCAAATGTTACGATTTCCCCCCTTATTCTGGTTCTCCCACCACGACACTGTGTAATGTAAGCCCTGAATCCTAGTCACTAAATGCTAGGCTTTGGACACTAGGGGGGAAAAAATTGGGTATCACCCATTTTGGGGCGCTAATATCGGCTGGGCGCAAAGTTTTACGCCCGGTGCTAATTTTCACCTCCGACCGCAAAATTCGTCTCCATCGCCCCTGGAGGTGATTTGAGCACTAAATCAGGCGCTACACTCCTCTCTTAGGGCGCTAACGTCGGGGAGCGAGGCGCTAACGTCGGGGAGCGAGGCACTACCTCAGAACGCTACTGAAGCTCAGGCGATGTCAGTTACCCTGTAACCCAGACAGACTGGCGCCGGCCAATTCTTAAAAGGGAGGGTCGATCTTGCTGCACAGCCACACCCTGCTCATTGCAGCCTTGAACCTCGGCCTGCAAACATCATTGAGATTGCTGAAACAATTGTGATGGATACTCAGAGGCCCAGGGAGAGAGCTCGGCGCTTTAGCGACCAGGTTATATGGCTCTGGTTGACGCAGTTGAACGGCGACGGGCAGTGCTCTTCCCAGAGAGTGGCAGGAGGCCATTGCCCCGGGAGTTTAGAAGAGTCTGGAGGGAGGTGGCCCAGCATGTGTCATCGCGGAGCCTGGTGCCGAGGACACAGAAACAGTGTCGTAATAAGTTCAACGACCTCACTCAGGTGGTCAGGGTGAGTACCTGCTTTTCAAAACCTCTACATCCCACCATCTGAACCTCACTCTGTGCACAGACGGTGTAAATACCCAAATGCCCAACTCTCATCCAACAACTATGTCCATCTCATAAAACTCACATGCACATCCCACACCTTGCACACATTAACGGCTATTCAACTATGGTAGGCACATCTGCCAAACACTTGGCTGCACACTCACTCACACGCTGCCCTTTTCCTTGCAAGCCAACCTTTCACATAACCGATGAGAGACCCAGCGGACGGGGGGAGGACAGGTGGAGCTACACCCCCTCACAGAGTTGGAGTAGAGAATCCACAGACTCATTGCGAGCCAGGTAGTAGGCACCGGGGCCGTTGGAGAGGTCGACCCCCTTGGGGACAGCAATGGTATGTTCATCAGCTTTCTCTCCTCTCTCATTCCACTTGCCCCTCACAACACCAGCCTTTTACACTTTCAATCCAACTTACTAACTGTCTCCAGTCCTTGCTCCCTTACTGCCCCCCTGTTCTGACGCTAAAGTCACTCTTGTACCTCCTGCTTTCAGATAGTGAACCACCAGCTGACCAGCCTGTCCCTCAAACTACCAGTGGCAGCGACGCCCCAGGCGAGGAGGAAGAGGAAGCCGGAGCCTCAGTGCCTGCGTCTCCCGAGGGTGACACATCGGATACTGGGGCCACGCGGTCACTGGAGGGGAGCAGGGGAATTGGCTCTGATGTGGGTGGAGCTCCAGGACCCAGCGGGCTGCAGCAACGCCATGGGGAAAGGGAAGCTCGGGGGCCATCTCCCCGGAGGGTGAGTGTGTGCACGAGTTCTGCTGCACAGGACTCGGATGAGGACCTTGACATCGCGGCCATGAACACACAGGCGATGAGCATGCATACTGAGCTCATGGGTGCAATGGCAAGGGTGCCCGAGAGCATGGATGGACTGGCTAGGAGTGTGGAGGAGTCCGCCGCTAGCACTGGTGCCATCTGTGCGCAAACCCTTGAGCCCATCCTTGCCTGGTTGCAGAGGATGGTTGAATTGCAGAGAGACCGTGGGGACCCAGACCCATGCCGCGTGTAGTGGGTGAGGTGACAGGATCTATTGCAGCACAGGCCGACACAACGCAATGGCTTAGTGCTGGAATCGAGTCTTTGGCTGGTGTCGTCCAGCCTCAGACTGTTCTGATGCAGTCTCAGATTGATGTCACGCAAGCACTGACTGCTGCCATCGTAGCTGGGACGACCACTGTCCACCGGGGATCTCACAGTGCCGCAGCAGGCCAGCAATCTGTGCTCGAGCAGATTTCTCCGGATGCTGAGGTACTGCCCCGTGGGAGTGCCAGTGTGTCGGTCGAGCAGGAAGGTGCTGTTCTCTCTCAGGATGACAGCATTCCTGCTCCCACCACTGGCACTTCCCCATTGCACTTGCCACCGCCTGCAACACAGCCAGCCCAGACTGCTGCCGCCCATGCAGAGTTGGTGCAGTCTGCAGCCGGGCCCTCCAGGCCCAGAGCTGGTCGAGGGCATCCTTCAAGGGCATCTGCAGTCTCTGGAACTGACATTCAGCAGCATTCCACCAGCCTTGCTGCAGCCACTGGGGCCACATTACAGAGGAGCAGTAGGGTGGGAAGGGGGGAAGTGCGCAGGGGATGGAGATCACCCTCGAAGGGCAAAAAGTAAAAATTATGTAATAAATGGGGGGAATGTTTGATGTTCATCTTAATATATTTGTTTACTGTGTTGACACTTATCTCGATGTGGTAAGAACGAGTTTTGTTAGTTTATGAATTGTTGTGTTTGTTTCTAATTGTTTGCCCTAAATAAATAAGACAGAGTTTGTAACATAAATAAAAAGTTTTATTGTCACTTTACAACTTTGCTGATTTGACTCATTGGAGCTTTGCCCAGCAATAGGGGATCCGGGATGCTTGCGAGATGTGCTTCTTCATCCCAGAAGCCATCTTCTCTGTCATTCATCAGAAGCGGTGTCTTATGAGGCATTCACGAACGGCCCTTGCAGAGGCAACATTGTGCGCCTCCTCCCACGTTGGTGCTGCTGATCCTCCTCTTCATTCTCCTCCTCCGCTGCCTCCTCCTCCTCCTCTCCCTCTTCCTCCTCCTCCTCCTCCTCCTGAGGTGGTGCACCAATCCCTGGTGGCAATGGCTGGGCCCTCATGATTGCGAGGTTGTGAAGCATGCAACACACAACAATGGAAATTGAGACTCGCTCAGGGGAGTACTGCAGGGCTCCTCCAGAGCGGTCAAGACACCGGAACCATTGCTTCAGCACGCCGATCGTCTGTTCAATGAGGTTCCTAGTGGCGCTATGGCTCTCATTGTGTGTGAGCTCAGCAGGAGTGTTGGGGGTTACGGAGCGGTGTCATCAGCCAGGTGAAGAGTGGATAACCCTTGTCCCCGAGGGTCCAGCCACGAGGTTGATGCAGTGGTTGGAACAGTTCTGGGACACCAGTCTGGCACAGGATGAAAGCACTGTGGCTGCTGCCAGGATAGCGGGCATTGACGGTGAGGATGTGCTGTCTGTGGTCGCACACCAACTGCACGTTCAGAGAGTGGAAGTCCTTGCAGTTGCGGAACACCTCTGCATTCTCATGCGGTGCCTGCAATGCCACATGCGTGCAGTCAATGGCGTCGTGAACCATGGGGAAGCCCGCTATCCTCGCCAAGCCACAGGCGCGTTCACGCTGTTTGTCCTGGGTCATGAGGAAAGAGATGTACTGCCGTCTCCTCTTATACAGAGCATTTGTCACCTCCCAGATGCAGCAATGGACGGCGAACTGGGAGATATTCGCTATGTCCCCAGTTGAAGCCTGGAAGGAGCAGCTGGCATAGAAATTCAGAGCCACCGTCACCTTCACTGCCACTGACAGAGACATAAGAACATAAGAAATAGGAGCAGGAGTCGGCCATTCGGCCCTTCGAGCCTGCTCCGCCATTCAATGAGATCATGGCTGATCTTCTGCCTCAACTCCATTCACCGGCCCTATCGCCATATCCCTTGATGCCCTTACTAGTCAGAAATCTATCCACTTCTGTTTTGAATATACCCAATGACTGAGCCTCCACAGCCCTCTGGGATAGAGAGTTCCAAAGATTCACCACCCTCTGTGTGAAGAAATGTCTTCTCATCTCAGTCCTGAATGGCCTACCCTTTATCCTGAGGCTGTGGCCCCTGGTTCTAGACTCCCCAGCCAAGGGAAACATTCTCCCAGCATCCACCCTATCAAGCCCTGTAATAATTTTGAATGCTTCATTGAGATCCCCTCTCATTCTTCTGAATTCAAGAGAATACAGGCCTAGTTTACTCAATCTCTTCTCATACGACAGTCCCGTCATCCCAGGAATCAATCTCGTGAACCTTCGTTGCACTCCCTCTATGGCAAGAATATCCTTCCTTAGGTAAGGAGACCAAAATTGTACACAATACTCCAGGTGTGGTCTCACCAAGGCCCTATATAATTGGAGTAAGACTTCTTTACTCCTGTACTCAAATCCTCTTGTAATGAAGGCCAGCCTTCCTAATGGTTTGCTGCACCCGCACATTCACTTTCAGTGACTCATGTACAAGGACACCCAGGTCCCTTTGAGCATCTGCATTCCCCAATCTTTCCCCATTTAGGAAATACTCTGCCTTTCTGCTTTTTCTACCAAAGTGGATATCTTCACATTTATCCACATTATATTCCATCTGCCATGTTCTCGCCCACTTACTGAGTCTGTCGAGATCCCCTTGAAGCCTCTTCACAACTGACACTGCCACCTAGCTTTGTATCATCAGCAAATTTGGAAATGTTGCATTTAGTCCCCTCATCCAAATCATTGAAAAGATTGTGAATAGCTGGGGCCCAAGTACTGATCCTGGTCCTGAGCTGAGGCTGCAGATCTGGTTGCAGGAAGTGGCAGAGCTCAGTGACCACCTCCTTGCTGAAGCGCAGCCTGTGCAAACACTGCTCCTCGGACAAATGAATGTAGGAGAATTGTTCCCGGAATACCCTGGAGGGTAAGGTCTCCTGTGCAGAGGCCTGTTGGCCCTCCTCCCTCTAGCCACATTTGCCACTCTCTGCGCCTCTGCTGCCTCCGATTGTGAAGCTGGAGGACGACACCCCGAGTTAGTGCAGCCCCCATTTAAAATCTTCTAAATGTGGTAAATACGAAGCTCAGAGAAATAGGAACCTGAAAAGTGTTGCTCAGGACCCAAACTCCTTAGGACAGCGTTAAATCTCTCCAGACGTCTCTCTCCCTCTCTACCTGTGTATGCCAAAAATTTTGCCGACAAGAAAAAGCAGGAAGCCTTTAAACAGCGCTCCCCCAGCCCCTTCCCGACTTCAAAACATCCCCCTCTACCTGTCGTTCCTAGCGGCAGGCGCTAAGGCAGGGGGCGAGAATCAATTTCCGGTCCGGGGTGCTACCGGGGCGTTGCACGCTCGACTGATGTCACGATCTGCGGGTGCAGGAGATCGTGGCGGTAGTGTTTAGCGCCACCGCAAAACGACAGGTCAATTTCGTGAGCAGCACTAAAATCGCCGCGCTCGGGCGCTAAGTTGCTAGCACCCCGTTAGCGCCCCCCGGAGGAGCTAACGGGACACGCTTGCCAACCAAATTTTTCCCCCTTTGTCCCAGACACTAGCAACCCAGAGGTCATGAGTTCAAATTCCACCTCGCAAGTTATGATATTAAATGGAATATCTATGGCATTTTGTGAGCTGGCACCAGGTAGAATGGCCATGAAAGCTGCTGAATTATCGTAAACATCTAACATGTCGTTCTGGAAAGGGAGTTTTCCACCCCCACCAGGTGTGGCCTACATGTGACTTCAGTCCCACACTGTGTGGTTTACTCTTAATGCCCTCACAGGCAACTAGGGATAGGGAATTAATACGGACAAGCCAGTGTCACCCATGTCCCAAAATAAATGAAGAAGAATGGAATTAGTCCACATGTTAAAATGTTTTCTTCAGAAACTGTATTTCTTACTCACAATCCGCAAGATCTTTGGATGAAGCAGTCTTTCGTAGATTGATGGCAAAGGCTGTGATTTTGTAGACAAATGACATCAGTGGCTGATCCAGCAGGGGATATACCTGGGAGGGAGGCAATCATTGTCTCAGCATTAGCACCAGTGATTTGAAAGGCTTATTTTGTCATAAGTGCACTGCCATAGCTGTTCAGTGCAGTTCTGACGAAGGGTCTTCGACCTGAAACGTTAACTCTGTTTCTCTCTCCACAGATGCTGCCTGACCGGCTGGGTGATTCCCATATCTTCCGTCCTTGTTTTAGTTCAGTTTCAGTTAATCGAAATTGACATTAGGCTCCATGTATGGCGCAGGAATATGGCCTCACTGACCAACATCACGACAGTTGCCGATCAGGAGTACAGCTGCTGTGCCTGGAGGGGTCCGTGTTTCATACCTACACAGAGTGTGAGAGGTTGCAGCCCCTGTTCCATTACTTGAAGGGGCTGCTCCTCGATTTTTGGTTGCACTTCAGCCCCACGCTCCTGATCTACGGTCACCCGGTGCGGAGGGGAGCGGGCAGGTCGGAGGACCTCCTCGTAGGACTGCTCCTGGGCCTGGCTAAGAAAGCCATTAATTGGTCCAGGCAGCGGGCGGTCGAGGGGGTCGTTCGGCCCGATTGCCTGCCTCTCTTCCGCGGCCATGTTCGCGCCCGGGTGGCCCTGGAGATGGAATACGCGGTGTCTGCCGGCACGCTTGAGTTTTTCCGCGACCGGTGGGCGCCGCGGGGACTGGAGTGCATCGTCACCCCGGGCTTCCAAATTTTAATTTGATTTATTAAGTCTCATTTAAAGTTTTATTTGATTTATAGTTTTTGATTTGGTACCCATATAAAAAGAGTACACAGAGTGTGAGAGGTTGCAGCCCCTGTTCCATTACTTGAAGGGGCTGCTCCTCGATTTTTTGGCTGCACTTCAGTCCCACGCTCTTGATCTTTGGTCACCCGGTGCGGAGGGGAGCGGGCAGGTCGGGGGACCTCCTCGTAGGACTGCTCCTGGGCCTGGCCAAAGTGGCCATCAACAGGTCCAGGCAGCGGGTGGTCGAGGGGGTCGTTCGGCCCGACTGCCTGCCTCTCTTCCACGGCTATGTTCGCGCCCGGGTGGCTCTAGAGATGGAGCATGCGGTGTCCACCTGCCCGCTCGAGGCCTTCCGCGACCGGTGGGCGCCGCGGGGACTGGAGTGCATCGTCTCCCTGACCGGACGAAATTTTAATTACATTTGAAAAGGTTTATTTGAAGTTCCACTAAGTCACAGCTAATCGGTTCAACAAAGAGAGGCAGGATTACAGCTGCCCGCTCTCCCTAACTCGTGTCCTGTGCACTCCCGGAGCGACTCCTGCCATCTATCTTTGTTGGGAAGGGGGCTGTTGTTTGTTGCGGGGGCTCCGCCTCCTTTGGCCGGCGGTGCCGAGCCAGCTTGGCTGGGGTGGCATCAACAGGTGGAGTCCGGTACAGGAGTGAGGAGCAGCGGCCACTGACACCAGCTTGTCCCACGCCAGCTCACTGTTCCTGGGCCGGGGCTGGGGCCGGAGCTCAGGATGGTGATGGGGCCGGGGCTGGGGCTCTCCCTGGGTCTGGTACCGGGGCCGGGTCTCGGGATGGGGTTGGGAGCTGGGCGGAGATGCCGGGCTCCAGCTGATCAGTGTGTTGATTTCCGGCTCTCCCCGGGGTTGGGGTTGGGGTCGGGGGCTCTCCCCGGGCCGGGGGGCTCTCCCCGGGTCTGGGGCCGGGCTCCAGCTGATCAGTGTGTTGATTTCCGGCTCTCCCCGGGGTTGGGGTTGGGGCCGGGGGGCTCTCCCCGGGTCTGGGGCCGGGCTCCAGCTGATCAGTGTGTTGATTTCCGGCTCTCCCCGGGGTTGGGTCCGGGGGTCTCCCCGGATCGGGGGGCCGGGGGCTCTCCCCGGGTCTGGGGCCGGGCTCCAGCTGATCAGTGTGTTGATTTCCGGCTCTCCCCGGGGTGGGGGTCGGGGGTCCGGGGGCTCTCCCCGGGTCGGGGGCTCTCCCCGGGTCGGGGGTCCGGGGCTCTGGCCGGGCTGGGCGGAGATGCCGGGCTCCAGCTGATCAGTGTGTTGATTTCCGGCTCTCCCCGGGGTGGGGGCCGGGGGCCGGGGGCTCTCCCCGGGCCGGGCTGGGCGGAGATGCCGGGCTCCAGCTGATCAGTGTGTTGATTTCCGGCTCTCCCCGGGGTTGGGGTCGGGGGTCGGGGGCCGGGGGCTCTCCCCGGGTCGGGGGCCGGGGGCTCGTCGGGGGTCCGGGGGCTCTCCCCGGGTCGGGGGTCCGGGGGCTCTGGCCGGGCTGGGCGGAGATGCCGGGCTCCAGCTGATCAGTGTGTTGATTTCCGGCTCTCCCCGGGGTTGGGGTCGGGGGTCCGGGGCTCTCCCCGGGTCGGGGGTCCGGGGGCTCTCCCCGGGCCGGGCTGGGCGGAGATGCCGGGCTCCAGCTGATCAGTGTGTTGATTTCCGGCTGTCTGGGCGGAGTCTCCCATCACCTGATCGGGAGCATTATGCAACTTTCTGCCGGCTCCAGTCCCAGAAAGGCTGGTGACAGCTCCCCAGTGCTGAGCATTCGCGGCTCGGCCCGGCACAGACTGGTCCTGGGATCTCTCCCGGGGTTTATGTATTACTGACATGGTGAGTGCCTTTAATGGGAATAATGAAACGGGTTAATTCCGAGCCGAGAATATTGACTGCACCTGATAGAAACGTATAGAAAATAATTGGGATAAGCTTAAAATAAATTTCAACAACGAATTGCTTTTATTTAAGAACTGTGTTTGTTTATGTCGCGCTCGAACTCCGATCTCTGTCCCCTCCTGTGACAGGAGACCCCACATCTTCTGCGCTGATCTCTCTCACACCGAGTCACTGGGTCCCAGCAGCTCGGGGGTCTCTGGGTCCCAGCAGCTCGGGGGTCTCAGGGTCCCAGCAGCTCGGGGGTCTCAGGGTCCCAGCAGCTCGGGGGTCTCAGGGTCCCAGCAGCTCGGGGGTCTCAGGGTCCCAGCAGCTCGGGGGTCTCAGGGTCCCAGCAGCTCGGGGGTCTCAGGGTCCCAGCAGCTCGGGGGTCTCAGGGGTCCCAGCAGCTCAGGGTCCGTTGCATCTTCCCTCTCGGATAAGCAGGGTCTGGTTGTTATGGGTAGTGGGCGAAGTGGTCTCCCCCGCCTGGAGCGGGCGCTGTTAATAGGGCTGGGTGTAGAGGGACAGGGAATCTGAAGAGAAGAGGTTGGATGGAAGGGAGCTGGTTGGTTTGCCCTGAGCTGGTATTGATCTCTCTCACACCGAGTCACTGGATCCCTTCAGCACAGGGGTCCCAGCAGCTCAGGGATCTCAAGGAAAACTGTTGGACTATAACCTGGCGTTGTGCGACTTCTCATTTTTGTCCACCCCAGTCCAACACCGGCATCTCCGCACCATGGTATTGTAGGGGGAAGGGGTGGGTTAGTTACTGGGGCTCAGTGTCATGTGCTGGCTTGTGCGGACATGTCCAGTCCTGTCCCTGAGTTCACTGAACATGCCCGGGCAAAGCTTTGACTCGGAGAGGTGATTCACCCGCTGCTCCTACTCCACCCGAACAAAAACCACAGTTCATGCACCTCTCACCTCTCACCTCCTGCTCAATTACTGCAGGACCACCTCGTCCCCTGTCACTCCAACCCCTCTCCCCCCGTCACTCCAACCCCTGCCCCCTCTCCCCCCGTCACTCCAACCCCTGCCCCCTCTCCCCCCGTCACTCCAACCCCTGCCCCCTCTCCCCCCGTCACTCCAACCCCTGCCCCCTCTCCCCCCGTCACTCCAACCCCTGCCCCCTCTCCCCCCGTCACTCCAACCCCTGCCCCCTCTCCCCCCGTCACTCCAACCCCTGCCCGTCTCCCCCCGTCACTCCAACCCCTGCCCGTCACTCCAACCCCTGCCGGTCTCCCCCCCTCACTCTGCCCCCCTCACTCCAACCCCTGCCCCTCTGCCCCCCTCACTCCAACCCCTGCCCGTCTCCCCCCCTCACTCCAACCCCTGCACCCCTCACTCCAACCCCTGCACCCCTCACTCCAACCCCTGCCCGTCTCCCCCCGTCACTCCAACCCCTGCCCGTCTCCCCCCCTCACTCTGCCCCCTCACTCCAACCCCTGCCCGTCTCCCCCCCTCACTCCAACCCCTGCCCGTCTCCCCCCCTCACTCCAACCCCTGCACCCCTCACTCCAACCCCTGCCCGTCTCCCCCGTCACTCCAACCCCTGCCCGTCACCCCCCCTCACTCCAACCCCTGCCCGTCTCCCCCCCCTCACTCCAACCCCTGCCCCCCTCACTCCAACCCCTGCCCGTCTCCCCCCCTCACTCCAACCCCTGCCCGTCTCCCCCCCTCACTCCAACCCCTGCCCGTCTTCCCCCCCTCACTCCAACCCCTGCCCCCTCTCCCCCTCACTCTAACCCCTGCCCGTCTCCTTGCTTGCCTCTTCCCTCAGTCCCCTGGTTATATCTGTGTCACTCTCAGTCCCCTGGTTATATCTGTGTAACTCTCAGTCTCTCAGTCCCTGGTTATATCTGTGTAACTCTCAGTCTCTCAGTCCCTGGTTATATCTGTGTCTCTCTCAGTCCCCTGGTTATATCTGTGTCACTCTCAGCCTCTCAGTCCCTGGTTATATCTGTGTATCTCAGTCCCTGGTTATATCTGTGTATCTCAGTCCCTGGTTATATCTGTGTCACTCTCAGTCCCCTGGTTATATCTGTGTCACTCTCAGTCTCTCAGTCCCTGGTTATATCTGTGTCACTCTCAGTCTCTCAGTCCCTGGTTATATCTGTGTCACTCTCAGTCTCTCAGTCCCTGGTTATATCTGTGTCTCTCTCAGTCCCTGGTTATATCTGTGTCTCTCTCAGTCCCTGGTTATATCTGTGTGTCTCTCAGTCCCTGGTTATATCTGTCTCTCTCAGTCCCTGGTTATATCTGTCTCTCTCAGTCTCTGGTTATATCTGTGTCTCTCTCAGTCCCTGGTTATATCTGTGTCTCTCAGTCCCTGGTTATATCTGTGTCTCTCTCAGTCCCTGGTTATATCTGTCTCTCTCAGTCCCTGGTTATATCTGTCTCTCTCAGTCTCTGGTTATATCTGTGTCTCTCTCAGTCCCTGGTTATATCTGTGTCTCTCTCAGTCCCTGGTTATATCTGTGTCTCTCTCAGTCCCTGGTTATATCTGTGTCTCTCTCAGTCCCTGATTATATCTGTGTCTCTCTCAGTCCCTGGTTATATCTGTCTCTCTCAGTCCCTGGTTATATCTGTGTCTCTCTCAGTCCCTGGTTATATCTGTGTCTCTCTCAGTCCCTGGTTATATCTGTGTCTCTCTCAGTCCCTGGTTATATCTGTCTCTCTCAGTCCCTGGTTATATCTGTGTCTCTCTCAGTCCCTGGTTATATCTATGTCTCTCTCAGTCCCTGGTTATATCTGTGTCTCTCTCAGTCCCTGGTTATATCTGTGTCTCTCAGTCTCTGGTTATATCTGTGTGTCTCTCAGTCCCTGGTTATATCTGTGTCTCTCTCAGTCCCTGGTTATATCTGTCTCTCTCAGTCCCTGGTTATATCTGTGTCTCTCTCAGTCCCTGGTTATATCTGTGTCTCTCTCAGTCCCTGGTTATATCTGTGTCTCTCAGTCCCTGGTTATATCTGTGTCTCTCAGTCCCTGGTTATATCTGTGTCTCTCTCAGTCCCTGGTTATATCTGTGTCTCTCTCAGTCCCTGGTTATATCTGTGTCTCTCTCAGTCCCTGGTTATATCTGTGTCTCTCTCAGTCCCTGGTTATATCTGTGTCTCTCTCAGTCCCTGGTTATATCTGTGTCTCTCTCAGTCCCTGGTTATATCTGTGTCTCTCTCAGTCCCTGGTTATATCTGTGTCTCTCTCAGTCCCTGGTTATATCTGTGTCTCTCTCAGTCCCTGGTTATATCTGTGTCTCTCAGTCACTGGTTATATCTGTCTCTCTCAGTCCCTGGTTATATCTGTGTCTCTCAGTCCCTGGTTATATCTGTGTCTCTCAGTCCCTGGTTATATCTGTCTCTCTCAGTCCCTGGTTATATCTGTGTCTCTCAGTCACTGGTTATATCTGTCTCTCTCAGTCCCTGGTTATATCTGTGTCTCTCAGTCCCTGGTTATATCTGTGTCTCTCAGTCCCTGGTTATATCTGTGTCTCTCTCAGTCCCTGGTTATATCTGTGTCACTCTCAGTCTCTCAGTCCCTGGTTATATCTGTGTCACTCTCAGTCTCTCAGTCCCTGGTTATATCTGTGTGTCTCTCAGTCCCTGGTTATATCTGTGTGTCTCTCAGTCCCTGGTTATATCTGTGTGTCTCTCAGTCCCTGGTTATATCTGTGTGTCTCTCAGTCCCTGGTTATATCTGTCTCTCTCAGTCCCTGGTTACATCTGTCTCTCTCAGTCTCTGGTTATATCTGTGTCTCTCTCAGTCCCTGGTTATATCTGTGTCTCTCAGTCACTGGTTATATCTGTGTCTCTCTCAGTCCCTGGTTATATCTGTCTCTCTCAGTCCCTGGTTATATCTGTGTCTCTCTCAGTCCCTGGTTATATCTGTGTGTCTCTCAGTCCCTGGTTATATCTGTGTCTCTCTCAGTCCCTGGTTATATCTGTGTCTCTCTCAGTCCCTGGTTATATCTGTGTCTCTCTCAGTCCCTGGTTATATCTGTGTCTCTCTCAGTCCCTGGTTATATCTGTGTCTCTCTCAGTCCCTGGTTATATCTGTGTCTCTCTCAGTCCCTGGTTATATCTGTGTCTCTCTCAGTCCCTGGTTATATCTGTGTCTCTCTCAGTCCCTGGTTATATCTGTGTCTCTCTCAGTCCCTGGTTATATCTGTGTCTCTCTCAGTCCCTGGTTATATCTGTGTCTCTCAGTCTCTGGTTATATCTGTGTGTCTCTCAGTCTCTGGTTATATCTGTGTCTCTCTCAGTCCCTGGTTATATCTGTCTCTCTCAGTCCCTGGTTATATCTGTGTCACTCTCAGTCTCTCAGTCCCTGGTTATATCTGTGTCTCTCTCAGTCCCTGGTTATATCTGTGTCTCTCAGTCCCTGGTTATATCTGTGTCTCTCAGTCCCTGGTTATATCTGTCTCTCTCAGTCCCTGGTTATATCTGTGTCTCTCTCAGTCCCTGGTTATATCTGTGTCTCTCTCAGTCCCTGGTTATATCTGTGTCTCTCTCAGTCCCTGGTTATATCTGTGTCTCTCTCAGTCCCTGGTTATATCTGTGTCTCTCAGTCCCTGGTTATATCTGTGTCTCTCAGTCCCTGGTTATATCTGTCTCTCTCAGTCCCTGGTTATATCTGTGTCTCTCAGTCACTGGTTATATCTGTCTCTCTCAGTCCCTGGTTATATCTGTGTCTCTCAGTCCCTGGTTATATCTGTGTCTCTCAGTCCCTGGTTATATCTGTGTCTCTCTCAGTCCCTGGTTATATCTGTGTCTCTCTCAGTCCCTGGTTATATCTGTGTCTCTCTCAGTCCCTGGTTATATCTGTGTCTCTCAGTCCCTGGTTATATCTGTGTCTCTCAGTCCCTGGTTATATCTGTGTCTCTCAGTCCCTGGTTATATCTGTCTCTCTCAGTCCCTGGTTATATCTGTGTCTCTCAGTCACTGGTTATATCTGTCTCTCTCAGTCCCTGGTTATATCTGTGTCTCTCAGTCCCTGGTTATATCTGTGTCTCTCAGTCCCTGGTTATATCTGTCTCTCTCAGTCCCTGGTTATATCTGTGTCTCTCAGTCACTGGTTATATCTGTCTCTCTCAGTCCCTGGTTATATCTGTGTCTCTCAGTCCCTGGTTATATCTGTGTCTCTCAGTCCCTGGTTATATCTGTCTCTCTCAGTCCCTGGTTATATCTGTGTCTCTCAGTCCCTGGTTATATCTGTGTCTCTCAGTCCCTGGTTATATCTGTGTCACTCCTAATTTCTCTGAAATAACACCAGAATTTCCCCAGGATGTTGGTTAGTCAGACACTTCATTAGTTCTGCGATGGTCAGGTTTTAAAGGATTGCTGAGGACAAGCCAGGGCAAGTCCCACTCCAGAGATTTGAGCCCATAATCCAGGCTGACATTACAGTGTGGTACTGAGGGAGTGCTGCAATCTCGGAGATGCCGTCTTTCTGATGAGACGTTAAACCGAGGCCCCGTCTGCTCTCTCAGGTAGATGTAAGAGAACCCATGTCACTAATTGGAAGAAGAGCAGGGGAGTTCTCCCCAGTGTCCTGATCAATATTTATGTCTCAATCAACATCACAAACAGTTTATTTGGTCATTATCATGTTACTGTTTGTGGGAGCTTGCTGTGCGCAACTTGGCTGCCGCGTTTCCTACATTACAACAGTGACTTCCAAACTACTTCATTGGCTGTAAAGCGCTTTGGGACGTCCTGGGGTCGTGAAAGGCGCTATAGAAATGCAATTCTTTTTCTTTCCAAGAGAGGGCGGTGGGGTCAGTGTGGAGAGCAGGACTTCACAGAGTACTGACTGAGGGAGCTTGGTGTTTATTGGCTGACAGAGCGGGAATGGGGACAGAGCGGGGATGGAGACGGAGCTGGTTGGGGACAGGAAGGGCTGTGCACTGTACACTAGCTGTTCCCTCTGCTGACTGGTAATTCCTTCTCTCGCTCGCTCCCTGGCGATGTGAGCCTCCTGTTCATTTTGACACAGTGTACATTTGGTCTTTTTAAATCTGGAGCCCACCTGTGATGAAGTCCAGAATTCCTGTTGCGACGTACTTGAGCCGATCTGATCTGATCCCGTTCCATTGAGCAGCACATGGGGTTGTGCAGGGTGGGGGGTCTGACTCACTGTCCTGTCATACTGCTCAAACTCATCAGCTTAACTGAGTGTCAGCAACAGCAATTTTGCCAGTTGCCCTCTCCGTCTTTGTCAATGTCTCTCTGTCTCTGTCTCCCACTCACTATCTATGTCTGTCTCTGTCTCTGTCTCCCACTCACTATCTATGTCTCTGTCTCTGTCAATGTCTCTCTGTCTCTGTCTCTCTCCCACTCACTATCTATGTCTGTCTCTGTCTCTCTCTCTCCCACTCACTATCTATGTCTGTCTCTGTCTCTCTCTCTCCCACTCACTATCTATGTCTGTCTCTGTCTCTCTCTTTCTCTGCGTCTCTTGCTCTCTGTCTATCTGTCTCTGTGTGTTTATCACTCTCTCATTGTCTCTCTTTCTCTTTCTGTCTTTTTTTCTCTGCCGCTCTGCATGTCTCTCTCTCTCCCTGTCTCTCCCTCAGTTCTACTTTCAGTTTTGACATTTTCAATCACACTCTCTTGTGTTACTTTCTCTTTACTCACCAGCTGTTGCCTGGTTGAAAGTGAAAGCCTGCCTCGGTGCTGCCGACAGTGAGCCGGTGAGATCGGTGCTGCAGGTTTGGCTCTGAGTTGCAGCTCATCCACTATCCGAGAAGCTTGTGAGGACATTTCTGATGTACACCGAACATTAAGAGCCTATTGGGACAAATTCGCTTGCTTTGTGCCTCCTGTTAGCACCTCAAGGGGGCACCAACGGGGCACAAAGTAACTAGTGCCCAGGCGCGGTGCCGCGAACGCCTCCCGCGAAATTCAGCGGGAGGTTAGTGGTGGCGGTAGCCAGTTGCGCCCCGCGGCGCTGCGCCTCCGGCGATGACGTCATCACCGTGCGCAGCGCCCCAGCCGCAAACTTGGGTCGCGCCCCCTGATGTACTGCCGGACGCTATGTCCGACAGGGTCAGGGGGGTGTACTTGTGCCCCGGCGAAGTTAGCGCCCCAAAGGGCGCACGAGCCAATTTTCCCCCCTATGTATAAATATCGAGTGCAATTGCTGATCAGAACTAAACCCATGCTCACACCCCCGCTCTGTACTTGAGGTGAAAGTGACTGCCCTAGACATCAAGGCAGCATTTGACCGAGTGTGGCGTTAAGGAGCCCTAGTAAAACTGAAGTCAATGGGAATCGGGGGAAAACACTCCACTGGCTGGAGTCATACCTAGCACAAACAAAGATGCTTGTGGTGGTTGAAGGTCAATCATCACAGTCCCAGGACATCGCTGCAGGAGTTCCTCAGGGCAGTGTCCTAGGCCCAACCATCTTCAGCTGCTTCATCAATGACCCTCCCTCCAACATAAGGTCAGAAATGGGGATGTTCGCTGATGATTGCACAGTGTTCAGCGCCATTCACAACTCCTCAGATAATGAAGCAGTCCATGCCCGCATGCAACAAGACCTGGACGACATTCAGGCTTGGGCTGATAAGTGGCAGGTAGCATTCGCGCCACACAAGTGCCAGGCAATGACTATCTCCAACAAGCGAGAGTCTAAACACCGCCTCTTGACATTCAATGGCATTACCATCACCGAATCCCCCACCATCAACATCCTGGGGGTCACCATTGACCAGAAACTTAACTGGACCAGCCACATAAATACAGTGGCAACAAGAGCAGGTCAGAGTCTAGGTATACTGTGGCGAGTATCTCACCCCCTGACTCCCCAAAGCCTTTCCACCATCTACAAGACACAAGTAAGGAGTGTGATGGAATACTTTCCACTTGCCTGGATGAGTGCAGCTCCAACAACACTCAAGAAGCTCGACACCATCCAGGACAAAGCAGCCCGCTTGATCGGCACCCCATCCACCACCTTAAACATTCACTCTCTCCACCATCGGCGCTCTGTGGCTGCAGTGTGTACCAGCTACAAGATGCACTGCAGCAACTCGCCAAGGCTTCTTCGACACCACCTCCCAAACCCGCGACCTCTTCCACTTAGAAGAACAAGGGAAGCAGGCGCATGGGAATACCACCACCTCCAAGTTCCCCTCCAAGTCACACATCATCCTGACTTAGAAATATATCGCCGTTCCTTCATTGTCACTGGGTCAAAATCCTGGAACTCCCTCCCTAACAGCACTGTGGGAATACCATCACCACACGGACTGCAGTGGTTCAAGAAGGCGGCTCACCACCACCTTCTCGAGGGCAACTAGGGATGGGCAATAAATGCTGGCCTTGCCAGCGATGCCCACATCCCACGATCGAACAAAAATAAAAGACCAGCAGCCCAACCCCAGCTCACCGCCCGGTACAGACCAGCAGCCCCGGCTCACCGCCCGGTACAGACCAGCAGCCCCGGCTCACCACCCGGTACAGACCAGCAGCCCCGGCTCACCACCCGGTACAGACCAGCAGCCCCGGCTCACCACCCGGTACAGACCAGCAGCCCCGGCTCACCACCCGGTACAGACCAGCAGCCCCGGCTCACCGCCCGGTACAGACCAGCAGCCCCGGCTCACCGCCCGGTACAGACCAGCAGCCCCGGCTCACCGCCCGGTACAGACCAGCAGCCCCGGCTCACCGCCCGGTACAGACCAGCAGCCCCGGCTCACCACCCGGTACAGACCAGCAGCCCCGGCTCACCGCCCGGTACAGACCAGCAGCCCCGGCTCACCGCCCGGTACAGACCAGCAGCCCCGGCTCACCACCCGGTACAGACCAGCAGCCCCGGCTCACCACCCGGTACAGACCAGCAGCCCCGGCTCACCACCCGGTACAGACCAGCAGCCGCGGCTCACCGCCCAGTGTGGCCCACCACCTGTGTATTTGAAGGTGTCTGCAGTCAGTGTGTGAGCTGTGTGTGAATATTTGGCCTTGTGATTTGCAGGATGAGGCTATGTCTCTTCCCATTGATGTGTGGCGAGCGGTGAATGGGAAGCCCGGGAGGGTTTGTCGGAATCTCTTCGGTCCGGTTGATCGGCAGCAGCTGCGATCTGAGCTGCAGAACGAGCTGAAGAGTGGGCTGGAGGCAGCGAGGAGAAGGTGGGCCTTTGACTTCGAGGAGGAGCGGCCTGTGCCAGGGGCCCTTCAGTGGGAGGCGGTGTCGAGTCGGGACCTCCCAGCCTTCTACACAACCTCTGTGCGGGGCGGCTCGGAACAGGGGCTGGGGCTGGAGCCAGCGCGACCGGAGCCGAGCCCGTCACAGACAGCGCGCAACCGCAAGAGGAGGCAAACCGTCATCACAGGTAGGAGGGGGAGAGGGAGGGGGTCACCGACACTCCCGCACTGAAACCCGCCCCTGTACCCAGACCCCCATCCCCGGACCCCCCCCGTCTCCGTCCCCGGACCCCCCCGTCCCCGTCCCCGGACCCCCCGTCCCCGTCCCCGGACCCCCCCCCCCCCCCACCGTCCCCGGACCCCCCCCCCCCCACCGTCCCCGGACCCCCCCCCCCCCACCGTCCCCGGACCCCCCCCCCCCCCACCGTCCCCGGACCCCCCCCCCCCACCGTCCCCGTCCCCGGACCCCCCCCCCCCCCCCGTCCCCGGACCCCCACCCCCCCCGTCCCCGTCCCCGGACCCCCCGTCCCCAGACCCCGTCCCCGGACCCCCCCCGTCCCCGTCCCCGGACCCCCCCGTCCCCGTCCCCCCCCCCCCGGACCCCCCCCCCCCCGTCCCCATCCCCGGACCCCGTCCCCCCCGTCCCCGTCCCCCCCCCCCCCCGGACCACCCCCCCCGGACCACCCCCCCGTCCCCGGAACCCCCCCCCCCCCGTCCCCGTCCCCGGACCCCCCCCGTCCCCGTCCCCGGACACCCCCCCCGTCCCCGTCCCCGGACACCCCCCCCCCCCGTCCCCGTCCCCGGACCCACCCCCCCGTCCCCGGACCCCCCCCCGTCCCCGTCCCCGGACCCCCCCCCCCGGACCCGTTCCCCCCCGTCCCCGGACACCCCCCCCCGTCCCCGTCCCCGTCCCCGTCCCCGGACCCCCCCCCCCCCCCAGTCCCCGGACTCCGTCCCCGTCCCCGGACCGGACAACCGTCCCCGTCCCCGGACCCCCCCCCCCGTCCCCGTCCCCGGACCCCCCCCCCCCCGTCCCCGTCCCCGGACTCCCCCCCCCCGTCCCCGGAACCCCCCCCCGTCCCCGTCCCCGGACCCCCCCCCCCCCCCGGACCTCCCCCCCCGTCCCCCCCCCCCCGTCCCTGCCCCCCCTGCCCCATCCCCGGACCCCCTGCCCCCGTCCCCGGACCCCCTGCCCCCGTCCCCGGGCCCCCTGCCCCCGTCCCCGGGCCCCCTGCCCCCGTCCCCGGGCCCCCTGCCCCCGTCCCCGGGCCCCGGGCCCCCTGCCCCGGGCCCCCTGCCCCCGTCCCCGGGACCCCCGGCCCCCCCGGCCCCGCCCCCGCGGGATCTGGGCCCTCGGCACAAGGCAGCATCTTGGGGGAAGGGGGGTGGGGGGTAGGTGGGTGGAGGGAAAATTGGAACAGTCTTCTTTGGTGCCGATCAGCCATGGTCTAATTGGATGGCGGAGCAAGGATAGGGGGCGGAATGGCCTCCTCCTGTTCCGAACCGGAAATGACAATTTGTGTGTGAGCTGATTAGAACATAAGAACATAAGAAGTAGGAGCAGGAGTCGGCCATACGACCCTTCGGGCCTGCTCTGCCATTCAATAGGATCATGGCTGATCTGAACCTAGACTCACGTCCACTTCCCTGCTCGCTCCCCATAACCCTTAATTCCCTCATCAGCTAGGAAACTGTCTATCTCCGTTTTAAATTTATTTAATGTCGCAGCTTCCACAGCTCTCTGAGGTAGCAAATTCCATAGATTTACTACCCTCTGAATGAAGAAGTTTCTCCTCATCTCAGTTTTGAAACGGCAGCCCCTTATTCTAAGATTATGCCCCCTAGTTCTAGTCTCACCCATCAGTGGAAACATCCTCCCCGCCTCCACCCGATCAAGCCCTCTCACAATCTTATATGTTTCGATAAGATTGCCTCTCATTCTTCTGTATTCCAATGAGTAGAGGCCCAACCTACTCAACCTTTCCTCATAAGTCAACCCCCTCATCTCCGGAATCAACCGAGTGAACCTTCTCTGAACTGCCTCTAGAGCAAGTATATCTTTTCTTAAATATGGAAACCAAAACTGTACGCAGTACTCCAGGTGTGGCCTCACCAGTACCCTGTATAGCTGAAGCAAGACTTCCCTGCTTTTATACTCCATCCCCCTTGCAATAAAAGCCAAGATACCATTGGCCTTCCTGATCACCTGCTGTACCTGCATACTAACCTTCTGTGTTTCATGCACCAGGACCCCCAGATCCCTTTGTACTGTAGCACTTTGCAGTTTCTTTCCATTTAGATAATAACTTGCTCTTTGATTTTTTTCTGCCAAAGAGCATAACCTCACACTTTCCAACATTATATTCCATCTGCCAAATTTCTGCCCACTCACTTAGCCTGTCTATGTCCTTTTGCAGGTTTTTTATGTCCTCCTCACTCACTGCTTTTCCTCCCATCTTTGTATCGTCTGCAAACTTGGATACGTTGCACTTGGTCCCCTCCTCCAAATCGTTAATATAGATTGTAAAGAGTTGGGGTCCCAGCACTGACCCCTGCGGAACACCACTAGTTACTGATTGCCAACCCGAGAATGAACCATTTATCCCAACTCTCTGTTTTCTGTTAGATAGCCAATCTTCCACCCATGCCAGTATATTACCCCCAATCCCGTGATTTTTTATCTTGTGCAGTAATCTTTTGTGTGGTACCTTGTCAAATGCCTTTTGGAAGTCCAAATACACCACATCCACTGATTCCCCTTTATCCACCTTATTTGTTACGTCCTCAAAGAATTCGAGCAAATTTGTCAAGCATGATTTCCCCTTCATAAAACCATGCTGACTCTGTCCGATTAAGTTATGCTTATCCAAATGTCCTGTTACTGCTTCCTTAATAATGGACTCCAACATTTTACCAACCACAGATGTTAGGCTAACTGGTCTATAGTTTCCAGCCTTTTGTCTACCTCCCTTTTTAAATAAGGGTGTCACATTAGCAGTTTTCCAATCTGCTGGGACCTTTCCTGAATCCAGGGAGTTTTGGAAAATTACCACCAATGCATCCGCAATCCCTACCGCAACTTCTCTCAAGACCCTAGGATGTAAGCCATCAGGTCCAGGAGATTTATCCGCCTTAAGTCCCATTATCTTACCGAGTACCATCTCCTTAGTGATTTTAATCGTGTTTAGCTCCTCCCCCCCTATAGCCCCTTGTTTGTCCAGTGTTGGGATATTTTTAGTGTCCTCTACTGTAAAGACTGATACAAAATATTTGAGTTCTGATGAAAGGTCTCGACCTGAAACGTTAACTCTGTTTCTCTCTCCACGGATGCTGCCTCGCCTGCTGAGTTTTTCCAGCGTTTTCTGTTGTTATTTTTGATACAAAATATTTGTTCAGCGTATTTGCCATCTCCATGTTCCCCACTACTAATTTCCCGGTCTCGTCCTCTAAGGGACCAACATTCACTTTAGCCACCCTTTTTCTTTTTATATAACTGTAGAAACTCTTGCTATCTGTTTTTATATTTTTTGCTAGTTTACTTTCATAATCTATCTTCCCTTTCTTAATTAATCTTTTAGTTATTCTTTGCTGGTTTTTAAATGCTTCCCAATCTTCTATCCTCCCACTAGATTTGGCTACTTTATATGCCCTTGTTTTTAGTCGGATACTATCCTTTATTACTTTACTTAGCCACGGATGGCTGTCTTTTCTTTTACGCCCCTTTTTCCTCAGTGGAATATATTTTTCTTGAAAGTTGTGAAATACCTCCTTGAATGTACACCACTGCTCCTGTACTGTCTTACACCTTAATTTATTTTCCCAGTCCACTTTAGTCAACTCTGCTCTCATACCTTCATAGTCTCCTTTATTTAGGCTTAGTACGCTGGTTTGAGATCCAACTCTCTCACCCTCCAACTGAATTTGGAATTCAACCATGTTATGGTCACTCATTCCAAGGGGATCCTTTACTAGGACATTTTTTATTAATCCTGTCTCATTACACAGGACCAGATCTAAGATTGCCTGCCCCCTGGTTGGTTCAGTAACATACTGCTCAAGGAACCCGTCCCTAATGCACTCTATGAACTCTTCCTCAAGGCTGCCCTGCCCAATTTGATTTGTCCAGTCAATATGAAAGTTAAAATCTCCCATGATTATAGCTGTTCCCTTATTACAAGCCCCAACTATTTCCTGATTAATACTCCGACCAATTGAGTTGCAACTGTTAAGAGGCCTATAGACTACGCCCACTAGTGACTTTTTCCCCTTATTCCTTATCTCCACCCAAACTGTTTCACTATCCTGGTCCTTTGACCCAATATCATTTCTCACTATTGCAGTGATTCCATCCTTTATTAACAAAGCCACCCCACCTCCCTTTCCTTCCTGTCTGTCCTTCCTAATAGTCAAATACCCCTGGATGTTTAGTTCCCAGTCATGGTCACCTTGCAGCCATGTTTCTGTAATGGCCACCAGATCATACCCATGTGTAGTTATTTGTACCGTCAACTTGTCTATTTTGTCACGAATGCTGCGTGCATTCAGATAAAGAACTTTTAAATATGTTTTGTGACAATTTATTCCTGCTTTTACCCTCTTTACTACTTTACCTTTATCTTTATATATTCTGTCCCTTCCTGAAATGCTCTGGTTTTTAATTACCCCACTACTACTTTGCTCTATTGCCTTCTCCGCTGACATTTTTATTTTTTGCTCTCTTGAAACCTCCCCCCCACTAATTAGTTTAAAGCCCTCTCTACAGCCCTAGTTATTCGATTCGCCAGGACTCTAGTCCCAGCACTGGCCAAGTGAAGTCCATCCCAACGGAACAGCTCTCTCCTGTCCCAGGAAGCAAAACCCATTTCTCCCACACCAGTCTTTGAGCCACGCATTTAACTCTCTGATTTTATTTACCCTAGCCAAATTTGCTCGTGGCTCAGGTAGTAATCCAGAGATTACTACCCTAGAGGTTCTGTTTTTTAATTTGGCCCCTAGCTGCTCATACTCCCTCAGCAGAACCTCATTCCTTGTCCTATCTATGTCATTGGTACCAACATGGACCACGACAACTGGATCCTTCCCCTCCCACTCCAAGTTTCTCTCCAGCCCAGAGGAGATGTCCTTAACCCTGGCAGGCAACACAGCCTTCGGGACTCTCGTTCTCGGCTGCAAAGAACCCTATCTATCCCCCTAATGATACTATCCCCTACCACTACAACATTTCTTTTTACTCCCCCCACTTGAATGGCTCCCCTTACCACAGTGCTGTGGCCAGGTTGCTCATCCTCCCTGCAGTCCCTGCTCCCGTCCTCACAGGGAGTAAGAGCCTCGAACTTGTTGGACAAGAGCAAGGGCTGCGACTCCTCCAACACTACCTCCTGGATCCCCGTACCTGCCTCACTCGTAGTCACACCCTCCTGTCCCTGACCACGGGCTACATCTGAATTAGTTAATCTAATTGGTGTGACTACCTCCTGGAACACAGAGTCCAGGTAACTCTCCCCCTCCCTGATGTGTCGCAGTGTTTGAAGCTCGGACTCCAGCTCATCAACACGGAGCCGGAGTTCCTCGAGCAGCCAACACTTACTGCAAATGTGATCACCGTGAACATCAATGGTGTCCACCAGCTCCCACATATTGCAGCAGTAACACATCACCTGCTCTCCCATTCTGTGTAATTAATCAAATTTATTAATATTATTTACCCTTTAATTAATTTAAATTAAAACAATACACTCCTGTGACAGTTTGAACTGAGTCTCTTCACTCTCTGTCCTGTTACAGTTTGAACTGAGTCTCTTCACTCTCTGTCCACTGACAGTTTGAACTGAGTCTCTTCACTCTCTGTCCTGTGACAGTTTGAACTGAGTCTCTTCACTCTCTGTCCTTTGACAGTTTTAACTGAGTCTCTTCACTCTCTGTCCTGTGACAGTTTGAACTGAGTCTCTTCACTCTCTGTCCACTGACAGTTTGAACTGAGTCTCTTCACTCTCTGTCCTGTGACAGTTTGAACTGAGTCTCTTCACTCTCTGTCCACTGACAGTTTGAACTGAGTCTCTTCACTCTCTGTCCTGTGACAGTTTGAACTGAGTCTCTTCACTCTCTGTTCACTGACAGTTTTAACTGAGTCTCTTCACTCTCTGTCCTGTGACAGTTTGAACTGAGTCTCTTCACTCTCTGTCCTTTGACAGTTTTAACTGAGTCTCTTCACTCTCTGTCCTGTGACAGTTTGAACTGAGTCTCTTCACTCTCTGTCCACTGACAGTTTGAACTGAGTCTCTCCACTGTCTGTCCTGTGACAGTTTGAACTGAGTCTCTTCACTCTCTGTCCACTGACAGTTTGAACTGAGTCTCTCCACTGTCTGTCCTGTCACAGTTTGAACTGAGTCTCTTCACTCTCTGTCCACTGACAGTTTGAACTGAGTCTCTTCAGTCTCTGTCCACTGACAGTTTGAACTGAGTCTCTTCACTCTCTGTCCACTGACAGTTTGAACTGAGTCTCTCCACTGTCTGTCCACTGACAGTTTGAACTGAGTCTCTTCACTCTCTGTCCTGTGACAGTTTGAACTGAGTCTCTTCACTCTCTGTCCTGTGACAGTTTGAACTGAGTCTCTTCACTCTCTGTCCTGTGACAGTTTGAACTGAGTCTCTTCACTCTCTGTCCTGTCACAGTTTGAACTGAGTCTCTTCACTCTCTGTCCTGTGACAGTTTGAACTGAGTCTCTTCACTGTCTGTCCTGTGACAGTTTGAACTGAGTCTCTTCACTCTCTGTCCTGTGACAGTTTGAACTGAGTCTCTTCACTCTCTGTCCTGTGACAGTTTGAACTGAGTCTCTTCACTCTCTGTCCTGTCACAGTTTGAACTGAGTCTCTTCACTCTCTGTCCTGTGACAGTTTGAACTGAGTCTCTCCACTGTCTGTCCACTGACAGTTTGAACTGAGTCTCTCCACTGTCTGTCCACTGACAGTTTGAACTGAGTCTCTTCACTCTCTGTCCACTGACAGTTTGAACTGAGTCTCTTCACTCTCTGTCCACTGACAGTTTGAACTGAGTCTCTTCACTCTCTGTCCTGTGACAGTTTGAACTGAGTCTCTTCACTCTCTGTCCTGTGACAGTTTGAACTGAGTCTCTTCACTCTCTGTCCTGTGACAGTTTGAACTGAGTCTCTTCACTCTCTGTCCACTGACAGTTTGAACTGAGTCTCTTCACTCTCTGTCCACTGACAGTTTGAACTGAGTCTCTTCACTCTCTGTCCACTGACAGTTTGAACTGAGTCTCTTCACTCTCTGTCCTGTGACAGTTTGAACTGAGTCTCTTCACTCTCTGTCCACTGACAGTTTGAACTGAGTCTCTCCACTGTCTGTCCACTGACAGTTTGAACTGAGTCTCTTCACTCTCTGTCCACTGACAGTTTGAACTGAGTCTCTTCAGTCTCTGTCCACTGACAGTTTGAACTGAGTCTTTTCACTCTCTGTCCACTGACAGTTTGAACTGACTCTCTCCACTCTCTGTCCTGTGACAGTTTGAACTGAGTCTCTTCACTCTCTGTCCTGTGACAGTTTGAACTGAGTCTCTTCACTCTCTGTCCTGTGACAGTTTGAACTGAGTCTCTTCACTCTCTGTCCTGTCACAGTTTGAACTGAGTCTCTTCACTCTCTGTCCTGTCACAGTTTGAACTGAGTCTCTCCACTGTCTGTCCACTGACAGTTTGAACTGAGTCTCTCCACTGTCTGTCCACTGACAGTTTGAACTGAGTCTCTTCACTCTCTGTCCACTGACAGTTTGAACTGAGTCTCTTCACTCTCTGTCCTGTCACAGTTTGAACTGAGTCTCTTCACTCTCTGTCCACTGACAGTTTGAACTGAGTCTCTTCACTCTCTGTCCTGTGACAGTTTGAACTGAGTCTCTTCACTCTCTGTCCTGTGACTGTTTGAACTGAGTCTCTCCACTGTCTGTCCTGTGACAGTTTGAACTGAGTCTCTTCACTCTCTGTCCTGTGACAGTTTGAACTGAGTCTCTTCACTCTCTGTCCTGTGACAGTTTGAACTGAGTCTCTTCACTCTCTGTCCTGTGACAGTTTGAACTGAGTCTCTTCACTCTCTGTCCTGTGACAGTTTGAACTGAGTCTCTTCACTCTCTGTCCTGTCACAGTTTGAACTGAGTCTCTTCACTCTCTGTCCACTGACAGTTTGAACTGAGTCTCTTCACTCTCTGTCCTGTGACTGTTTGAACTGAGTCTCTTCACTCTCTGTCCTGTGACTGTTTGAACTGAGTCTATTCACTCTCTGTCCTGTGACAGTTTGAACTGAGTCTATTCACTCTCTGTCCTGTGACAGTTTGAACTGAGTCTCTTCACTCTCTGTCCTGTGACAGTTTGAACTGAGTCTCTCCACTGTCTGTCCACTGACAGTTTGAACTGAGTCTCTTCACTCTCTGTCCTGTGACAGTTTGAACTGAGTCTCTCCACTGTCTGTCCACTGACAGTTTGAACTGAGTCTCTTCACTCTCTGTCCACTGACAGTTTGAACTGAGTCTCTTCACTCTCTGTCCACTGACAGTTTGAACTGAGTCTCTTCACTCTCTGTCCACTGACAGTTTGAACTGAGTCTCTTCACTCTCTGTCCTGTTACAGTTTGAACTGAGTCTCTTCACTCTCTGTCCTGTGACAGTTTGAACTGAGTCTCTTCACTCTCTGTCCTGTGACTGTTTGAACTGAGTCTCTTCACTCTCTGTCCTGTGACAGTTTGAACTGAGTCTCTTCACTCTCTGTCCACTGACAGTTTGAACTGAGTCTCTTCACTCTCTGTCCTGTGACAGTTTGAACTGAGTCTCTTCACTCTCTGTCCTGTGACAGTTTGAACTGAGTCTCTTCACTCTCTGTCAACTGACAGTTTGAACTGAGTCTCTTCACTCTCTGTCCTGTGACAGTTTGAACTGAGTCTCTTCACTCTCTGTCCTGTGACTGTTTGAACTGAGTCTCTCCACTGTCTGTCCTGTGACAGTTTGAACTGAGTCTCTTCACTCTCTGTCCTGTGACAGTTTGAACTGAGTCTCTTCACTCTCTGTCCTGTGACAGTTTGAACTGAGTCTCTTCACTCTCTGTCCTGTGACAGTTTGAACTGAGTCTATTCACTCTCTGTCCTGTGACAGTTTGAACTGAGTCTCTCCACTGTCTGTCCACTGACAGTTTGAACTGAGTCTCTTCACTCTCTGTCCTGTGACAGTTTGAACTGAGTCTCTTCACTCTCTGTCCTGTGACAGTTTGAACTGAGTCTCTTCACTCTCTGTCCTGTGACAGTTTGAACTGAGTCTCTTCACTCTCTGTCCTGTGACAGTTTGAACTGAGTCTCTCCACTGTCTGTCCACTGACAGTTTGAACTGAGTCTCTTCACTCTCTGTCCTGTGACAGTTTGAACTGAGTCTCTTCACTCTCTGTCCTGTTACAGTTTGAACTGAGTCTCTTCACTCTCTGTCCTGTGACAGTTTGAACTGAGTCTCTTCACTCTCTGTCCTGTGACTGTTTGAACTGAGTCTCTTCACTCTCTGTCCTGTGACAGTTTGAACTGAGTCTCTTCACTCTCTGTCCTGTGACAGTTTGAACTGAGTCTCTTCACTCTCTGTCAACTGACAGTTTGAACTGAGTCTCTTCACTCTCTGTCCACTGACAGTTTGAACTGAGTCTCTCCACTGTCTGTCCTGTGACAGTTTGAACTGAGTCTCTTCACTCTCTGTCCTGTCACAGTTTGAACTGAGTCTCTTCACTCTCTGTCCACTGACAGTTTGAACTGAGTCTCTTCACTCTCTGTCCACTGACAGTTTGAACTGAGTCTCTTCACTCTCTGTCCTGTGACAGTTTGAACTGAGTCTCTCCACTGTCTGTCCTGTCACAGTTTGAACTGAGTCTCTTCACTCTCTGTCCTGTCACAGTTTGAACTGAGTCTCTCCACTGTCTGTCCACTGACCGTTTGAACTGAGTCTCTTCACTCTCTGTCCACTGACAGTTTGAACTGAGTCTCTTCACTCTCTGTCCACTGACAGTTTGAACTGAGTCTCTTCACTCTCTGTCCTGTGACAGTTTGAACTGAGTCTCTTCACTCTCTGTCCTGTGACAGTTTGAACTGAGTCTCTTCACTCTCTGTCCTGTCACAGTTTGAACTGAGTCTCTTCACTCTCTGTCCTGTGACAGTTTGAACTGAGTCTCTTCACTCTCTGTCCTGTCACAGTTTGAACTGAGTCTCTTCACTCTCTGTCCTGTGACAGTTTGAACTGAGTCTCTTCACTCTCTGTCCTGTCACAGTTTGAACTGAGTCTCTTCACTCTCTGTCCTGTCACAGTTTGAACTGAGTCTCTTCACTCTCTGTCCTGTGACAGTTTGAACTGAGTCTATTCACTCTCTGTCCACTGACAGTTTGAACTGAGTCTCTTCACTCTCTGTCCTGTGACAGTTTGAACTGAGTCTATTCACTCTCTGTCCTGTGACAGTTTGAACTGAGTCTCTTCACTCTCTGTCCTGTCACAGTTTGAACTGAGTCTCTTCACTCTCTGTCCTGTGACAGTTTGAACTGAGTCTCTTCACTCTCTGTCCACTGACAGTTTGAACTGAGTCTCTTCACTCTCTGTTCACTGACAGTTTGAACTGACTCTCTTCACTGTCTGTCCTGTGACAGTTTGAACTGACTCTCTTCACTCTCTGTCCTGTGACATTTTGAACTGAGTCTCTTCACTCTCTGTCCTGTGACAGTTTGAACTGAGTCTCTCCACTGTCTGTCCACTGACAGTTTGAACTGAGTCTCTTCACTCTCTGTTCACTGACAGTTTGAACTGACTCTCTTCACTGTCTGTCCTGTGACAGTTTGAACTGACTCTCTTCACTCTCTGTCCTGTGACAGTTTGAACTGAGTCTCTTCACTCTCTGTCCACTGACAGTTTGAACTGAGTCTCTTCACTCTCTGTCCTGTGACAGTTTGAACTGAGTCTCTTCACTCTCTGTCCTGTGACAGTTTGAACTGAGTCTCTTCACTCTCTGTCCTGTGACTGTTTGAACTGAGTCTATTCACTCTCTGTCCTGTGACAGTTTGAACTGAGTCTATTCACTCTCTGTCCTGTGACAGTTTGAACTGAGTCTCTTCACTCTCTGTCCTGTGACAGTTTGAACTGAGTCTCTCCACTGTCTGTCCACTGACAGTTTGAACTGAGTCTCTTCACTCTCTGTCCTGTGACAGTTTGAACTGAGTCTCTCCACTGTCTGTCCACTGACAGTTTGAACTGAGTCTCTCCACTCTCTGTCCACTGACAGTTTGAACTGAGTCTCTTCACTCTCTGTCCACTGACAGTTTGAACTGAGTCTCTTCACTCTCTGTCCACTGACAGTTTGAACTGAGTCTCTTCACTCTCTGTCCTGTTACAGTTTGAACTGAGTCTCTTCACTCTCTGTCCTGTGACAGTTTGAACTGAGTCTCTTCACTCTCTGTCCTGTGACTGTTTGAACTGAGTCTCTTCACTCTCTGTCCTGTGACAGTTTGAACTGAGTCTCTTCACTCTCTGTCCTGTGACAGTTTGAACTGAGTCTCTTCACTCTCTGTCAACTGACAGTTTGAACTGAGTCTCTTCACTCTCTGTCCTGTGACAGTTTGAACTGAGTCTCTTCACTCTCTGTCCTGTGACTGTTTGAACTGTGTCTCTCCACTGTCTGTCCTGTGACAGTTTGAACTGAGTCTCTTCACTCTCTGTCCTGTGACAGTTTGAACTGAGTCTCTTCACTCTCTGTCCTGTGACAGTTTGAACTGAGTCTCTTCACTCTCTGTCCTGTGACAGTTTGAACTGAGTCTCTTCACTCTCTGTCCTGTGACTGTTTGAACTGAGTCTATTCACTCTCTGTCCTGTGACAGTTTGAACTGAGTCTCTTCACTCTCTGTCCTGTGACAGTTTGAACTGAGTCTCTTCACTCTCTGTCCTGTGACTGTTTGAACTGAGTCTATTCACTCTCTGTCCTGTGACAGTTTGAACTGAGTCTCTTCACTCTCTGTCCTGTGACAGTTTGAACTGAGTCTCTCCACTGTCTGTCCACTGACAGTTTGAACTGAGTCTCTTCACTCTCTGTCCTGTGACTGTTTGAACTGTGTCTCTCCACTGTCTGTCCTGTGACAGTTTGAACTGAGTCTCTTCACTCTCTGTCCTGTGACAGTTTGAACTGAGTCTCTTCACTCTCTGTCCTGTGACAGTTTGAACTGAGTCTCTTCACTCTCTGTCCTGTGACAGTTTGAACTGAGTCTCTTCACTCTCTGTCCTGTGACTGTTTGAACTGAGTCTATTCACTCTCTGTCCTGTGACAGTTTGAACTGAGTCTATTCACTCTCTGTCCTGTGACAGTTTGAACTGAGTCTCTTCACTCTCTGTCCTGTGACAGTTTGAACTGAGTCTCTCCACTGTCTGTCCACTGACAGTTTGAACTGAGTCTCTTCACTCTCTGTCCACTGACAGTTTGAACTGAGTCTCTTCACTCTCTGTCCTGTGACAGTTTGAACTGAGTCTATTCACTCTCTGTCCTGTCACAGTTTGAACTGAGTCTCTTCACTCTCTGTCCTGTCACAGTTTGAACTGAGTCTCTCCACTGTCTGTCCACTGACAGTTTGAACTGAGTCTCTTCACTCTCTGTCCACTGACAGTTTGAACTGAGTCTCTTCACTCTCTGTCCTGTGACAGTTTGAACTGAGTCTCTCCACTGTCTGTCCACTGACAGTTTGAACTGAGTCTCTTCACTCTCTGTCCACTGACAGTTTGAACTGAGTCTCTTCACTCTCTGTCCACTGACAGTTTGAACTGAGTCTCTTCACTCTCTGTCCTGTTACAGTTTGAACTGAGTCTCTTCACTCTCTGTCCTGTGACAGTTTGAACTGAGTCTCTTCACTCTCTGTCCTGTGACTGTTTGAACTGAGTCTCTTCACTCTCTGTCCTGTGACAGTTTGAACTGAGTCTCTTCACTCTCTGTCCTGTGACAGTTTGAACTGAGTCTCTCCACTGTCTGTCCACTGACAGTTTGAACTGAGTCTCTTCACTCTCTGTCCACTGACAGTTTGAACTGAGTCTCTTCACTCTCTGTCCTGTGACAGTTTGAACTGAGTCTATTCACTCTCTGTCCTGTCACAGTTTGAACTGAGTCTCTTCACTCTCTGTCCTGTCACAGTTTGAACTGAGTCTCTCCACTGTCTGTCCACTGACAGTTTGAACTGAGTCTCTTCACTCTCTGTCCACTGACAGTTTGAACTGAGTCTCTTCACTCTCTGTCCTGTGACAGTTTGAACTGAGTCTCTCCACTGTCTGTCCACTGACAGTTTGAACTGAGTCTCTTCACTCTCTGTCCACTGACAGTTTGAACTGAGTCTCTTCACTCTCTGTCCACTGACAGTTTGAACTGAGTCTCTTCACTCTCTGTCCTGTTACAGTTTGAACTGAGTCTCTTCACTCTCTGTCCTGTGACAGTTTGAACTGAGTCTCTTCACTCTCTGTCCTGTGACTGTTTGAACTGAGTCTCTTCACTCTCTGTCCTGTGACAGTTTGAACTGAGTCTCTTCACTCTCTGTCCTGTGACAGTTTGAACTGAGTCTCTTCACTCTCTGTCAACTGACAGTTTGAACTGAGTCTCTTCACTCTCTGTCCACTGACAGTTTGAACTGAGTCTCTCCACTGTCTGTCCTGTGACAGTTTGAACTGAGTCTCTTCACTCTCTGTCCTGTCACAGTTTGAACTGAGTCTCTTCACTCTCTGTCCACTGACAGTTTGAACTGAGTCTCTTCACTCTCTGTCCTGTGACAGTTTGAACTGAGTCTCTTCACTCTCTGTCCTGTGACAGTTTGAACTGAGTCTCTTCACTCTCTGTTCACTGACAGTTTGAACTGACTCTCTTCACTGTCTGTCCTGTGACAGTTTGAACTGACTCTCTTCACTCTCTGTCCTGTGACATTTTGAACTGAGTCTCTTCACTCTCTGTCCTGTGACAGTTTGAACTGAGTCTCTCCACTGTCTGTCCACTGACAGTTTGAACTGAGTCTCTTCACTCTCTGTTCACTGACAGTTTGAACTGACTCTCTTCACTGTCTGTCCTGTGACAGTTTGAACTGACTCTCTTCACTCTCTGTCCTGTGACAGTTTGAACTGAGTCTCTTCACTCTCTGTCCACTGACAGTTTGAACTGAGTCTCTTCACTCTCTGTCCTGTGACAGTTTGAACTGAGTCTCTTCACTCTCTGTCCTGTGACAGTTTGAACTGAGTCTCTTCACTCTCTGTCCTGTGACTGTTTGAACTGAGTCTCTTCACTCTCTGTCCTGTGACAGTTTGAACTGAGTCTCTTCACTCTCTGTCCTGTGACTGTTTGAACTGAGTCTCTTCACTCTCTGTCCTGTGACAGTTTGAACTGAGTCTCTTCACTCTCTGTCCTGTGACAGTTTGAACTGAGTCTATTCACTCTCTGTCCTGTGACAGTTTGAACTGAGTCTCTTCACTCTCTGTCCTGTGACAGTTTGAACTGAGTCTCTCCACTGTCTGTCCACTGACAGTTTGAACTGAGTCTCTTCACTCTCTGTCCTGTGACAGTTTGAACTGAGTCTCTCCACTGTCTGTCCACTGACAGTTTGAACTGAGTCTCTCCACTCTCTGTCCACTGACAGTTTGAACTGAGTCTCTTCACTCTCTGTCCACTGACAGTTTGAACTGAGTCTCTTCACTCTCTGTCCACTGACAGTTTGAACTGAGTCTCTTCACTCTCTGTCCTGTTACAGTTTGAACTGAGTCTCTTCACTCTCTGTCCACTGACAGTTTGAACTGAGTCTCTTCACTCTCTGTCCTGTTACAGTTTGAACTGAGTCTCTTCACTCTCTGTCCACTGACAGTTTGAACTGAGTCTCTTCACTCTCTGTCCTGTGACAGTTTGAACTGAGTCTCTCCACTGTCTGTCCACTGACAGTTTGAACTGAGTCTCTTCACTCTCTGTCCTGTGACAGTTTGAACTGAGTCTCTCCACTGTCTGTCCACTGACAGTTTGAACTGAGTCTCTCCACTCTCTGTCCACTGACAGTTTGAACTGAGTCTCTTCACTCTCTGTCCACTGACAGTTTGAACTGAGTCTCTTCACTCTCTGTCCACTGACAGTTTGAACTGAGTCTCTTCACTCTCTGTCCTGTTACAGTTTGAACTGAGTCTCTTCACTCTCTGTCCTGTGACAGTTTGAACTGAGTCTCTTCACTCTCTGTCCTGTGACTGTTTGAACTGAGTCTCTTCACTCTCTGTCCTGTGAAAGTTTGAACTTAATCTCTTCACTCTCTGTCCTGTGACAGTTTGAACTGAGTCTCTTCACTCTCTGTCAACTGACAGTTTGAACTGAGTCTCTTCACTCTCTGTCCTGTGACAGTTTGAACTGAGTCTCTTCACTCTCTGTCCTGTGACAGTTTGAACTGAGTCTCTTCACTCTCTGTCCTGTGACAGTTTGAACTGAGTCTCTTCACTCTCTGTCCTGTGACAGTTTGAACTGAGTCTCTTCACTCTCTGTCCTGTGACAGTTTGAACTGAGTCTCTTCACTCTCTGTCCTGTGACTGTTTGAACTGAGTCTATTCACTCTCTGTCCTGTGACAGTTTGAACTGAGTCTATTCACTCTCTGTCCTGTGACAGTTTGAACTGAGTCTCTTCACTCTCTGTCCTGTGACAGTTTGAACTGAGTCTCTCCACTGTCTGTCCACTGACAGTTTGAACTGAGTCTCTTCACTCTCTGTCCTGTGACAGTTTGAACTGAGTCTCTCCACTGTCTGTCCACTGACAGTTTGAACTGAGTCTCTTCACTCTCTGTCCACTGACAGTTTGAACTGAGTCTCTTCACTCTCTGTCCTGTGACAGTTTGAACTGAGTCTCTCCACTGTCTGTCCACTGACAGTTTGAACTGAGTCTCTTCACTCTCTGTCCACTGACAGTTTGAACTGAGTCTCTTCACTCTCTGTCCACTGACAGTTTGAACTGAGTCTCTTCACTCTCTGTCCTGTTACAGTTTGAACTGAGTCTCTTCACTCTCTGTCCTGTGACAGTTTGAACTGAGTCTCTTCACTCTCTGTCCTGTGACTGTTTGAACTGAGTCTCTTCACTCTCTGTCCTGTGACAGTTTGAACTGAGTCTCTTCACTCTCTGTCCTGTGACAGTTTGAACTGAGTCTCTTCACTCTCTGTCAACTGACAGTTTGAACTGAGTCTCTTCACTCTCTGTCCACTGACAGTTTGAACTGAGTCTCTTCACTCTCTGTCCTGTGACAGTTTGAACTGAGTCTCTCCACTGTCTGTCCTGTCACAGTTTGAACTGAGTCTCTTCACTCTCTGTCCTGTCACAGTTTGAACTGAGTCTCTCCACTGTCTGTCCACTGACCGTTTGAACTGAGTCTCTTCACTCTCTGTCCACTGACAGTTTGAACTGAGTCTCTTCACTCTCTGTCCTGTGACAGTTTGAACTGAGTCTCTTCACTCTCTGTCCTGTGACAGTTTGAACTGAGTCTCTTCACTCTCTGTCCTGTCACAGTTTGAACTGAGTCTCTTCACTCTCTGTCCTGTGACAGTTTGAACTGAGTCTCTTCACTCTCTGTCCTGTCACAGTTTGAACTGAGTCTCTTCACTCTCTGTCCTGTGACAGTTTGAACTGAGTCTCTTCACTCTCTGTCCTGTCACAGTTTGAACTGAGTCTCTTCACTCTCTGTCCTGTCACAGTTTGAACTGAGTCTCTTCACTCTCTGTCCTGTGACAGTTTGAACTGAGTCTATTCACTCTCTGTCCACTGACAGTTTGAACTGAGTCTCTTCACTCTCTGTCCTGTGACAGTTTGAACTGAGTCTATTCACTCTCTGTCCTGTCACAGTTTGAACTGAGTCTCTTCACTCTCTGTCCTGTCACAGTTTGAACTGAGTCTCTCCACTGTCTGTCCACTGACCGTTTGAACTGAGTCTCTTCACTCTCTGTCCACTGACAGTTTGAACTGAGTCTCTTCACTCTCTGTCCTGTGACAGTTTGAACTGAGTCTCTTCACTCTCTGTCCTGTGACAGTTTGAACTGAGTCTCTTCACTCTCTGTCCTGTCACAGTTTGAACTGAGTCTCTTCACTCTCTGTCCTGTGACAGTTTGAACTGAGTCTCTTCACTCTCTGTCCTGTCACAGTTTGAACTGAGTCTCTTCACTCTCTGTCCTGTGACAGTTTGAACTGAGTCTCTTCACTCTCTGTCCTGTCACAGTTTGAACTGAGTCTCTTCACTCTCTGTCCTGTCACAGTTTGAACTGAGTCTCTTCACTCTCTGTCCTGTGACAGTTTGAACTGAGTCTATTCACTCTCTGTCCACTGACAGTTTGAACTGAGTCTCTTCACTCTCTGTCCTGTGACAGTTTGAACTGAGTCTATTCACTCTCTGTCCTGTGACAGTTTGAACTGAGTCTCTTCACTCTCTGTCCTGTGACAGTTTGAACTGAGTCTCTTCACTCTCTGTCCACTGACAGTTTGAACTGAGTCTCTTCACTCTCTGTTCACTGACAGTTTGAACTGACTCTCTTCACTGTCTGTCCTGTGACAGTTTGAACTGACTCTCTTCACTCTCTGTCCTGTGACATTTTGAACTGAGTCTCTTCACTCTCTGTCCTGTGACAGTTTGAACTGAGTCTCTCCACTGTCTGTCCACTGACAGTTTGAACTGAGTCTCTTCACTCTCTGTTCACTGACAGTTTGAACTGACTCTCTTCACTGTCTGTCCTGTGACAGTTTGAACTGACTCTCTTCACTCTCTGTCCTGTGACAGTTTGAACTGAGTCTCTTCACTCTCTGTCCACTGACAGTTTGAACTGAGTCTCTTCACTCTCTGTCCTGTCACAGTTTGAACTGAGTCTCTTCACTCTCTGTCCTGTCACAGTTTGAACTGAGTCTCTCCACTGTCTGTCCACTGACAGTTTGAACTGAGTCTCTCCACTGACAGTTTGAACTGAGTCTCTTCACTCTCTGTCCTGTGACAGTTTGAACTGAGTCTCTTCACTCTCTGTCCTGTGACAGTTTGAACTGAGTCTATTCACTCTCTGTCCACTGACAGTTTGAACTGAGTCTATTCACTCTCTGTCCTGTGACAGTTTGAACTGAGTCTCTTCACTCTCTGTCCACTGAAAGTTTGAACTGAGTCTCTTCACTCTCTGTCCTGTGACAGTTTGAACTGAGTCCCTTCACTCTCTGTCCACTGACAGTTTGAACTGAGTCTATTCACTCTCTGTCCACTGAAAGTTTGAACTGAGTCTCTTCACTCTCTGTCCTGTGACAGTTTGAACTGAGTCTATTCACTCTCTGTCCTGTGACAGTTTGAACTGAGTCTCTTCACTCTCTGTCCTTTGACAGTTTGAACTGAGTCTCTTCACTCTCTGTCCTGTGACAGTTTGAACTGAGTCTCTTCACTCTCTGTCCTGTGACAGTTTGAACTGAGTCTCTTCACTCTCTGTCCTTTGACAGTTTGAACTGAGTCTCTTCACTCTCTGTCCACTGAAAGTTTGAACTGAGTCTCTTCACTCTCTGTCCACTGACAGTTTGAACTGACTGATTGGCAGCAAACTCCTGGGCAGATGCTGTCTGAAATTCTTTGCAAACCCTCTTAACCGTTTAATGCGTCTTTCTACCCAAATACAGTAATTTATTAACCAGCTGTCACTTCCAGCTGCTAACCGCGCCTCTCTCTGTTTCCGCACGCAGATTTCTACGCAGTGAAGAGAAGGCTCGGGTCCCCGGGCACTGAGTCCAAGCCATAAGGCCGACAGGAAGTGACGTCACTGCGTGCAGGGTGAACTGGGGCCTTGCTTCCTCTTCATGTGCCCCAGGAAACACTGGGCCTTTGTGCCAGGATGGCTACCCTGCAGAATTATGACTCTTTGTTCTATTACCTGGACAATCCGCCAGTTCATAATCGTATAATCTGTGTGACAGACCCCTCGCTGTATCCTGAACGAAAGTACCGCGGCCTCCCTCTGGCCAGGGCCGCTGTGTGGTGTCGGGCCTTCTGTAACCATGGGAACCAGGAGCTGCGGAAATGGTCCCTTGGAGCAAGATTCCATTAACAGCTATGGGTCGTGTAGTGAGATGAACTGTTCCAAGGCCCCGGCAGAGCTGACTCTCGCAGGCCTGAACCGCATGGGTCCTGGGCCACGTGGTACTGGGGTGTTTCACATGGACGAGCTGCTGCACCTGTACTGGCTCCATGTCTGCTGTACGCGGTCACCCTCTGAGTGTACAGAGCTGGCACACACCACACTTCTATATCATGTAGCAGGAGAGATAAAATGTGTAAATGGACAGCGTGTGGGAGAGGGAGTGAGTGCAGGAATGATTGCGTGCAAGAGAGAGGGAGGGAGTGTGAGAGGGAGCGAGAGCGGGGGGGTGTGTGAGGGAGATTGTGAGGAGAGAGTGAGTGTGTGAGGGAGATTGTGAGGAGAGAGTGGAGGAGTCTAGTTGCTGCTAGCC
This sequence comes from Squalus acanthias, assembly GCA_030390025.1. Classification (NCBI taxonomy): domain Eukaryota; kingdom Metazoa; phylum Chordata; class Chondrichthyes; order Squaliformes; family Squalidae; genus Squalus; species Squalus acanthias. The sequence continues at coordinate 3,764 of JASTWF010001707.1, read as the reverse complement.
TCGAGGTGAGAAGTGCCGATTGTTCTGTCTAACTGTACCTCAGTATGGCACTTGACATGTATTTATTGTGTTCAATATAGATTCAGCATATTTATTAGCAGACTATTTGAAATATAAATATTTTTTAAAAAGGTTTAAAACCACACAACTTGGAATTGACCTCTCTGGGTATTGATGATGTCACTGCTTTGGACCTTTGACCCCTGTAGCATATAATGTTGCCAACTCTGATTGGACGTTGTCCACATGACCGCTGTAAATGTTATGGTATGTACCTTTATAAAGGTTGGATCCCCTGTCGTTGAGTATCTTTGCTCGTGGTTTTGTGCCAGCAACTGTTCATAGAATGATACAAGACAGAAGGAGGCCATTCGGCCCATCATGCCTGTGCCGGCTCTTTGGTCGAGCTCTCCAATTAGTCCCACTCCCCTGCTCTTTCCCCAGAGCCCTGCAAAGTTTTTTCCTTCAAGTATTTATCCAATTTCCCTTTGAAAGTTACTATTGAATCTGCTTCCACCGCCCTTTCAGGCAGCGCATTCCAGATCACAACAACTCGCTGTCTTAAAAAATGTTGAGAAGTCGCACAACACCAGGTTATAGTCCAACAGTTTTATTTGAAATCACAAGCTTTCGGAGCTGCTGCCCCTTCGTCAGGTGAAGTGAAGGAATACAAATCGGCAAAGCATATATAGACAGAGAACAATGCCTGTGTAGCGTACAATCTCAGACGACTACAGTTAATCTTTCTGACTGCCTTTTATCACACCTCGGCAGAGAGACAATCAGCTCAGTCAGGAAGACATTATATCAAAGACATAGCAAAATACAACTAAGACAATGAGGTGGGGTCACAGGGGGTCTAATGTGTCAAATGCTGCAGTCTGTATGGAAAACCATAAACTTTAAACTTTTTACTTTTTTTTTACTGGAAATCACATCTGTGAACAAGCCAACGACGACTCGAGTCTGGATGACTCTACGTCCTGTAGCGTGACATGAACCCAAGATCCCGGTTGAGGCCGTCCTCATGGGTGTGGAACTTGGCTATCAGTTTCTGCTCGATGATTTTGCGTTGTGTATCTCGAAGGCCGCCTTGGAGAACGCTTACCCGCAGATCCGAGGCTGAATGTCCTTGACTGCTGAAGTGTTCCCCGACTGGGAGGTAACAATCCTGCCTGGCGATTTAAAAAATGTTGTTCCATATCTCTCCTCTGGCTCTTTTGCCAATTATCTTAACTCTGTGTCCTCTGGTTACCAACCCTCCTGCCACTGGAAACAGTTTCTCCTTATTTACTCTATCAAAACCCTTCATGATTTTGAACACCTCTCTCAAATCTCCCCTTGACCTTCTCTGCTCTAAGGAGAACAACCCCAGCTTCTCCAGTCTCGCCACATAACTGAAGTCCCTCATCCCTGGTACCATTCTAGTAAATCTCTTCTGCACCATCTCCAAGGCCTTGACATCCTTCCTAAAATGCGGTGCCCAGAATTGGCCACAATAATCCTGCTGGGACCTAACCAGGGATTTAGAAAGGTTTATCATAACTTCCTTGCTTTTGGACTCTATGCTTCTATTTATAAAGCCAATATGCTTTATTAACAGTCTTCTCAACTTGTTCCTGCCACCTTCAGAGATCTGTGTACGAACACCCCCAGGTCTCTCTGTTCCTGCACCCCCTTTAACATTGTACCATTTAGTTTAGATTGCCTCTCCTCATTCTTCCACCAAAATGTATCACTTCACACTTCTCTGTGTTAAATTTCATCTGTCATGTGTCTGCCCATTTCACCAATCTGTCTATATCCTCCTGAAGTCTGCTACTATCCTCTTCACTGTTTACTACATTTCCGAGTTTTGTGTCATCTGCAAACTTTGAAATTATGCCCTAAATACCCAAGTCCAGGTCATTAATATATATCAGAAAGAGCAGTGGTCCTAATACTGATCCCTGGGGAACACCACTGTACACTTCCTCCAGTCTGAAAAAAACGTTCACCACTACTCTCTGCTTTCTGTCCCTTAGCCAATTTTGTATCCATGCTGCCACTGTCCCTTTAATTTTGTTAACAAGTAATCTATTTCATTTCCTGCTTTTTTCTCAGTTCTGACGAAGGGTCTTTGACCTGAAACGTTAACTCTGTTTCTCTCTCCATGGATGCTGCCTGGCCTGCTGAGTTTTTCCAGCGTTTTCTGTTGTTATTTCGGATTTCCAGCATCCGCAGTATTTTGCTATCGTATTATGTGGTACTTGGTCAAACCCCTTTTGAAGGTCCATATACACAACATCAACCGCATTACCCTCATCAACCCTCTCCGGTACTTCATCAACGAACTCAATCAAGTTAGTCAAACATGATTTGCCTTTAGCAAATCCGTGCTGACTTTCATTTATTAGCCCATACTTTTCCAAATGCCAATTAATTTTATCCTGGATTATTGTCTCTAAACGTTCCCCCACCACCGACGTTAGGCTGACTGGCCTGTAATTGCCGGCTTTAGCCCTCTCCCTTTTTTTGAACAGGGTTGTAACATGTTCAATCCTCCAGTCCTCTGGCACCACCTCCATATCTCAGGAGGATTGGAAGATTGTGACCAGAGATGCTGCAATTTCCACCCTTACTTCCCTCAGTAGCCTCGGATACATCCCATTCGGACCAGGTGACTTTTCTACTTTGAGCACTGCCAACCTTGTAAGTTCCTCTTTATCTATTTTTATCCTATCCAATATCACTACTGCTTCCTCCTTTACTGTGACATTGGCAGTGTCTTCTTCGCTAGTGAAGACTGATGCAAAGTTCTCATTTAGTACCTCAGCCAGGCACTCTGCTCCACACAAAGATTTCCTTTTTGGTCCCTGATCGGGCCCACCCTTTGATTAAACTTTTTATTGTGATGCAAGAAGATCTGAGAACCAGGATGTCCCATGAGCAGGTAAAGAGGGGAGACCGAGGGTCGGGGAGCAATTTGCAGTGTGGAACCAGAGGTGAGATGAACTTTGATTAACTAAAGGCAACTGAAATTTCATTAAAAAGTAATAGTAAAGTGGTAACACTCAGATTCCCCTCATAACCAACAGTAATAAAATAACTCACTGATAGTCGATATGTAACTGGTAGTAATAGGTGTAACCTGTAACTAGTAGTAATCCTATAACCTGCTGATTTTCACCCTGAAACCCCCTGCATTGCTCCCCTCTCCCCCACCCTCACTCCCCGGTCAGGTTCCCCAGTTGATGCTACTTTTAACAGGCCCGATCTCCACGGACTCCAGGGCTGTGTGAAGGTGACAATTCTGAGCTGGGAGCCTCAGTCAGAGCCGATCTGTACTCGGACTTCACACGTCAAAACCGGCCGGTACAGACCAACCTGAACCAACCCGAGAGATGGCACAAAGGGCAGTGGGCTCAGAGATTGGGGCTTCTCACAGGGCACATCGTCCTAAACTCAGCACAGCACCATCTGGGACGGGATGGGGGAGTGAAAGGCACTTTATAAATTACATTCGTGGCTGGTTTCTTTTACCCCTGGCATGCTCTGGAGCCAATCTGTCTGCTTGTAGAGTGAGCCTTTCCGAGCTGGGTATAATCCAGACCAGACCAGAACCGTTGCCATGGCCGCAGTGCAACACATCAATCTCCTGAATAAAAAATACTCCAATCAATGACGGTGTTTCGGTCAATCATTTAATTCATAACCACAGCCAGCCAATCACTCGTCTTGTGACAAACATTTAATGAACATCAATAATCCTGTGAGCTGAGTGG
>JASTWF010001706.1:2500-64089 GCA_030390025.1 Squalus acanthias | reverse complement strand
GGAGGGAGTGAGACCAGGAGTGAGTGATGGAGTGAGAGCACGAGTGAGTGAGGGAGTGAGTGCATGAGTGAGCGAGGGAGTGAGAGCATGAGTGATCGAGGGAGTGAGAGCATGAGTGAGCAAGGGAGTGAGACCAAGAGTGACTGAGGGATGAGAGCATGAGTGAGTGAGGGAGTGAGTGAGTGAATGAGTGAGGGAGAGAGAGCATGAGTGCAGGAGGGAGTGAGTGAATGAGGGAGGGAGTGAGAGCATGAGTGAGTGATGGATTGAGAGCATGAATGAGGGAGGGAGTGAGTGAATAAGGGAGGAAGAGAGAGCATGAGTGAGTGAGAGAGTGAATGAATGAGGGAGCGAGGGAGGGAGTGAGAGAGAGAGAGCCTGAGTGAGTGAGGGAGTGAGAGGATGAGTGAGTGAGGGAGTGAGAGAATGAGTGAGTGAGGCAGTGAGTGTGTGAGTGAATGAGGGAGGGAGTGAGAGCATGAATGAGGGAGGGAGTGAGTGAATGAGGGAGGAAGAGAGAGCATGAGTGAGTGAGAGAGTGAGTGAGTGAATGAGGGAGCGAGTGAGTGAGTGAGTGAGTGCGTGAGAGCATGAGAGAGAGAGGGAGTGAGAGCATGAGTGAGGGAGGGAGGGATTGAGAGCATGAGTGAGTGAGGGAGGGAGAGAAAGAGGGAGGGAGTGAGCGCATGAGTGAGGGAGGGAGGGAGGGAGTGAGAGCATGAGTGAGGGAGGGAGTGACAGTCTGAGAGAGTGAGGGAGTGAGAGCATGAGTGAGTGAGGGAGTGAGTGATTGAAAGAGGGAGGGAGTGAGCGCATGAGTGAGGGAGGGAGTGAGAGCATGAGTGAGCGAGGGAGTGAGAGCATGAGTGAGCGAGGAAGTGAGTGAGTGAGCGTATGAGTGAGGGAGGGAGTGAGTGCATGAGTGAGGGAGGGAGGGAGAGCATGAATGAGCGAGGGAGTGAGTGAGTGCATGAGTGAGGGAGGGAGTGAGAGCATGAGTGAGTGAGGGAGTGAGCGCATGAGTGAGGGAGGGAGTGAGAGCATGAGTGAGTGAGGGAGTGAGAGCATGAGTGAGGGAGGGAGTGAGAGCATGAGTGAGTGAGGGAGTGAGAGCATGAGTGAGGGAGGGAGTGAGAGCATGAGTGAGGGAGGGAGTGAGAGCATGAGTGAGCGAGGGAGTGAGAGCATGAGTGAGTGAGGGAGTGAGAGCATGAGTGAGCGTGGGAGTGAGAGCATGGGTGAGGGAGGGATTCAGAGTATGAGTGAGCAAGGGAGTGAGAGCATGAGTGAGGGAGGGAGTGAGAGCATGAGTGAGTGAGGGAGTGAGTGAGTGAAAGAAGGAGGGTGTGGTTGCATGAGTGAGTGAGGGAGTGAACGCATGAGTGAGCGAGGGAGTGAGAGCATGAATGAGCAAAGGACAGAGAGCATGAGTGATCGATGGAGTGAGATCATGAGTGAGTGAGGGAGTGGGTGAGTGAGTGCATGAGTGAGCGAGAGCATAAGTGATTGAGGGAGTGAGAGCATGAGTGAGTGAGGGAGTGAGTGAATGAAAGAGGGAGGGAGTGAGTGCATGAGTGAGTGAGGGAGGGAGTGAGAGTCTGAGTGACTGAGGGAGTGAGAGCATGAGAGAGTGTGGGAGTGAGTGATTGAAAGAGGGAGGGAGTGAGCGCATGAGTGAGGGAGGGAGTGGGTGAGTGAGCGCATGAGTGAGGGAGGGAATGAGAGCATGAGTGAGTGATGGAGTGAGACCATTAGTGAGTGAGGGAGTGAGAGCATGAGTGAATGAGGGAGTGAGTGAGTGAGCGCATGAGTGAGGGAGGGAGTGAGAGCATGAGTGAGTGATGGAGTGAGAGCACGAGCAAGTGAGGGAGTGAGAGCATGAGTGAGTGAGGGAGTGAGAGCACGAGTGAGTGAGGGAGTGAGAGCATGAGTGAGTGAGGGAGTGCATGAGTGAGGGAGGGAGTGAGAGCATGAGTGAGTGATGGAGTGTGAGCACAAGTGAGTGAGGGAGTGAGAGCATGAGTGAGCAAGGGAGTGAGACCAAGAGTGAGTGAGGGACTGAGAGTATGAGTGAGTGAGGGAGTGAGTGAGTGAATGAGTGAGGGAGAGAGAGCATGAGTGCAGGAGGGAGTGAGTGGATGAGGGAGGGAGTGAGAACATGAATGAGGGAGTGAGAGCATGAATGAGGGAGGGAGTGAGTGAATGAGGGAGGAAGAGAGAGCATGAGTGAGTGAGAGAGTGAGTGAGTGAATGAGGGAGTGAGGGAGGGAGTGAGAGAGAGAGAGCCTGAGTGAGTGAGGGAGTGAGAGGCTGAGTGAGTGAGGGAGTGAGAGAATGAGTGAGTGTGGGAGTGAGTGCCTGAGTGAATGAGGGAGGGAGTGAGAGCATGAATGAGGGAGGGAGTGAGTGAATGAGGGAGGAAGAGAGAGCATGAGTGAGTGAGCGAGTGAGTGAGTGAATGAGGGAGCAAGGGAGGGAGTGAGTGAGTGAGAGCATGAGAGAGGGAGGGAGTGAGAGCATGAGTGAGGGAGGGAGGGAGTGAGAGCATGAGTGAGTGAGGAAGGGAGTGAGAGCATGAGTGAGTGAGGGAGTGAGAGCATGAGTGTGTGAGGGAGTGTGTGATTGAAAGAGGGAGGGAGTGAGCGCATGAGTGAGGGAGGGAGTGAGAACATGAGTGAGCGAGGGAGTGAGAGCATGAGTGAGTGAGGGAGTGAGACCATGAGTGAGCGAGGGAGAGAGAGAGTGACCGCATGAGTGAGGGAGCGAGTGAGAGCATGAGTGAGTGAGGGAGGGAGAGCATGAGTGAGTGAAGGAGTGAGCGCATGAGTGAACAAGAGATTGAGAGCATGAGTGAGTGAGGGGGTGAGAGCATGCGTGAGTGAGGGGGTGAGAGCATGAGTGAGTAAGGGGGTGAGAGAATGAGTGAGGGAGTGAGAGCATGAATGAGGGAGGGAGCGAGTGAATGAGGGAGATAGAGAGAGCATGAGTGAGTGAGGGAGTGAGAGCATGATTGAGTGAAGGAGTGAGAGCATGAGTGAGCGCGGGAGTGAGAGCATAGGTGAGGGAGGGAGTGAGTGAGTGAAATGAGGGAGGAAGAGAGAGCATGAGTGAGGGAGGGAGTGAGAGCATGATTGAGTGTGAGAGTGAGTGAGTGAATGAGGGAGCGAGGGAGGGGGTGAGAGAGTGAGAAGCTGAGAGGGAGGGAGTGAGACCATGAGTGAGTGAGGGAGTGAATGCATGAGTGAGGGAGGGAGTGAGAGCATGAATGAGCAAAGGACAGAGAGCATGAGTGAGCGAGGGAGCGAGAGCGTGAGTGATTGAGCACTTGAGTGAGGGAGGGAGTGAGAGCATGAGTGAGTGAGGGAGTGAGAGCATGAGTGACTGAGGGAGTGAGTGCAAGAGTTAGCGAGGGAGTGAGAGCATGAGTGAGCGAGGGAGTGAGAGCATGAGTGAGTGAGGGAGTGAGAGCATGAGTGAGCTAGGGAGGGAGAGCATGAGTGAGTGAGGGAGTGAGTGATTGAAAGAGGGAGGGAGTGAGCGCATGAGTGAGTGAGGGAGTGAGAGCATGAGTGAGCGAATGAGTGAGACCATGATTGAGTGAGGGAGTGAGACCATGATTGAGCGAGGGAGTGAGTGAGTGAACGCATGAGTGAGGGAGGGAGTGAGAGCATGAGCGAGCGAGGATTGAGAGCATGATTGAGTGAGGGAGTGAGAGCATGAGTGAGTGAGGGAGTGAGCGCATGAGTGAATGAGGGATTGAGAGCATGAGTGAGTGAGGAGGTGAGAGCATGAGTGAGTGAGGGGGTGAGAGAATGAGTGAGTGTGGGAGTGAGTGAGTGAATGAGGGAGGGAGTGAGAGCATGAATGAGGGAGGGAGTGAGTGAATGAGGGAGGAAGAGAGAGCATGAGTGAGTGAGAGAGTGAGTGAGTGAATGAGGGAGTGAGTGAGTGAGTGAGAGCATGAAGAGGGAGGGAGTGAGTGCATGAGTGAGTGAGGGAAGGAGTGAGAACCTGAGTGAGTGAGGTAGTGATAGCATGAGTGAGTGAGGGAGTGAGTGAGTGAAAGAGGGAGGGAGTGAGTGCATGAGTGAGTGAGGGAAGGAGTGAGAACCTGAGTGAGTGAGGTAGTGAGAGCATGAGTGAGTGATGGAGTGTGAGCACGAGTGAGTGAGGGAGTGAGAGCATGAGTGAGCAAGGGAGTGAGACCAAGAGTGAGTGAGGGAGTGAGAGTATGAGTGAGTGAGGGAGTGAGTGAGTGAATGAGTGAGGGAGAGAGGGCATGAGTGCGGGAGGGAGTGAATGGATGAGGGAGGGAGTGAGAACATGAATGAGGGAGTGAGAGCATGAATGAGGGAGGGAGTGAGTGAATGAGGGAGGAAGAGAGAGCATGAGTGAGTGAGAGAGTGAGTGAGTGAATGAGGGAGTGAGGGAGGGAGTGAGAGAGAGAGAGCCTGAGTGAGTGAGGGAGTTAGAGGCTGAGTGAGTGAGGGAGTGAGAGAATGAGTGAGTGTGGGAGTGAGTGCCTGAGTGAATGAGGGAGGGAGTGAGAGCATGAATGAGGGAGGGAGTGAGTGAATGAGGGAGGAAGAGAGAGCATGAGTGAGTGAGAGAGTGAGTGAGTGAATGAGGGAGCGAGGGAGGAAGTGAGTGAGTGAGAGCATGAGAGAGGGAGGGAGTGAGAGCATGAGTGAGGGAGGGAGGGAGTGAGAGCATGAGTGAATGAGGAAGGGAGTGAGAGCATGAGTGAGTGAGGGAGTGAGAGCGTGAGTGTGTGAGGGAGTGTGTGATTGAAAGTGGGAGGGAGTGAGCGCATGAGTGAGGGAGGGAGTGAGAACATGAGTGAGCGAGGGAGTGAGAGCATGAGTGAGTGAGGGAGTGAGACCATGAGTGAGCGAGGGAGAGAGTGAGTGACCGCATGAGTGAGGGAGCGAGTGAGAGCATGAGTGAGTGAGGGAGTGAGAGCATGAGTGAGTGAGGGAGTGAGCGCATGAGTGAACAAGAGATTGAGAGCATGAGTGAGTGAGAGGGTGAGAGCATGAGTGAGTGAGGGGGTGAGAGCATGAGTGAGTAAGGGGGTGAGAGAATGAGTGAGGGAGTGAGAGCATGAATGAGGGAGGGAGCGAGTGAATGAGGGAGATAGAGAGAGCATGAGTGAGTGAGGGAGTGAGAGCATGAATGAGTGAAGGAGTGAGAGCATGGGTGAGGGAGGGAGTGAGTGAGTGAATGAGGGAGGAAGAGAGAGCATGAGTGAGGGAGGGAGTGAGAGCATGATTGAGTGTGAGAGTGAGTGAGTGAATGAGGGAGCGAGGGAGGGGTGAGAGAGTGAGAAGCTGAGAGGGAGGGAGTGAGACCATGAGTGAGTGAGGGAGTGAGAGCATGAGTGAGTGAGGGAGTGAGTGAGTGAAAGAAGGAGGGTGTGATTGCATGAGTGAGTGAGGGAGTGAACGCATGAGTGAGGGAGGGAGTGAGAGCATGAATGAGCAAAGGACAGAGAGCATGAGTGAGCGAGGGAGCGAGAGCGTGAGTGATTGAGCACTTGAGTGAGGGAGGGAGTGAGAGCATGAGTGAGTGAGGGAGTGAGAGCAAGAGTTAGCGAGGGAGTGAGAGCATGAGTGAGCGAGGGAGTGAGAGCATGAGTGAGTGAGGGAGTGAGAGCATGAGTGAGCTAGGGAAGGAGAGCATGAGTGAGTGAGGGAGTGAGTGATTGAAAGAGGGAGGGAGTGAGCGCATGAGTGAGGGAGGGAGTGAGAGCATGAGTGAGCGAATGAGTGAGACCATGATTGAGTGAGGGAGTGAGACCATGATTGAGCGAGGGAGTGAGTGAGTGAATGCATGAGTGAGGGAGGGAGTGAGAGCATGAGTGAGCGAGGGAGTGAGAGCATGAGTGAGCGAGGGAGTGAGTGAGTGAGCACCTGAGTGAGGGAGGGAGTGAGAGCATGAGTGAGTGAGGGAGTGAGAGCATGAGCTAGGGAATGAGTGAGAGCATGAGTGAGTGAGGGAGTGAGACCATGAGTGAGTGAGGGAGTGAGAGCATGAGTGAGCTAGGGAGTGAGAGCATGAGCTAGGGAGTGAGTGAGAGCATGAGTGAGTGAGGGAGTGAGAGCATGAGTGAGTGAGGGAGTGAGAGCATGAGTGAGTGAGGGAGTGAGAGCAAGAGTGAGCGAGGGAGTGAGTGAGTGAATGAGGGAGCGAGGGAGGGAGTGAATGAGTGAGAGCATGAGAGAGGGAGGGAGTGAGAGCATGAGTGAGTGAGGGAGGGAGTGAAAGAGGGAGGGAGTGAGTGCATGAGTGAGTGAGGGAGGGAGTGAGTGAATGAGTGCTGGGGAGAGAGCATGAATGAGGGAGGGAGTGAGTGAATGAGAGAGGAAGAGAGAGCATGAGTGAGTGAGAGAGTGAGTGAGTGAATGAGGGAGCGAGGGAGGGAGTGAATGAGTGAGAGCATGAGAGAGAGAGGGAGTGAGAGCATGAGTAAGTGAGGGAGGGAGTGAAAGAGGGAGGGAGTGAGTGCATGAATGAGGGAGGGAGGGAGTGAGAGTCTGAGTGAGTGAGGGAGTGAGAGCATGAGTGAGTGAGGGAGTGAGTGATTGTAAGAGGTAGGGAGTGAGCGCATGAGTGAGGGAGGGAGTGAGAGCATGATTGAGTGAGGGAGTGAGAGCATGAGTGAGTGAGGGAGTGAGACCATGAGTGAGCGAGGGAGAGAGTGAGTGAGCACATGAGTGAGTGAGGGAGTGAGACCATGAGTGAGCGAGGGAGTGAGTGAGTGAGCGCATGAGTGAGGGAGGGATGAGAGCATGAGTGAGTGAGTGAGCGCATGAGTGAGGGAGGGAGTGAGAGCATGAGTGAGCGAGGGAGTGAGTGAGTGAGTGCATGAGTGAGGGAGGGAGTGAGATCATGAGTGAGTGAGGGAGTGAGACCATGAGTGAGCGAGCGAGTGAGTGAGTGAGCGCTTGAGTGAGGGAGTGAGTGAGAGCATGAGTGAGCGAGTGATTGAGAGCATCAGTGAGTGAGGGGGTGACAGCACGAGTGAGAGAGGGAGTGAGAGCATGAGTGAGCGAGGGAGTGAGTGAGTGAGCGCATAAGTGAGGGAGGGAGTGAGAGAGGGAGTGAGCGAGGGAGTGAGTGAGTGAGCGCATGAGTGAGGGAGGGAGTGAGAGCATGAGTGAGTGAGGGAGTGACAGCATGAGCTAGGGAATGAGTGAGAGCATGAGTGAGGGAGGGAGTGAGACCATGAGTGAGTGAGGGAGTGAGAGCATGAGTGAGCTAGGGAGTGAGAGCATGAGCTAGGGAGTGAGTGAGAGCATGAGTGAGTGAGGGAGTGAGAGCATGAGTGAGTGAGGGAGTGAGAGCATGAGTGAGTGAGGGAGTGAGAGCAAGAGTGAGCGAGGGAGTGAGTGAGTGAATGAGGGAGCGAGGGAGGGAGTGAATGAGTGAGAGCATGAGAGAGGGAGGGAGTGAGAGCATGAGTGAGTGAGGGAGGGAGTGAAAGAGGGAGGGAGTGAGTGCATGAGTGAGTGAGGGAGGGAGTGAGTGAATGAGTGCTGGAGAGAGAGCATGAATGAGGGAGGGAGTGAGTGAATGAGAGAGGAAGAGAGAGCATGAGTGAGTGAGGGATGGAGTGAAAGAGGGAGGGAGTGAGCGCATGAGTGAGTGAGGGATGGAGTGAAAGAGGGAGAAGTGAGCGCATGAGTGAGTGAGGGAGGGATTGAGTGAATGAGTGCTGGAGAGAGAGCATGAATGAGGGAGGAAGTGAGTGAACGAGGGAGGAAGAGAGAGCATGAGTGAGTGAGAGAGTGAGTGAGTGAATGAGGGAGTGAGGGAGGGAGTGAATGAGTGAGAGCATGAGAGAGAGAGGGAGTGAGAGCATGAGTAAGTGAGGGAGGGAGTGAAAGAGGGAGGGAGTGAGCGCATGAATGAGGGAGGGAGGGAGTGAGAGCATGAGTGAGTGAGGGAGGGAGTGAGAGTCTGAGTGAGTGAGGGGGTGAGAGCATGCGTGAGTGAGTGAGTGAGAGCATGAGTAAGCGAGGGAGTGAGTGAGTGAGCACATGAGTGAGGGAGGGAGTGAGAGCATGAGTGAGTGAGGGAGTGAGAGCATGAGTGAGTGAGGGAGTGAGTGAGGGAGTGAGAGCATGAGTGAGCGAGGGAGTGAGCGCATGAGTGAGGGAGGGAGTGAGTGATTGTAAGAGGTAGGGAGTGAGCGCATGAGTGAGGGAGGGAGTGAGAGCATGAGTGAGCGAGGGAGTGAGAGCATGAGTGAGCGAGGAAGTGAGTGAGTGAGCGTATGAGTGAGGGAGGGAGTGAGTGCATGAGTGAGGGAGGGAGGGAGAGCATGAATGAGCGAGGGAGTGAGTGAGTGCATGAGTGAGGGAGGGAGTGAGAGCATGAGTGAGTGAGGGAGTGAGCGCATGAGTGAGTGAGGGAGTGAGAGCATGAGTGAGTGAGGGAGTGAGAGCATGAGTGAGGGAGGGAGTGAGAGCATGAGTGAGTGAGGGAGTGAGAGCATGAGTGAGGGAGGGAGTGAGAGCATGAGTGAGGGAGGGAGTGAGAGCATGAGTGAGCGAGGGAGTGAGACCATGAGTGAGTGAGGGAGTGAGACCATGAGTGAGCGAGGGAGTGAGAGCATGAGTGAGTGAGGGAGTGAGAGCATGAGTGAGCGTGGGAGTGAGAGCATGGGTGAGGGAGGGATTCAGAGTATGAGTGAGCAAGGGAGTGAGAGCATGAGTGAGGGAGGGAGTGAGTGAGTGAATGAATGAGGGAGGAAGAGAGAGCATGAGTGAGGGAGGGAGTGAGAGCATGATTGAGTGAGAGAGTGAGTGAGTGAATGAGGGAGTGAGGGAGGGGGTGAGAGAGTGAGAGCATGAGAGGGAGGGAGTGAGAGCATGAGTGAGTGAGGGAGTGAGAGCATGAGGGAGTGAGGGAGTGAGTGATAGAAAGAGGAAGGTAGTGAGCGCATGAGTGAGGGAGGGAGTTAGCACATGAGTGAGCGACGGAGTGAGAGCATGAGTGAGTGAGGGAGTGAGTGAGTGAAAGAAGGAGGGTGTGTTTGCATGAGTGAGTGAGGGAGTGAACGCATGAGTGAGCGAGGGAGTGAGAGCATGAATGAGCAAAGGACAGAGAGCATGAGTGATCGATGGAGTGAGATCATGAGTGAGTGAGGGAGTGAGACCATGAGTGAGCGAGGGAGTGGGTGAGTGAGTGCATGAGTGAGCGAGAGCATAAGTGATTGAGGGAGTGAGAGCATGAGTGAGTGAGGGAGTGAGTGAATGAAAGAGGGAGGGAGTGAGTGCATGAGTGAGGGAGGGAGGGAGTGAGAGCATGAGTGAGGGAGGGAGTGAGAGTCTGAGTGACTGAGGGAGTGAGAGCATGAGAGAGTGTGGGAGTGAGTGATTGAAAGAGGGAGGGAGTGAGCGCATGAGTGAGGGAGGGAGTGAGTGAGTGAGCGCATGAGTGAGGGAGGGAATGAGAGCATGAGTGAGTGATGGAGTGAGGCCATTAGTGAGTGAGGGAGTGAGAGCATGAGTGAATGAGGGAGTGAGTGAGTGAGCGCATGAGTGAGGGAGGGAGTGAGAGCATGAGTGAGTGATGGAGTGAGAGCACGAGCAAGTGAGGGAGTGAGAGCATGAGTGAGTGAGGGAGTGAGAGCACGAGTGAGTGAGGGAGTGAGAGCATGAGTGAGTGAGTGAGGGAGTGCATGAGTGAGGGAGGGAGTGAGAGCATGAGTGAGTAATGGAGTGTGAGCACGAGTGAGTGAGGGAGTGAGAGCATGAGTGAGCAAGGGAGTGAGACCAAGAGTGAGTGAGGGACTGAGAGTATGAGTGAGTGAGGGAGTGAGTGAGTGAATGAGTGAGGGAGAGAGAGCATGAGTGCAGGAGGGAGTGAGTGGATGAGGGAGGGAGTGAGAACATGAATGAGGGAGTGAGAGCATGAATGAGGGAGGGAGTGAGTGAATGAGGGAGGAAGAGAGAGCATGAGTGAGTGAGAGAGTGAGTGAGTGAATGAGGGAGTGAGGGAGGGAGTGAGAGAGAGAGAGCCTGAGTGAGTGAGGGAGTGAGAGGATGAGTGAGTGAGGGAGTGAGAGAATGAGTGAGTGTGGGAGTGAGTGCCTGAGTGAATGAGGGAGGGAGTGAGAGCATGAATGAGGGAGGGAGTGAGTGAATGAGGGAGGAAGAGAGAGCATGAGTGAGTGAGAGAGTGAGTGAGTGAATGAGGGAGCAAGGGAGGGAGTGAGTGAGTGAGAGCATGAGAGAGGGAGGGAGTGAGAGCATGAGTGAGGGAGGGAGGGAGTGAGAGCATGAGTGAGTGAGGAAGGGAGTGAGAGCATGAGTGAGTGAGGGAGTGAGAGCATGAGTGTGTGAGGGAGTGTGTGATTGAAAGAGGGAGGGAGTGAGCGCATGAGTGAGGGAGGGAGTGAGAACATGAGTGAGCGAGGGAGTGAGAGCATGAGTGAGTGAGGGAGTGAGACCATGAGTGAGCGAGGGAGAGAGTGAGTGACCGCATGAGTGAGGGAGCGAGTGAGAGCATGAGTGAGTGAGGGAGGGAGAGCATGAGTGAGTGAAGGAGTGAGCGCATGAGTGAACAAGAGATTGAGAGCATGAGTGAGTGAGGGGGTGAGAGCATGCGTGAGTGAGGGGGTGAGAGCATGAGTGAGTAAGGGGGTGAGAGAATGAGTGAGGGAGTGAGAGCATGAATGAGGGAGGGAGCGAGTGAATGAGGGAGATAGAGAGAGCATGAGTGAGTGAGGGAGTGAGAGCATGATTGAGTGAAGGAGTGAGAGCATGAGTGAGCGCGGGAGTGAGAGCATAGGTGAGGGAGGGAGTGAGTGAGTGAATGAGGGAGGAAGAGAGAGCATGAGTGAGGGAGGGAGTGAGAGCATGATTGAGTGTGAGAGTGAGTGAGTGAATGAGGGAGCGAGGGAGGGGGTGAGAGAGTGAGAAGCTGAGAGGGAGGGAGTGAGACCATGAGTGAGTGAGGGAGTGAACGCATGAGTGAGGGAGGGAGTGAGAGCATGAATGAGCAAAGGACAGAGAGCATGAGTGAGCGAGGGAGCGAGAGCGTGAGTGATTGAGCACTTGAGTGAGGGAGGGAGTGAGTGCAAGAGTTAGCGAGGGAGTGAGAGCATGAGTGAGCGAGGGAGTGAGAGCATGAGTGAGTGAGGGAGTGAGAGCATGAGTGAGCTAGGGAGGGAGAGCATGAGTGAGTGAGGGAGTGAGTGATTGAAAGAGGGAGGGAGTGAGCGCATGAGTGAGTGAGGGAGTGAGAGCATGAGTGAGCGAATGAGTGAGACCATGATTGAGTGAGGGAGTGAGACCATGATTGAGCGAGGGAGTGAGTGAGTGAACGCATGAGTGAGGGAGGGAGTGAGAGCATGAGCGAGCGAGGGTTGAGAGCATGATTGAGTGAGGGAGTGAGAGCATGAGTGAGCGAGGGAGAGAGCGCATGAGTGAATGAGGGATTGAGAGCATGAGTGAGTGAGGAGGTGAGAGCATGAGTGAGTGAGGGGGTGAGAGAATGAGTGAGTGTGGGAGTGAGTGAGTGAATGAGGGAGGGAGTGAGAGCATGAATGAGGGAGGGAGTGAGTGAATGAGGGAGGAAGAGAGAGCATGAGTGAGTGAGAGAGTGAGTGAGTGAATGAGGGAGCGAGTGAGTGAGTGAGAGCATGGGAGAGGGAGGGAGTGAGTGCATGAGTGAGTGAGGGAAGGAGTGAGAACCTGAGTGAGTGAGGTAGTGATAGCATGAGTGAGTGAGGGAGTGAGTGAGTGAAAGAGGGAGGGAGTGAGTGCATGAGTGAGTGAGGGAAGGAGTGAGAACCTGAGTGAGTGAGGTAGTGAGAGCATGAGTGAGTGATGGAGTGTGAGCACGAGTGAGTGAGGGAGTGAGAGCATGAGTGAGCAAGGGAGTGAGACCAAGAGTGAGTGAGGGACTGAGAGTATGAGTGAGTGAGGGAGTGAGTGAGTGAATGAGTGAGGGAGAGAGGGCATGAGTGCGGGAGGGAGTGAATGGATGAGGGAGGGAGTGAGAACATGAATGAGGGAGTGAGAGCATGAATGAGGGAGGGAGTGAGTGAATGAGGGAGGAAGAGAGAGCATGAGTGAGTGAGAGAGTGAGTGAGTGAATGAGGGAGTGAGGGAGTGAGGGAGTGAGTGAGAGAGAGAGAGCCTGAGTGAGTGAGGGAGTGAGAGGCTGAGTGAGTGAGGGAGTGAGAGAATGAGTGAGTGTGGGAGTGAGTGCCTGAATGAATGAGGGAGGGAGTGAGAGCATGAATGAGGGAGGGAGTGAGTGAATGAGGGAGGAAGAGAGAGCATGAGTGAGTGAGAGAGTGAGTGAGTGAATGAGGGAGCGAGGGAGGGAGTGAGTGAGTGAGAGCATGAGAGAGGGAGGGAGTGAGAGCATGAGTGAGGGAGGGAGGGAGTGAGAGCATGAGTGAATGAGGAAGGGAGTGAGAGCATGAGTGAGTGAGGGAGTGAGAGCATGAGTGAATGAGGAAGGGAGTGAGAGCATGAGTGAGTGAGGGGGTGAGAGCATGAGTGAGTAAGGGGGTGAGAGAATGAGTGAGGGAGTGAGAGCATGAATGAGGGAGGGAGCGAGTGAATGAGGGAGATAGAGAGAGCATGAGTGAGTGAGGGAGTGAGAGCATGATTGAGTGAAGGAGTGAGAGCATGGGTGAGGGAGGGAGTGAGTGAGTGAATGAGGGAGGAAGAGAGAGCATGAGTGAGGGAGGGAGTGAGAGCATGATTGAGTGTGAGAGTGAGTGAGTGAATGAGGGAGCGAGGGAGGGGTGAGAGAGTGAGAAGCTGAGAGGGAGGGAGTGAGACCATGAGTGAGTGAGGGAGTGAGAGCATGAGTGAGTGAGGGAGTGAGTGAGTGAAAGAAGGAGGGTGTGATTGCATGAGTGAGTGAGGGAGTGAACGCATGAGTGAGGGAGGGAGTGAGAGCATGAATGAGCAAAGGACAGAGAGCATGAGTGAGCGAGGGAGCGAGAGCGTGAGTGATTGAGCACTTGAGTGAGGGAGGGAGTGAGAGCATGAGTGAGTGAGGGAGTGAGAGCAAGAGTTAGCGAGGGAGTGAGAGCATGAGTGAGCGAGGGAGTGAGAGCATGAGTGAGTGAGGGAGTGAGAGCATGAGTGAGCTAGGGAAGGAGAGCATGAGTGAGTGAGGGAGTGAGTGATTGAAAGAGGGAGGGAGTGAGCGCATGAGTGAGGGAGGGAGTGAGAGCATGAGTGAGCGAATGAGTGAGACCATGATTGAGTGAGGGAGTGAGACCATGATTGAGCGAGGGAGTGAGTGAGTGAACGCATGAGTGAGGGAGGGAGTGAGAGCATGAGCGAGCGAGGGTTGAGAGCATGATTGAGTGAGGGAGTGAGAGCATGAGTGAGCGAGGGAGAGAGCGCATGAGTGAATGAGGGATTGAGAGCATGAGTGAGTGAGGAGGTGAGAGCATGAGTGAGTGAGTGGGTGAGAGAATGAGTGAGTGTGGGAGTGAGTGATTGAATGAGGGAGGGAGTGAGTGAATGAGGGAGGAAGAGAGAGCATGAGTGAGTGAGAGAGTGAGTGAGTGAATGAGGGAGCGAGTGAGTGAGTGAGAGCATGAGAGAGGGAGGGAGTGAGTGCATGAGTGAGTGAGGGAAGGAGTGAGAACCTGAGTGAGTGAGGTAGTGATAGCATGAGTGAGTGAGGGAGTGAGTGAGTGAAAGAGGGAGGGAGTGAGCGCATGAGTGAGTGAGGGAGGGAGTGAGAGTCTGAGTGAGTGAGGGAGTGAGAGCATGAGTGAGTGAGGGAGTGAGAGCATGAGTGAGCGAGGGAGTGAGAGCATGAGTGAGTGAGGGAGTTAGTGAGTGAGTGCATGAGTGAGGGAGGGAGTGAGTGATTGAAAGAGGGAGGGAGTGAGTGCATGAGTGAGGGAGGGAGTGAGAGCATGATTGAGCGAGGGAGTGAGAGCATGAGTGAGTGAGGGAGTGAGACCATGAGTGAGCGAGGGAGTTAGTGAGTGAGCGCATGAGTGAGGGAGGGAGTGAGAGCGTGAGTGAGGGAAGGAGTGAGAACTGAGTGAGCGAGGGAGTGATAGCATGAGTGTTTGAGGGAGTGAGTGAGTGAAAGAGGGAGGGAGTGAGTGCATGAGGGAGGGCCAAAGTGAGCGAGGGAGAGTGAGCATGAGTGAGTGAGGGAGTGAGTGCATGAGTGAGCGAGGGAGTGAGTGAGCGATCGCATGAGTGAGGGAGGGAGTGAGAGCATGAGTGAGTGAGGGAGTGAGAGATTCAGTGAGCAAGGGAGTGAGTGCATGAGTGAGTGAGGGAGTGAGTGAGGGAGTGAGCATGAGTGAATGAGGGAGTGAGAGCATGAGTGAGGAAGGGAGTGGGAGCATGAGTGAGTGAGGGAATGAGTGAGGAAATGAGGGCGGAAGTGAGAGCATGAGTGAGCGAGGGAGTGAGATATGAGAGACTGAGTGAGGGGTGAGATGAGAGAAAGAGAGAGGCGGATGATTCGAGAGACAGATTGAGGGGATGATATGGGAGACAGAGTGAGGGGATGAGATGAGATACAGAGTGAGGGGATGATATGAGAGACAGATTGAGGGGCTGATGTGAGAGACAGAGCGAGGGGATGAGATGAGAGACAGAGAGAGGGGATGATATGAGAGTCAGATTGAGGAGATGATATGAGAGACAAAGTGAGGCAATGATATGAGAGAGAGAGTGAGGGGATGATATGAGAGATGGAGTAAGGGGATGATATGAGAGACAGAGTAACGGATGATATGAGAGACAGAGTGAGGGGTTGATATGAGCGACAGAGTGTGGGGGATGATATGAGGGACAGAGTGAGGGGATGATATGAGAGAGAGAGTGAGGGGATGATATGAGAGAGAGAGTGAGGGGATGATATGAGCGACAGAGTGAGGAATGATAAGAGAGACAGAGTGAGGGGATGATATGAGAGACAGAGTGAGGAGATGATATGAGATACAGAGTGAGGGGATGATATGAGATACAGAGTGAGGGGATGATATGAGATACAGAGTGAGGGAGGATATGAGATACAGAGTGAGGGGATGATATGAGATACAGAGTGAGGGGATGATATGAGATACAGAGTGAGGGGATGATATGAGAGACGGAGTGAGGGGATGATATGAGAGAGAGAGTGAGGGGATGAGATGAGAGACGGAGTGAGGGGATGATATGAGAGAGAGAGTGAGGGGATGATATGATAGAGAGAGTGAGGGGATGATATGAGAGAGAGAGTGAGGGATGATATGAGAGACAGAGTGAGGGGATGATATAGAGAAAGAGTGAGCGAACGATATGAGAGACAGAGTGAGTTGCTGCTATTCAAGACAGACTGAGGGGATGAGATGAGAGACCGAGTTAGAGGATGAGATGAGAGACAGAGTGAGGGGTTGATATGAGAGACAGAGTGAGGGTGAAGGGATAATTACAAGTCCTAGCCCTTTCTGACTACCCCAGATATGGTGTATTCCCCAGACGTTTACCCTCAACTAAAGTTAGCGGTAGCCGGATCCCATAAGACACTTAATTGGGTCTAAAGGTCAGACTACCTCTCCCTGAAGGAAAGAAATGTTCTAAAGATGTTACCGTCCTCCGGATAGTACTTTTAATTAATTTAACTAGACTGTAACCTTCCGGATATTATAACGGTCCGGAATACCCCCCAGAATTCTTCAACTCCTTTGAGTGTCCAGAAATTGAGTTCGCAAGATGATACAGAAATGCTCTTTGAGACTATTCTAAAAATATATAGATTTATTACAGAACCGATATTCAGTTTAACATTATGGCAATTGCAAATTTAATCGTTCAAAATACAAATAGCTTACCTTATCTTATTCTCAGAGATCCTTATTCTCAAATCTTAACTTCGTTACATTTCCACACTTCTACTTATTTCTTAATCCAGAATATCCACCAAAATCAAATAAGAGTACCTTGATCACCCGAGACTCAAAAGTTGTAAACTTACAGAGAATGTCTGTTAAGTTGAGAAACGCTTGCCTTCTCAGCGACTTCTGACTTTTCTGTCTGAAAAGGTCTATTTTTTTTAATACTCTTTTTTGGGTGGTTTATCCTTTGAAGTTTTCGTGCTTGTGTAAGCTAATTGTATCAAGTCATTCTTTGCTGACTTTGTTCTATTCTTTATTGATATCTCTGTTGAATGCTTTTAGACTTGTGTCCTGTTTAGGTGTTTCCAAAACCATCATAAACACAATGACAGTAATGGTTTCTGTTTGATGCACTTCTTATCGAAGTCTTTCTATTGAATTTCTAATACTACTTTAACTGGTTATTTTCAGATGTTGTGACTCCATGATATTCCAAGTTCAATACAAGAACAATGTGATTGCTTGGTGTATCCATTGAAGTAATATTTTCAAAGTCGTCTTGTTTGTGTACTTTTTACAACTTGTAAATTAAAACCACTTCTCTAGTATCTTCATGCATTTCTAATTTACTTTAATTAGTTTTTATCAGACCTTGGGACTCCATATAGCTTAACATTAAAACTATTTGTTCAGCAAGCATTTCTTTTACTTAATGTCATATCTTCAAAGCCTTCTGTCAGTATTATATTTACAATATGTAAATTGAAAACACTTTGGGCCAAAAATTCGGCACTTGCCAGGTGAGTACACGCTGTGTACTCACCCGTAAGGCCTCCTGAAGTGCCGGTTTCCTGCATGCACTGCACATGCACGGGAAACCGGAACTTCCGGTCTCGAGAAGGGAGGGGTTGAGAGGTGAACCGCGTGCGCGGGAGAGGCTGCGCGCACGCAGTGAACTTAGTTTTTTTTTCAGGTTTCTCCGGGAGGGTAAGTATTGAAGAACCTGCGCTTTTAAAAAGGAGGCGCAGGAGCCGTTTTCAACAAGGTAAGTGGTGAATTAATTACAATTTAAAAAATTTTTTCAACAGGTTTATCTTTTTTAGATCCTTTAAAGAAAGGTCAGTTTATTTTTAGCACTGTTAAAAAGTATTTTAATTTTTTGTTTAAAGTAGTTAATTTATTTAACTTATAGTTATTTTAAAATGTGATGGTTTTTTTTTAATTTATTTGAAGTTTAGGTGTTGTTTTGGGGCCGATTTCAATTCATAGATTTGACAGGTCTTCCTGTCAAATCTATGAATGAAAGATGGTCTGCTGCCATTGGCTCTCCATGGCCCACGTGATCCCAGCATCGCACTAACTACGCCCCTGGGATACACAAGCACTGCGCGCCGGCAGCTACAGGAGGCCCAGGAGCCGAAGTCCCCGTGGGCTCAGAGGTCAACGGCAGGCGCGGTAGGTAGGTGCGCGCGGGATCCTTGCACCCGTGGGAAGCCAGGGAGCCTAATTTCTGGGCCTATAACTCAAGTGTTTACTTGTTTTCTAGCTAGCTCAATTGGTTGCATATTTAATCGTGTTTCATGTTTATAAGTTTAACATAAACTATTTTACGACAGGTATTTCTTACTTGATGTCATTTTTTCAAAGGCACTTGTTTTTTTAATGTTCTGTGCACCTGTTCGACGTGTTAGATTATAACACTTTACTTGAGTCATTCCATTGTTTTGATTCCAATGTCCAGACGCTCTGGAAGCAAACCTTTGCTTTATCAATAGGGCTTGTTTCTTGGTCAATATCCCATTCCCATATCAAAGCCTGTGTTCACAGCTTTGTGTTAACAAACCATCTTATCTCATAAGCCTGTATTCTGTTTGCAGCCTGTGTCTGCTAAGGCTTATGTCTTTTAAACCCAGTATGTCATTTATTAATAATTTCAGAAATCTGATCTTAGTTTCGTGTATTTTTCTGAATCCTGGCTATTCCTTCACAAGGGGATGAGATGAGAGACAGAGTGAGAGGATTATATGAGAGAAAGAGTGAGGGGATGATATGAAAGACAGAGAGAGGGGAAGATATGGGAGACAGAGTGAGGGGATGATATTAGAGACAGAGTGAGGGGGAGGACATGAGACAGAGTGAGGGGATGATATGAGAGACAGAGTGAGGGGGATGATATTAGAGACAGAGTGAGGGGATGATATTAGAGACAGAGTGAGGGGATGAGATGAGAGACAGAATTTTTTTTTATTCGTTCATGGGATGTGAACATCACCCGTCCCGAATTATCTTGAGAAGATGGTGGTGAGCCGTCTTATTAACTCGCAGCGGTCCGTGTGGTGAAGGTGCTCCCACAGTGCAGTTTGGGAGGGATTTCCAGGATTTTGACCCTGCGACGATGAAGGATCGGCGATATACTTCCAAGTCAGGATGGTGTGTGACCTGGAGGGGAGCTTGGAGGTGGTGGTGTTCCCATGAGCCTGCTGCCCTTGTCCTTCTAGGTGGTAGAGTTTGCAGGATTGGGAGGTTCTGCTGAAGAAGCCTTGGCGAGGTTCAGGTTCAAGAAAGGGAGTGTGTGACTGTTAAGGAGATGGGTAACGGGGATTTAGGATAGGTTGAGAAGGAGGTCCCACAGACACTGGTCCTGTCCAACAGGTACGATTTACTCGCTACCTGTGAGGACAAGGAGAAAGACTGCAGGGAGGACAGCCACAATGCAGACCAAGGCACCATGGCTCAGAAGGCTGTCTCGGGTGGGTAAGAGCAGAATAGAAATGTGGTAGTGATAGGGAACCCCAGCACCCCTTCCCCTTCGCCCGGCACCTTCCCGTGCAAGCGCAGGAGATGCAACACATGCCCTTTTACCTCCACCCTTCCCACTGTCCAGGACCCCAAACACTCCTTCCAGGTGAAACAGCGATTTACTTGTACTTCTTGCAATTTAGTATACTGTATTCGCTGCTCACGATGCGATCTCCTCTACATTGGGGAGACCAAACGCAGATTGGGTGACCGCTTTTGCAGAACTCCTCCGTTCAGTCCATAAGGGGGACCCCGAGCTTCTGGTCGCCTGTCACTTTAATTCTCCGCTCCACTCCCACTCTGATCTCTCCGTCCTCGGCCTATTACACTGTTCCACGGAAGCTCAGCGAAAGCTCGAGGAACAGCACCTCATCTTTCGATTAGGCACTCTACAGCCCTCTGGACTCAACATAGAGTTCAACAACTTCAGTTCATAACCTCGGCCCCTGTCACATATATATTTTTTTATCCACACTTTTTGTTTGGCCCTTTTTTTCTTCCCTCCCACATGGCAGCTGTCTTTCATTCTGCCAGCGTAATTCACACTTCATCTAGAGCCATCCTTTGTTCCTCAACCTGTCACATTACCACCTCCTCTTGCCTTGAATATCTCTTAATGTCTCTCAATGTCTCTTAATCTCTCCTGCTTTCTATCCTATCACTGACCTTCCCTTTTGTTCTTTCATCCCCTCCCCCATTTCCCAGCCCCTAAACCTCCCTAAAATCTATTCCATTTCCTGCTTTTTTCCAGTTCTGACGAAAGGTCTGTGACCTGAAACGTTAACTCTGTTTCTCTCTCCACGGATGCTGCCTGGCCTGCTGAGTTTTTCCAGCGTTTTCTGTTGTTATTTCGGATTTCCAGCATCCGCAGTATTTTGCTATTCTATAATTAGGGGGATAGATAGCGTCCTCTGCAGCCAAAAATGAGAATACCAAAGGGTGTGTTGCCTACCTCGTGCCAGGGTAAGGGATATCTCATGGTGGCTGGAGAGGAACTTGGAAAGGGAGGGTGGTAATCCAGTTGTCGTGTTCCATATTGGAACAAACGACATAGGTAGGAACAGGG
This sequence comes from Squalus acanthias, assembly GCA_030390025.1. NCBI lineage: Eukaryota > Metazoa > Chordata > Chondrichthyes > Squaliformes > Squalidae > Squalus > Squalus acanthias. The sequence continues at coordinate 44,392 of JASTWF010001706.1, read as the reverse complement.
AGGAAGTCCTGCTGAAAGAGTATCAGGAGTTAAGGATCTAAATTAAAAAGCAGGACCTCAAGGGTAATAATCTCTGGATTATTGCCCGAGCCACGTGCAAATTGGCATAGAAGCAGACAGATCAGGAGAATTAACACGTGGCTAAAGGGCTGGTGTGGGAAGGAGGGGTTCCTTTTCATGTGACACTGGCACCAGTTCTGGGACAGGAATGAGCTGCAGCTTGGAACAGAGTGTAAACGTGCGAGTTTGGTGAGTAAGGGAGTTTGGTGAGGAGGGGTGAGAGGTGCTCCTTTCTTCTTTTCCTATCTTTGTCAGCCTCCAGGAGAGCAGGAGTTAAAAATCTGCACGAGAGGGGACAGAGAACCAACGGGAGTTCAGCTCTGTGAAACCGCCCAACCGCATTCGGAGAAAAATAAAAGGTGACATCACAGGGAAAAGGCAGAGTTAGCGGACCTGAGCGGGAGCGAGAGTGGAGGTGGAGCAAATAAAGAGCGCGGCAGAGGAAGGCCCGAGAGCAGAGGCAGCGGACCTGACAACAAAAACAAGGAGTGACGTCACAGGAAAGCAGGGAAGTGATTGGTTGGTCAATATTTTCTTTTCTTGGGCATTGGTTTAAATTAAGAGCCGGGATTAAAAACTAAACGTTCAAAACTTAAACACTTAATTAATTAAATACATTAGAGATGTCAGTGTTACTGCTGCAACATGTGGGAGCTGGTGGACACCATTGAGGTCCAAGGCGACCACATTTGCAGTAAGTGTTGGCTGCTCAAGGATCTTCGGCTCCGTGTTGATGAGCTGGAGTCCGAGCTTCAAACACTGCGACACATCAGGGAGGGGGAGAGTTACCTGGACGCTGTGTTCCAGGAGGCAGGCACACCCCTTAGATTAATTAATTCAAATTTGGTCCATGGTCAGGGACAGTTGGTGTGATTACGAGTGAGGCAGGTATGGGGAACCAGGAGGTAGTGGTGGTGGAGCCTCAGCCCTTGCTCTTGTCCAACAGTTACGAGATTCTTGCTCCCTGTGTAAGGGGTATCTTAATGGGGTCAGCCTTCGCTTTCTGACACAGTGAGCGGTTCGAATCGCTCCAACACCCCTCCGGTTCCTAGACTTTGGGCTTATTTAGGGGTTGTGAACAAAATTGCAGTAAACAGGTTCTGATGAAAGAATTTTACTTTATTAAAAGAAAAAGGTAACAAACCAGAAACACACTTATTACTTAAACACAGATTCGGGGAACACACGGTACAAGCGAGGGAAATGACAATATATCAAACAAAACCTTATCCCTCCCAAAGATCCCACTATCTGGCTAGGTTTTTGGTTTCAGGAGATCAGGGATAATGCTCACCAACGAATCCTTGACAGGATATTAGAGTCTTTTGTTTAAAAGGACTCCGTAAGGCCCTTGTTGCTGCGAGGTGTCTGATGGTCACTGAGGCAGTTGCTCTGGTTTCTTCTTGCGTGCTGGTCTTCTGGCCTTCTTCCTCGTGGCTTGTGGTAGGTTTTGCTGGAACAGGGAGAGAGCTGTTTCCGCGTCGTCAGTCAGTCCGAAAGAGAGAGAAATTATGGCACAGGCTCTCAAATTATACTGTTTCTTTTTCGCGCCCAAAAACCCCTTACTAAAATGAATTCCTTTTTGATTGTAAATGAACCTTGCTTAGTCCAATTGTCTAGTTTTTGGCAGGCTTGCCAGTTCCGATGGTTTTTGCTTAGTGTTAATCATTTTCCAATTAAACACACCAAATTACGCACCAAATCTCCACCCTATTGTCCTTCTGTTGGCGGGCTTTTGAATCTGTTCTGTGGATACCTGGTTGATTGTTTTTTTTGATGGGATAATGGTTATGAAACTGTGTGATCGAAGTTATATTGTCATTGAACCGTTTTTAGATTTCCAGTATCTTGTTTGCCCCTGGGGATCCATATTTGAATGTGTTTGTGAGTTTTGCTTTGTCTCAAACAATTCCCAGACAGCTTGATCTGTTCACTGACCGGCTACGCCCCTCGCAGCTTGTGTCTGTGAAAAGATGTCTCTCCCAACAATAAGATTCAAAAAAATCAGTTTCCTCAGGTTTTTCTTCCCTGATCTTTAGGTTTTTACATCAAATCACTTCACTTAGGCCCCATCATCCCAAGTTTGTATGAAAAGTCCAAAAATCACTCCCTTTAGGGTTCTGTTCGAGTTTCTGGGGGATTTTGCAAAGCCTACATCCCCACTTTGATACTAACACTGAATTAGTATCATTAACAGGTGAGCAAAATTTCCGATCCCTGAAAACCAACCTTCCCCTGTATTACCTAAACTAAAAACCCAAACATTCATTCCCCTTTTGAAAGTGGTGTTTCAGGTACATACAGGTAAGAATCAATCTTTATTTCACATCCAAGCACGGAGAGGGTCCGACACCCCTGCACAGCTTGGAAAAAACACCTCATACACATCATAAAAATGACACAACACACATACAAATTTTTTTATTAAAAGACAAAATTCAAGGTTCGTTCCATCCCTGGCCATAGCCTTTATTTTGATGCACTTCCCAAGTCCCTTCGTGTCTGGAGCGGAGCTTCCCGTCCCTTCCCCTGCATGTTGTACACAGCAGGTAGAGAACTATCCCGAACTGGCAGACCACCAAAAGATGGGAAGCCATCCTGATCCAGGACGGCACCTCTATATTCTTGAAAATATCCCACCAGGGTGGAACTACTATATCCAAAATCTCTGCCCCTATTTCAACTGTTTTCTGTTCCAGGGTGTAGAAATGTTTTTGTGAAATCTCTACAGCTTTAAGTCGGATGGTAAGATGTTCGGGTAGAGGGGGAATTTTATATCCAAAGTAAGTCACATACTTTTGCAGGTTGGTGATGTTTTCTGTTACAGTGAGGTAAACAGTGGAGGGTTCAGGAATGGGGACAATCCGTTCCTGGGCCACTTGAACTTCTGCCTCGGGTTTAAAGCAGAAACTGCTGTCACTTACCGGACACCAGAAGTGTCCATGCTGGTATGAGACGCACCTGTGGTGACACAATATGTCCCACCCCCTATATATGCTACCTGTGGGGAAACATGGCCGTGGGCCATCACCTCCATGGTACAATTGATAGGTCGTGCGCCAGCAGCTTTAAACCCACACTGTGGTTTGGAATAGGCGTTCAAGTGCTGGGGACACAGTATTATGTGTGAACCCCGGCTCCAGCACCCGGAGAGGTCAGTACCTGTCATGGCGTGCTCCCACTTTATGACATAAGGTGGGACCGCTGTAAAACGGATGTGTGCACCCCCTTGAATGACTCCAATGTTCTCCACCCTGTATACCGGTATGGGTCGGGCTGTCCCACTCATGACCGGCATTCTCACTACTATCCCCATGATAGTGTGATTTGAACGCCCACAATCTATTGGGACAGGGTAGGCTTCAGAGGCTAGATGAAATTGGCATGGGCTCAGCGAATTACTAAACGGGTGGAGGGCTGCAAGGTGCTTGTTGCTGATCCAGGAGGGGACTAAACATTGCTTTAAATCCTCCAGGTTGCTACGGCCCTCGCCCAGCAACCATGCCCCGTACAGCACACACACCTCATTCTGTGCCGCCTGATCTGATGCATTCCTATCCTCCCGTATGAGTGCATTTACTGTTTTGGCATGCCTTTCCAATTCTGCAATAATTTCCTTTAAATGAACCGTCATAGCTTGGTCCTCATGTAGCTCTGAGCCTACCACTTTGTTCCCATCCTTCAGGATCTTTCTTAACTGGGTTTTTAAACCATTTATCTGTGTCTGTAATTCCATGTCATCCAGGCTATTTATTACAGAGGACCCTCTACTATAGGCAGTGAAGACATCATTCCAGGCTCCCCTTCTTTGTCTACCCATGCCCATAGGGTTCTCAGGGTGTATTCTGTATAGCTCTACTTTGTCTATATTGGCAAAATCAAATTCGTAAAATTTCCTAAACATTTCCTTTAGCAGGGCCTGGTACAGTTGCACCGTCTCCTTAGGACACCACTCAGGTAAGTATACCTCGGTAAGGTTTAATATTACTGAAGCTACTGCATAGTGTACCCCCTGGTATAGTACCTTTTCGGTTGGTACTAGGACTAACCCATTCCCTGGTCCCTTGGTGGTGGTAGGGCACTTTTCTTCCAGGGTTTTCGGTACCTGGGTCGTGGGTAGGGGCTTTCGGGTGTGTGCCACGAGTTCAGTTGCATTAACTGGGACCGGAATGTGTGGGACCACGCACCCATGCAGGCTAGAATCCCACCCTATCCCCTCCCCGGCATCCTGCCATTGGCTGGAGAAGATGATGGATACCCCTGTGGGGCAGGCTTCCTCTGATCCCCACATACAAACATAGACTCCCTGTTCCGACTCCCACCACTTATCCCAACAAACACTCACTCCTCCTTGGGTCCCTGTGATTGTCCGGTGGGTGTCGTTCCCTAATCTTTCCCAGTCGGCTGTATGGTCCCCTGCGTCCCTGTTCAGCTTCCTGAGCCACCACCACCTATTCAAGGGAATTCGTCCCTTACAGGTAAGGCACACACGCTTCCCCTCGGTGACACTGACCCTTGTGGCAACGACCTGTATTCTGGGGCATGGGAGGGAGGCCTCCCCGTACGTGAACCCGGGCTGGTTGGAGTATTTAGTAGAGTTAGACCCCAGCCACCCTGGCCACCTTCCCTCGTGGAAGTAGATGGCGAGCTCCTCCACTCCCCGCTCGCCACCCCCTGCGGTGACGACTGGTGCTCTCACTCCTGAGCACCCATAGATGTGGGAGTCCTCCACGTCACCTTGGTCACCGATGCTCACCCCTACCAGGGTGAGCAGGAGCAGAAACCTTGTCATCCCGAAGTCCTTTCTGTAGGGGCACACACAAAACATATATCCATGTCCCAGAAAGGTTCTCTGGCTGGATAATTAATCAAGCCCTTAAACTTAAAAAAACTCTACAAACAACTAAACTAATGATAACCCATAACCACCAAAACTGCAATTACTTAAAACCGAAAATTCTGTACATTTGCCGCCCGTCTCCGGACGGCCAGGTTAAATCCTGTTTAGTCTCTGCCTTATGTGGCCTCTGGATGGCTTGTACACCTGGGTGTAGTGCGGCCTGTACCGCCGGACCCAGAAGGCCTTCCTCAAAACCGCTGGGGGTATCTTAACATCCCAGCTGCGTCCTGTGCTGCAGCACACTACCCCCTTTGGTGTGGCTGCAGCGCCCTCGTTCATATCTGTGGGCTCCTCCCAGCCTGAGGCTGCGGGCGGGGGACCCTTCTCTCTCTCTTCTTCCAGTACTACCTCTCCTGTGAGTCCCTCACTGTTGGAGGCTGTAGGCTGGGAATCCCCAACTTTAGAACGCTCCCTGCTCTTGGGCGCTCTTCTTCGGGTTGCAACCCTCTTTGGGTGGGACCCTCTAAATAGATACACCTGTGGCCACAGTAGCCTTTGCTGTGGTGTGCGGGGAGACCTTCTTAGGGCTCTGGCCACTGGGGGTGTGCTTGAGTCCCACATAATCGGTGGAGTGACCTCTCCTGTGAGACAACACACTGTCCCTCCCACTGCAGCTTGTGCGTCTGCCACAGTTGCGGCTGGCTGCGGATTTCTAACTTGGGGGCAGTCCAGCTTTGCCGGCTGTTCCCTTTTAGGTTTAAACAGTTTGCACTGGTCAATCTCCCACCTGTGGGTTCTCTGGGGTTCTAACAGCAGCCGATTTTTCTGGTACTGGCTCCCCAGGTTACTGGCTGCTTGCCAGTGAACCTGTTTAAAAATCTCGTCCTCTGCCCTGAACGGACCTTGTAGGGACTCCCCATTCTCTCTCTTTACCAGGCCGGCCTTAAAGACGGGATTCTGGGTTTGGACCTGCTTTAAGTCCGGGGGCAAAGCTACCTCCTGTGTGCCTCCCTTGTCCTGGATTGCAGCTACCGGACCTGCTTTATAGGGATCCCAGAACTTTCCTTCCCTGGCCCCCTGCTTGGCCAACTTGTCGGCCTTTTGGTTACCCTCCCACGTGGTATGGAGGGATCCTAAATCTATGTCCAAATGTTTGGACATTGCCCCAGCCTGCTCGTTCCCTGTGATTCCCATTAAACTGTAGGGGACCCCGTTAAACCTGGGTGAATTGGTCAGGTCTTCCGAATGGACCACCGTGCTGGCAGCTCCGGTGTCCACCAAACATCTCCCCTGCACTTTCTCCACCCCCTTCTTAACATCGTATCCCGGGGAACACAGGTGGACAGGCTGCGCTGGTTCTAGTCATAGGTCTGCTTTAGTGGGGGCAGGTGGGATTAATGCACCAGTAGCTACCTTCCCTGGACCACCAAACAGGACTCTCATGGCTGCTACTATTGTGTCCAGTGTGGGGGAAGAGGTCGGTGCCTCTACTTTTGGGGCAAAAGCTGGGGAATTCTTTGTTAGCATATCCTTCCAGGGATTTCTACAGTCCTTTCTCCAGTGCCCATTCTTCCACCACCCGAAGCAGTTACGCTTCATGTCGGAAGGTTTACCACCTTCCTGGTGCCACTCCTTCTTATCCTGACTGGGCTTTATCTCATGCACCTTCCCTTTCGGTGGGGTGTCTTCAGCTCCCCTACCGTTCCGGTAGGCTGGGGTCAGTTGCCTGACCACTGCCTCCTCGGTGACCCGGGGATCTCTTGGGTCAAACCAAAGCTCAGCCTTGGCTTTGACTCGTGGCAAGCTGTTTGCCACTAGGCTACGGAGCCAGTGGGCCAGCTCGTCCCTGTTCAGGTTAGCCCTGTCGAGAGCCCCATTACAAGCACCCCTGTACACCGACCACAGCCTGTCTGCGAAAGCCTGTGGGGTCTCTCCTGCGAGCTGCACTGTTTTCTCCACCCGGGAGAAAGGACTTCCCTCATTCATTCCCATGGCCTCTTAAACATCCTCCCTTCCGGCAGCATACCCGGTCTGTCCTCTCTTGCTCTCAGTAGAGAGTGACCGGTACAATTTGCCATCTAATGAGAACAGGAGCAATTTTGCCATTTCGGCATCATCACAGTCGTTGATGGCTCCTGCTGGTTCCACCTCCATGAAGTGGACTGAGGGGTCTTCCTTTTGGGCAAGTTTACTCAGGTGGCTTACCATAGCCCTAAGCTGTTGTGTACCGTGGGGAGCCAAGAATTGACTTTCAAGGGGTCCCTGACCTCCACCACCGGCGGGCGGGCCGAATTTTTGCTGTCATGCTGGGCACATTGGCCCTGGCTCCGACTTCTCCTGCATCGGTTCGCCCCCCCTCTCCCTGCTGCCAGACCGAGTCAAAACTCGGCGCCACAGGTGCTGGTGTGCACTCCCTGTCAGCCTCACAGATTGTCTGCACCTCCTGCTGCCTAACCAAGCTTCTCCTTGGCGCCACAGGTGGTGGTCGAACAGTCTCCCCCTGCTCTTCCAGGTCTGCCTGGGCCACACCCGGGCTTATCTGGCACAGCATGCCTTTTGTCTTGGACAGAGCAAGGTTCAGACTCTCAATCTGCTTCTGACAGGGGCCGTGGTCCCCTACCACAAACTCCCTTGTACTGGCTACTCTATAGGCTGCCTGAACATCGTTTAACTTCTCTGTGAGTTCCCTTAATTGCTTGGCAAGGCGGGTGTTCTCTTCCCGCAATGCCAGTTCACTACTTTTGGCCTCGGTGGCCTGACACTGGAGGTATCCCTCACTGGCACGGTGTTCCTCCAGCATCTGTGGCTGTTCCTGATCTTTTGTGCTGAGCTCTGCTAACAACCTATCCCCTGCTATAGCTCTGGCACGGGACAGTTGGCTTTCTTCCTTTAGCTCTTCTGTGAGAGCCTGAATGCGCTTCCCCATAAGCTGCATTTGTTTCTGGGAGCAGACCAACCATATGGCTTTCTCCACAGACTTATTTTATTCCTTGCTCTCAGTCCATGCAGCTGCAGCGTCCATAGGATGTTCAGCATGCAACAGCCTGACGACCCATTTCTTGGTGATATTTACTTTTTTATACACATAGGATGACATCCTCTCTTCCATTTTTGTTCTCTCGTCAAAACCAGCATTTACTGCTTTACAAACCTTTCGCCAAAGTCCTGCCGCAGTCGCCATTTATGTAAGGGGTATCTTAATGGGGTCAGCCTTCGCTTTCTGACACAGTGAGCGGTTCGAATCGCTCCAACACCCCTCCGGTTCCTAGACTTTGGGCTTATTTAGGGGTTGTGAACAAAATTGCAGTAAACAGGTTCTGATGAAAGAATTTTACTTTATTAAAAGAAAAAGGTAACAAACTTGAAACACACTTATTACTTAAACACAGATTTGGGGAACACACAGTACAAGCAAGGGAAATGACAATATATCAAACAAAACCTTATCCCTCCCAAAGATCCCACTATCTTGCTAGGGTTTTGGTTTCAGGAGATCAGGGATAATGCTCACCATCAAATCCTTGACAGGATATTAGTCTTTTGTTTAAAAGGACTCCGTAAGGCCCTTGTTGCTGCGAGGTGTCTGATGGTCACTGAGGCAGTCGCTCTGGTTTCTTCTTGCGTGCTGGTCTTCTGGCCTTCTTCCTCGTGGCTTGTGGTAAGTTTTGCTGGAGCAGGGAGAGAGCTGTTTCCGCGTCGTCAGTCAGTCCGAAAGAGAGAGAAATTATGGCACAGGCTCTCAAATTATACTGTTTCTTTTTCGCGCCCAAAAACCCCTTACTAAAACGAATTCCTTTTTGATTGTAAATGAACCTTGCTTAGTCCAATTGTCTAGTTTTTGGCGGGCTTGCCAGTTCCGATGGTTTTTGCTTAGTGTTAATCGTTTTCCAATTAAACACAGCCTTATCTATGCACCAAATCTCCACCCTATTGTCCTTCTGTTGGCGGGCTTTTGAATCTGTTCTGTGGATACCTGGTTGATTGTTTTTTTTGATGGGATAATGGTTATGAAACTGTGTGATCGAAGTTATATTGTCATTGAACCGTTTTTAGATTTCCAGCATCTTGTTTGCCCCTGGGGATCCATATTTGAATGTGTTTGTGAGTTTTGCTTTGTCTCAAACAATCCCCAGAAAGCTTGATCTGTTCGCTGACCGGCTACGCCCCTCGCAGCTTGTGTCTGTGAAAAAATGTCTCTCCCAACAATAAGATTCAAAAAAATTAGTTTCCTCAGGTTTTTCTTCCCTGATCTTTAGGTTTTTTACATCAAATCACTTCACTTAGGCCCCATCATCCCAAGTTTGTATGAAAAGTCCAAAAATCACTCCCTTTAGGGTTCTGTTCGAGTTTCTGGGGGATTTTGCGAAGCCTACACCTGTGTGGACGAGAGCAGGGACTGCAGGGAAGATGAGCAAACTGACCACAGCACCGTGGAACAGGGAGCCATTCAAGTGGGGGGAGCAAAAAGAAATGTGGTAGCGGTAGGGGACGGTATATTTAGGGGGATAGACTGTTCTCTGCAGCCAAGAGCGCGAGTCCTGAAGGCTGTGTTGCCTGCCCGGTGCCAGGGTAAAGGACATCTCCACTGGGCTGGAAAGGAACTTAGAGTGGGAGGGGAAAGAACAGTTGTCGTGGTCCATGTAGGTACCAACGACATAGGTAGGACAAAGAAAGAGGTGCTGCTGAGGGAGTATGAGCAGCTCGGGGCTAAATTAAAAAGCAGAACCACAAAGGTAATAATCTCTGGATTAGAAACATAGAAGATAGGAGCAGGAGTAGGCCATTCGGCCCCTCGAGCCTGCTCCGCCATTTAATGAGATCATGGCTGATCATTCAAATTCAGTACCCTGTCACTGCTTTCTCCCCATATCCCTTAATCCCTTTAGCCTTAAGAAATATATCTATCTCCTTCTTGAATATATTTAATGAATTGGCCTCAACTGCCTTCTGTGGTAGAGAATTCCACAGGTTCACCACTCTCTGGGTGAAGAAATTCCTCCTCATCTCAGTCCTAAATGGCTTATCCCTTATCCTTAGACTGTGACCCCTGGTTCTGGACTCCCCCGCCATCGGGAACATCCTTCCTGCATCTAGTCTGTCTAGTCCTGTTAGAATTTTATAAGTTTCAATGAGATCCCCTCTCATTCTTCTAAACTCTAGCGAATACAAGCCCAATCGACCCAATCTCTCTTCATACGTCATTCCTGCCATCCCAGGTATCAGTCTGGTGAATCTTCACTGCACTCCCTCCATGGCAAGAACATCCTTCCTCAGATAAGGCGACCAAAACTGCACACAATACTCAAGGTGTGGTCTCACCAAGGCCCTGTACAACTGCAGCAAGACATCCTTGCTCCTGTACTCGAATCCTCTCGCTATGAAGGCCAACATACCATTTGCCTTTTTAAACGTCTGCTGCACCTGCATGCTTACCTTCAGCGACTGGTGCACAAGGACTCCCAGATCTCGTTGCACTTCCCCTTTTCCCAATCTATTGCTGTTCAGATAATAATCTGCCTTCCTGTTTTTGCCACCAAAGTGGATAACCTCGCATTTATCCACATTATACTGCATCTGCCATGCATCTGCCCAATCACACAACTTGTCCAAATCATACTGGAGTTTCTCTGCATCCTCCTCACAGCACACACGCCCACCCAGCTTTGTGTCGTCTGCAAACTTAGAAATATTACATCTAGTTCCCTCGTCTAGATCATTAATATATATTGTGAATAACTGGGGTCCTAGCACCGATCCCTGCGGTACCCCACTAGTCACTGCCTGCCACTCAGAAAAAGATCCGTTTAATCCAACTCTTTGCTTCCTGTCTGCCAATTAGTTCTCTATCCAAGTCAGTACCTTACCCCCAATCCCATGTGCTTTAACTTTGCACGCCAATCTCTTATGCAGGACCTTATCGAAAGCCTTCTGAAAGTCCAAATACACCACATCCACTGGTTCTCCCTTATCTATTCTACGAGTTACATCCTCAAAAAATTCCAGTAGATTAGTCAAGCATGATTTACTTTTTGTAAATCCATGTTGACTTTGTCCGATCCTGTCACTGTTTTCCAAGTGCTCTGCTATTACATCTTTTATAGTGGACTCTAGCATTTTCCCCACGACCGATGTCAGGCTTACCGGTCTATAATTCCCCGTTTTCTCTCTCCCACCTTTTTTAAATAGTGGGGTTACATTAGCTACCCTCCAATCCATGGGAACTGGTCCAGAGTCTATAGAATTTTGAAAGATGACCAGCAATGCATCTACTATTTCTAGGGCCACTTCCTTAAGTACCCTAGGATGTAGATTATCAGGCCCTGGGGATTTATCGGCCTTCAATCCCGTCAATTTCCCTAACACCATTTCCCTACAAATACTGATTTCATTCAGTTCTTCCCTCTCATTAGACCCTATGTTCCCCGACATCTCTGGGAGGTTATTTGTGTCCTCCTTTGTGAAAACAGAACCAAAGTATGTATTTAATTGGTCTGCCATTTCTTTGTTCCACATTATAAATTCCCCTGATTCTGACTGCAAGGTACCTACGCTTGACTTCACCAATCTTTTTCTCTTCACATATCTATATAAGCTTTTACAGTCAGTTTTTATGTTCCCTGAAAGCTTACTCTCATACTCTATTTCCCCCCTCTTAATTAATCCCTTTGTCCTCCTTTGCTGAATCCTAAACTGCTCCCAATCCTCAGGTTTGCTGCTTTTTCTGGCCAATTTATATGTCCTCTCCTTGGATCTTATGCTTTCCCTAATTTCCCTTGTTAGCCACGGTTGAGTCACCTTTTTTGTTTTATTTTTATGCCAAACAGGGATGAACAAATTCTGTAGTTCATCCATGCGATCTTTAAATGTTTGCCATTGCCTATCCACCGTCAACCCTTTAAGTAACATTCCCCAATCCATCCTAGCCAATTCACGCCTCATACCATCGTATTTTCCTTTATTTAAATTCAGGACACTAGTCTCTGAGTCAACTACTTCACTCTCCATCTTAATGAAGAATTCTATCATATTATGATCGCTCCTCCCCAAGGGGCCTCGCACAACAAGATTGCTAATTAATCCTTTCTCATTACATAATACCCAGTCTAAGATGGCCTGATCTCTAGTTGGTTCCTCGACATATTGGTCAAGGAAACCATCCCGTATACACTCTAGGAATTCCTCCTCCACAGTATTGTTACTAATTTGATTAGCCCAATCTATATGTAGATTAAAGTCACCCATGATAACTGCTGTGCCCTTATTGCACGCGTCTCTAATTTCCCGTTTAATGCCATCCCCAACCTCAGCATTACTGTTTGGGGGTCTGTATTCAACTCCCACTAACGTTTTCTGCCCCTTGGTATTTCTCAGCTCTACCCATACAGATTCCACATCATCAGAGCTAATATCCTTCCTTGCTATTGTGTTAATCTCCTCTTTAACCAGCAATGCTACCCCACCTCCTTTTCCTTTTTGCCTGTCCCTCCTGAATATTGAATACCCCTGGATGTTGAATTCCCAGCCTTGGTCACCCTGGAGCCATGTCTCCGTAATCCCAATTATATCATATCCGTTTACATCTATTTGCGCAGCCAATTCATCCACCTTATTACGAATGCTCCTCTCATTAAGACACAAAGCCTTCAGGCTTGTTTTTTTAACACTCTTAGAACTTTTAGAATTATTATTTACTGTGGCCATGTTTGACTTACACCCTTGATTTCTCTGACTGCCACTTTTGCTTTTCTCCTTCCTGTCTTTTGCTTCTATCCTTGCTTTGCTTTCCTCTGTCTCCCTGCACAGGTTCCCAACCCCCTGCCATACTACCGGTAGCACGTGTAAATTGGCATAGGGTCAATAGGATCAGAGAGATGAACGAGTGTCTCAAAGATTGGTGTGGGAGAAATGGGTTTTGATTCCTGGGGCACTGGCACCAGTACTGGGGTAAGAGGGAGCTGTTCTGTCAGGACAGGCTTCATTTGAACCAGGCTGGGACCAGTGTCCTGGTGAATCAAATAACTAGGGCTGTAGATAGGGCTTTAAACTAAATAGTTGGGGGGAGGGATATGCTGAGCGGAAATTAAAAAAGTCAAAGAAAAATGAGAAGGCAAAGGTGCAGGGTAGCGATAGGGGTAATGATAACCAGAGTGTGACAGGAAGGGACAGCGCGTATACACAAAGAGTGCATCAGAAAGAGGGGTCAGAGTAGGGAAAAATGGTAAAAAGACAAAATTAAAAGCTCTATATCTGAACGCACGCAGCATTCGTAACAAGATAGATGAGTTGACGGCACAAATAGAAATAAATGGGTATGATCTGATAGCCATTACAGAGACGTGGTTGCAAGGTGACCAAGGCTGGGAACTGAATATTCAGGGGTATTTGCCATTTTGTAAGGATAGGCAGAAATTAAAAGGAGGTGGTGTAGCTCTGTTAATAAGGGATGAGATCAGTGCAGTGATGAGAAATTATATTGACTTAGAAGATCAAGACGTACAATTAGTTTGGGTGGAGATAAGAAATAATCAGGGTAAGGAGTCACTGGTGGGAGTGGTCTACAGGCCCCCAAACAGTAGCCACACTGTAGGATAGAGTATAAATCAAGAAATAATAGATGCTTGTAAGAAAGGTACGGCTATAATCATGGGAGATTTTAATCTTCATATTGATTGGACAAAGCAAATTGGCAAAGGTAGACTTGAGGAAGAGTTCTTGGAGTGTATAAGGGATGGTTTCTTGGAACAATACGTTGTGGAACCAACCAGGGAGAAGATTATTTTAGATCTGGTAATGTGTAACAAGGCTGGACTAATTAATGATCTCGAAGTGAAGGATCCTCTTGGGAAGAGTGATCATAGCATGGTAGAATTTCAAATTCAGTTTGAGGGTAAGAAAGCTAGGTCTCAAACTAGTATCCTGAACTTAAATAAAGGTAATTACAAAGGTATGAAGGCAGACTTGGTTAAAGTGGACTGGGAAAATATATTACAGGGTAAGACTGTAGAAAAGCAGTGGCAAACATTTAAGGAGATATTTCATAACTCTCAGCAAAGATATATTCCAGTGAGAAAGAAAGACTCTAAGAGAAGGATGAACCATCCGTGGCTAACTAAGGAAGTAAAGGATGGTATCAAATTAAAAACAAAAGCATACAATGCTGCGAAAAATAGTGGAAGGCCAGAGGATTGGGAAATTTTTAAAAACCTACAAAGGACGACTTAGATAATGATAAAGAGAGAGAAGATAGCTTATGACAGTAAGCTAGCAAGAAATATAAAAACAGATAGTAAGAGCTTCTACAGGTATATAAAAAGGAAGAGAGCAGCTAAAGTAAATGTTGGTCCCTTAGAGGAAGAGTCTGGGGAATTAATAATGGGAAACAGGGAAATGGCGGAGACTTTGAACAAATATTTTGTATCGGTCTTCATGGTAGAAGACACTAAAAGCATCCCAATAATGGATAAAGAAGGGGCTATTGGGGTGGGGGGGAACTTAAAACAATCACTATCATTAGAGAGAAAGTACTAGGTAAACTAATGGGATTAAAGGTGGACAAGTCCCCTGGACCCGATGGCCTGCAACCTAGAGTCTTAAAAGAGGTGGCTGCAGAGATAGTGGATGCATTGGTTGTAATCTGCCAAAATTCCCTGGATTCTGGAGAGGCCCCAGCAGACTGGAAAACCGCAAATGTAACGCCCCTATTTAAGAAAGGAAGGAGACAGAAATCAGGCAACTATCGACCAGTTAGCCTAACATCTGTCATTGGGAAAATGCTGGAGTCCATCATTAAGGAAGTGGTAGGAGGACATTTAGAAAATCAGAATATAGTCAAGCAGAGTCAACATGGTTTTATGAAAGGGAAATCATGTTTGACAAACTTGCTGGAGTTCTTTGAAGATGTAACGAGCAGGGTGGACAAAGGGGAACCAGTAGATGTCGTGTATTTGGATTTCCAGGAGGCATTTGTTAAGGTGCCACATAAAAGGTTACTCCACAAGATAAGGGCTCACGGGGTTGGGGGTAATATATTAGCATTGATAGAGGATTGGCTAACTAACAGAAAACAGAGAGTCGGGATAAATGGGTCATTTTCAGGTTGGCAAACTGTAACTAGTGGGGTGCCGCAGGGATCAGTGCTGGGGCCTCAACTATTTACAATCTATATTAATGTCTTAGATGAAGGGACCAAGTTTAATGTAGCCAAATTTGCTGATGGTAGAAAGACAGGTGGGAAAGCAAATTGTGTGGAGGACGCAAAGAATCTCCAAAGGGATATAGATAGGCTAAGTGAGTGGGCAGGAATCTGGCAGATGGAGTTTAATGTGGGAAAATGCGAGGTTATCCACTTTGGTAGGAAAAATAAAAAAGCAAATTATTATTTAAATGGGGAGAGATTACAAAATGCTGAGGTACAGAGGGATCTGGGGGTCCTTGTACATGAATCACAAAAAGTTAGCATGCAGGTACAACAAGTAATTAGGAAGACAAATAGAGTGTTGGCCTTTATTGCAAAGGGAATGGAGTATAAAAGTCGGGAAGTCCTGTTACAACTTTACAGGGCGTTGGTGAGACCACACCTGGAGTACTGCGTATAGTTTTGGTCTCCTTATTTAAGGAAGGATATACTTGCATTGGAGGCAGTTCAGAGAAGGTTCACGAGGTTGATTCCGGAGATGAAAGGGTTGTCTTATGAAGAAAGGTTGAGCAGGTTGGGCCTATACTCATTGGAGTTTAGAAGAATGAGAGGGGATCTTATTGAAACATATAAGATTCTGAGGGGGCTTGAATGGGTAGATGCAGAGAGGATGTTTCCCCTCATGGGGGAATCTAGAACTAGGGGGCATAATTTCAGAATAAGGGTTCGCCCTTTTAAAACGGAAATGAGGAGGAATTTCTGCTCTCAGAGGGTCGTGAATCTTTGGAATTCTCTTCCCCAGAGAGCTGTGGAGGCTGGGCCATTGAATATATTTAAGGTGGAGATAGGCAGATTTTTGTAAGGTAAGGGAGTCAAGGGTTATGGGGAGCGGGCAGGGAAGTGGAGTTGAGGCCAAGATCAGATCAGCCATGATCTTATTGAATGGCGGAGCAGGCTCGAGGGGCCGAATGACCGACTCCTGCTCCTACGTCTTATATTCTTATGTCTTATGTTCTTATGAGCTGTACCGATGGGACAGGCCCCACCTGAACTGGGATGGGACCCGTGTCCCAGCGGAAAGGGTAAATAGGGCTGTGGCAAAGGCTTTAAACTAGTAAGACAGGGGGAGGGATCTAAAAGAAACGTAACCAGCCTAAATATAAACAAAACAGGAAAAGAGAGCATAGGAAAGAATAAAGTATGGGAGGACATTCATGGCAAGGGAATAAATAGAGTTATAGAACAGAAGTCTAAAAAGATGGTTAAGCATAAAGTGAGAGGAAATCCTATTAAAAATGAGTTAAACTGACTGTACAGCAATGCACATAGTGTCCGTAATAAAACAGGGGAGCTGGAGGCAATCATACGTTGCGAGGAACCAGATATAGTAGGGATTACTGAGACATGGCTACAAAAAAATCAGGACTGGGAATTAAACATTGCAAGGTATAACATATTTAGAAAAGATAGGGAGGGAAAAAGAGGAGGTGGAGTAGCTGTAGTTATTAGGGATAACATAATGGCAGTAGAAAAAAGTGACGCAGATATCAGCAAGACAAAAATAGAATCCATATGGATAGAGATAAAAGATAATAAAGGATCAATCACACTAATAGGCGTAGTCTACAGACCACCTAATCGTGGAAGGGAGGTGGAGGAAGAAATATACAGACAAATGAGGGAAATGAGTAAAAAAAATAGAATAATAATCATGGGGGATTTCAACTACCCCGATATTAATTGGACAGAAGAGGTAGGTAAAGGGGATAAGGGAATGGAGTTCCGACATAAGTATGATGAAAACCAGATTAATAGATTGGAGAAAAGCTGATTTTGAGGGGCTGAGAATAGAACTTGGGGGAAAAATATTGGCAAACAATGATGTTGAACAGCAATGGGAAACATTTAAAACGGTGTTCAACAGAGTGCAGGAAAAATATATTCCGCTGAAAGGAAAGAGCAAACGGAACACTAATGAGACTCCATGGATGAATAAAGCCATAAGGGAACAATTGAGGGTAAGGAAAGAATCATACATTAAGTACATAGACAGCAGGGGAGTACATGATCGGAGAGAATATGAAAAGATTAGGAGAGAAGTCAAAAAAAAATTAGGGAGGCAAAGAGGAACTATAAAATTAAATGATCAAGGAACATAAAACAAAATAGTAAAATATTTTATAGGCACATCAATAAAAAAAGGAAGGTTGGGATGGAAATAGGGCCATTAAGGGATAGTCAGGATAATACCACAGGTAATGATAGAGAGATGGCAGAAATATTAAATAATTATTTTGCTTCAGTATTTACCAGGAAGATAGAACAGGTGGACATGACATTGGATGATGAGATTAGTAATGAGATAAGTGCATTTAAAATAAAAAAGGTGATATATTGAATAAATTAATCAAACTCAAAGAGGATAAAACCCCTGGTCCAGATGGATTGCATCCACACATTTTAAAAGAATCTAGGGAAGAGATAGCAGAGGCATTACTACACATATTTAATAATTCGTTAGAAAAAGGTGTGGTGCCAGAGGACTGGCGGATAACTAACGTAATATTGATATTTAAGAAGGGAGATAGAACATGTCCAGGGAATTATAGACCAGTCAGCTTAACATCGGTGGTAGAAAAAATAATGAAATCCCTACTGAAGAAGAAAATAGAAGAACATCTAGAAACTAAAAATATAATAATGAATAGTCAACATGGATTTCAAAAGGGAAAGTCTTGTTTGCCCAACCTTATTGAATTTTTTGAAGAAGTAACGGAGAGAGTATACAATGGCAATGCAGTAGATGTAATTTATCTGGATTTTCAAAAGGCCTTTGATAAGGTACCACATAATAGACTAATGAATAAAGGTCAGGGAATGCGGAGTCAGGGGACAAGTAACAATGGATTGCTGGCTGGTTTCAGGACAGAAAGCAGAGAGAAGGGATAAAGGGAAGCTATTCACAGTGGCAGAAGGTGGGTAGTGGTGTTCCACAAGGATCAGTGCTGGGACCACTGCTGGTCACAATTTATATTAGCGATTTAGACTTTGGAATCAAAAACACAATTTCTAAATTTGCAGATAATACCAAATTGGGGAGAGAGTCAATACTGAGGACTGCAACAAATTACAGGAGGACATTAATAAACTTGCAGAATAGGCAAATAATTGGCAAATGAAGTTCAACACAGATAAATGTGAGGTATTACATTTTGGTAGGAAGAATAGGAAGGTCACTTATCACCTTGGAGGGTGCGAGTCCAGGTGGGGTAGAGGAACAAAGTGATCCAGGAGTACAAATACACAAATCACTGAAAGTTGCGACACAGGTTAGCAAGGCCATTAAAAAAGCAAACCAAGCACTAGGGTTTATTTCTAGAGGTATAGAATTGAAAAGTAGGGAAGTTATGTTAAACCTGTATCGAACCTTGGTTAGACCACACTTGGAGTATTGCGTACAGTTCTGGTCGCCATATTATAAAAAGATATCTCTTTCTTAGGCAGTCCCTCGGAACCAAGGATGACTTGCTTCCACATTAAAAAGTAGTTCTCAGGTGACTGATGAGTCCAATGCGGGACCTACAGTCTCTGTCACAGGTGGGGCAGACGGTGGTTGAAGGGGCAGGTGGGCGGGGTGCTTGGGTTGACGTGCGCTCCTTGCGCTGCCTGCGCTCGGCTTCCGCTTTCTCCCGGCGCAGAGACTCGAGGTGTTCGGCGCCTTCCTGGATGCTTCTCCTCCACTTTGTGCGGTCTTGGGCCAGGGATTCCCAGGTGTTGGTGGGGATGTTGCACTTTTTCAAGGAGGCTTTGAGGGTGTCCTTGAAGCGTTTCCCCTGCCCACCTGGGGCTCTCTCTCAAGAAAAAGATACAGAGGCACTGGAGAGAGTGCAGAGAAGATTTACAAGGATGATACCAGAAATGCGAGGGTATACATATCAGGAAAGGATGAACAGGCTGGGTCTCATTTCTCTTGAAAAAAGAAGGCTGAGGGGTGACCTAATAGAGGTCTATAAAATTATGAAAAATTTTGATAGAGTGGATAGAGAGGGAATGTTTCTTCTTGTGGGGAAGAGCATAACTAGAGGCCATCAATATAAGATAGTCACCAAGAAATCCAATAGGGAATTCAGAAGAAACTTCTTTACCCAGAGAGTGGTGAGAATGTGGAACTCGCTACCACTGGGAGTGGTTGAAGCGAATAGTATAGATGCATTTAAGGGGAGGCTGAACAAGCATATAAGGGAGAAGGGAATAGAGGGTTACTCTGATAGATTTAGATGAGGAAAGACGGGAGGAGGTTTGTGTGGAGCACAAACGCCGGCATGGACTGGTTGGGCCGAATGGCCTGTTTCTGTGCCGTATATCCTATGTAATCCTATATAATGTAGATGGTGCAAAGGCTTTGGGGAGTCAGGAGGTGAGACACTCGCCGCAGAATACCCAGCCTCTGACCTGCTCTTGTTGCCACAGTATTTATGTGGCTGTTCCAGTTATGGTTCTGGTCAATGGTGACCCCCAGGATGTGGATGGAGGGGATTTGGCAATGGTAATGCCGTTGAATGTCAAGGGGTGGTGGTTAAATGCTTGCTTGTTGGAGATAGTCATTGCCTGGCACTTGTGTGGCGTGAATGTTACTTGCCACTTATCAGCCCAAGCCTGAATGTCGTCCAGGTCTTGCTGCATGCGGGCATGGACTGCTTCATTATCTGAGGAGTTGCGAATGGCATTGAACACTGTGCATTCATCAGCAAAAATCCCCACTTCTGCCCTTATGATGGAGGGAAGGTCATTGATGAAGCAGCTAAAGATGGTTGGGCCTAGGATACTGCCCTGAGGAACTCCTGCAGCAATGTCCTGGGGCTGTGATGATTGACCTCCAACTACCACAACCATCTTCCTTTGTGCTAGGTATGACTCGAGCCAGTGGAGAGTTTTCCCCCTGATTCCCATTGACATCAATTCTACTAGGGCTCCTTGATGCCACACTCGGTCAAATGCTGCCTTGATGCAGTCACTCTCACCTCACCTCTGGAATTCAGCTCTTTTGTCCATGTTTGGACCAAGGCTGTAATGAGGTCTGGAGCTGAGTGGTCTTGGCGGAACCCAAACTGAGCATCGGTGGGAAGGTTATTGGTGAATAAGTGCCGCTGATAGTACTGTCGACGACGAGGGCTTGATATGAGAGACAGAGTGAGGGGATGATATGAGAGACAGAGTGAGGGGATGATATGAGAGACAGAGTGAGGGGATGAGATGAGAGGGGATGATATGAGAGACAGAGTGAGGGGATGATATGAGAGACAGAGTGAGGGGATGATATGAGAGACAGAGTGAGGGGATGAGATGAGAGGCAGAGTGAGGGGATGAGATGAGAGGCAGAGTGAGGGGATGATATGAGAGACAGAGTGAGGGGATGATATGAGAGACAGAGTGAGGGGATGAGATGAGAGGCAGAGTGAGGGGATGAGATGAGAGGCAGAGTGAGGGGATGATATGAGAGGCAGAGTGAGGGGATGATATGAGAGACAGAGTGAGGGGATGAGATGAGAGGCAGAGTGAGGGGATGAGATGAGAGGCAGAGTGAGGGGATGATATGAGAGGCAGAGTGAGGGGATGATATGAGAGACAGAGTGAGGGGATGATATGAGAGACAGAGTGAGGGGATGAGATGAGAGGCAGAGTGAGGGGATGAGATGAGAGGCAGAGTGAGGGGATGATATGAGAGGCAGAGTGAGGGGATGATATGAGAGGCAGAGTGAGGGGATGAGATGAGAGGGGATGATATGAGAGGCAGAGTGAGGGGATGATATGCGAGGCAGAGTGAAGGGATGATATGAGAGGGGATGATATGAGAGGCAGAGTGAGGGGATGATATGAGAGACAGAGTGAGGGGATGATATAAGGCAGAGCATGGGACTATGCCTGACAATGTGGGGTGTGGTGCGTCTCAGTCCCACTCATTCCCAGCTCCTGTCTGTCTCTCTCTCCATCGCCTGACCGGTTCTATTGCAGGGGTTCATTTTAACAGCCCAGAAACGTTCGATAGCTCGAGCAGGGGGGCTGCGAGTTGCTGCATGTGATGACAGACCCCTGCGATTGTCCCTGTTTAAATAGTCCCTGTCAGCTATAATTACATGGCCTCCAGTGGCTGCCCTGTGGTTCAGTGGAGCCCACCCCAGCGTGCAGCTGAATGACATCGTGACAAAGTGATTAACTCCCACTTGACAGCAGAAGATTAACACTCACCAGCCTAAGGCATCGCATCGAACCCAGGACTGCCTTTAGCAGTTGTTTTCATTCTCTGAGTTCATGAACATAGGGACAGGAGGAGGCAATTCAGCCCCTCGAGCCTGTTCCTCCATTCAATGAGATCATGGCTGATCTGTATCTTAACTCCATCTACCCGCCTGGATTCCGTATCCCTTAATACCCTTATCTAACAAAAATCTATCCAGCTCAGTTTTGAAATTTTCAATTGACCCCCAGCCTTCCTCAGTTTTGTGGGGAGAGAGTTCCAAATTTCCACTACCCTTTGTGTGCAGAAGTGATTTCTGACATCACCTCTGAACAGCCTGGCTCTAATTTTAAGGTTCTGTCCCCTTGTTCTGGACTCCCCCCACCAGAGGAAACAGTTTGGGGGAGAAATTCAGTATCGCCCCGTTTGGGGCGCAATTATCGGCCGGGCGCAAAGATTAGCGCCTGGCGCTAATTATCGCCTCCGACTGCAAACTTGACTTTTATCGCCCCTGGAGGTGAGTGGAGCGCTAAATCAGGCGCTACACAACTGTCTTAAGGCGCAAAGGCCGAGGAGCGAGGTGCTAACTCAGAGCGCGGGCGCAGCGCAGGTGCTGTCAGTTAGCGATGGAACACAGACACACTGGCGCCGGACAGTTCTTAAAGGGGAGGGTCGATCTTGCACTCCAGCCACACCCTGCTCATTGGAGCCTTGAATCTCGGCCTGGAGAGACCTGTGCCTAAATCTTCCAGCCAAGGACTATGGAGAGGGTGAGAGAACGAGCTCAGCGCTTCAGCGAGTGGGCCTTGGATGCTCTGGTTGGCGCGGTGGAGCGCAGAAGATCTATACTCTTCCCTGAGAGTGGCAGGAGGCCTTTGCCGCGCGAGTACAGAAGAGTGTGGAGGGAGGTGGCTCAGAGCGTCTCCTCCAGGAGCATGGTGCCCAGGACCCAAATACAATGTCGAAAAAAGTTCAACGACCTCACTCGGGTCGTCAGGGTGAGTGGCTTTTTTTCAATACCTCTCCATCCCTCCATCTCAACCTCACTCTATGGCCAGAGGATCTTAAAACCCCAATGCCCAACACTCATCCAACACCTATGGCCCTCTCATGAAGCACACACACGACATTCCACACTTTGCATACAGTAAGGGCTATTCACCTATGGGAGGCACATCAGGCAAGACCATGGCTGCATACAGTAAGGGCTATTCACCTATGGGAGGCACATCAGGCTCTTTGAAAGAACTATCCAACGAGTCCCACTCCCCCGCTCTTTCCCCACAGCCCTGCAAAATATTTCTTTTTCAAGTATATATCCAATTCTCTTTCTCAACCAGTTTAAAGTGTGGGAGAGGAGCAGTGAATTCCAAATCATAACAACTCGCTGTGTAAAAATGATTCTCCTCATCTCCCCTCTGGTTCTTTTGCCAATCACCTCAAATCTGTGCCCTCTGGTTACCGACCCTCCTGCCACTGGAAACAGTTTCTGCCTATCTACATTATCATAACCAGTCATGATTTTGAACACTGCTATCAAATCTCCTCTTAACCTTCTCTGCTCTAAGGAGAACAACCCCAGCTTCTTAAATCTCTCCACCTAACTGAAGTCCCTCATCCCTGGTCCCATTCTAGTAAATCTCCTCTGCACCCTCTCCAAGGCCTTCACATCCTTCCTAAAGTGCGGTGCCCAGAATTGGACACAATACTCCAGTTGGGGCCAAACCAGTGTTTTATACAGGTTCAGCACAACCTCCTTGTTTTTTGGACTCTGCGCCTCTATTTATAAAGCTAAGGATCCCGTTTGCTTTTTTAACAGCTTTGATCAACTTGTCCAGCCACCTTCAAAGATTTGTACGTGTGAACCCCCAGGTCCCTCTGTTTGTGCGCCCCCTTTAGTATTGTATATATTGTCTCTCCTCGTTCTTCCGTCACCGATTTCAATTCTTGCTGTCATCTGTCAGTTGTGCTGTTCGAACCTGTTGTCTTGCTTTGTTCTCCATCTTTGGCTGGCTGTCAAGGTTTGTTTGAGAACGCTCCTGTGAAGTGCCATGGGACGTGTTACTACGTTAAAGGGGTTAGAGAAATGCAAGTTGTTGTTGTTGTTGCTAAAATCATCGCACTGTGTCTGATCGAAAGCAACGTCCTCAGCCCCATCCCATCTCCTGTCTGTCAGAGTCACTCTGCTTTGGTTGAAGGAAAATTAAATTAAGCTGAAAAGTGAAGCCAGCAGCAAAGAATAATTTTTAATTTAATTATCCTCAGCTGAAAAAACAAAGTTCATAAAATACCAGGTGTCAAAACTGCTGTTGTTTATTTTTAAATTACTGTTATTGTGATAATGTAAATACACATCATTTGTTCCCTTCCATTCCTCTCAGTCAGTATCTCTATCTATTTATCTATCTGTCCATCCACATATTAATCTAACCTCTATCTACCAAATATATATGTATCTATCTATCCATCTATCCATCTATCCCTCTATCTTTTTTCCCTCTATCTTCTACCTATCCAACAATCTATAATCTATCCTTTTCCATTATCTATCTTTCTATCTATTTATCTATCCATCTATCCATATATCGATCTCCATTTATTTATATATCAATCATCTATCCATCGATATATTATATATGTATGTATATATATTTCTATCTATCTGTTATATATCTATCTATTGTCTGTCTGTCTATCTATCTATCTATCTATCTATCTATCTATCTACCCTTTCCTCTCCAAAGTCCTAGAACGTGTTGTCGCCGGCCAAAACTGTTCCCATCTTTCATGTTTGAATCCCTCCAATCAGGTTTCCGCCCCTGCCACAGTACTGAAACATCTCTTATCTAAGTCACAAATGACATCCTCTGTGACTGTGACCGTGGTAAACTATCCCTCCTCGACCTTCTCGACCGGTCTGCAGCCTTTGACAGGGTTGACCACACCATCCTCCTCCAGCGCCTCTCCTCCACCGTCCAGCTGGGTAGGACTGCCCTCGCCTGGTTGCATTCTTATCTACCCAGTCGTAACCAGAGAATCACCGGCAATGGCTTCTCTTCCCGCTCCCGCACCGTTACCTCTGGTGTCCCCCAAGGATCTATCCTTGACCCCTCCTATTTCTCACATACATGTTGCCCCTCGGCGACATCATCCGAAAACACAACGTCAGGTTCCACATGTATGTATGGAACAGTTCCTGCAGATTGGAGGGTGGCAAATGTAACCCCACTATTTAAAAAAGGAGGGAGAGAGAAAACAGGGAACTACAGCCTAACATCAGTAGTAGGGAAAATGCTAGAGTCTATCATAAAGGATGTGATAACAGGACACTTAGAAAATATCAACGGGATTAGACAAAGTCAACATGGATTTATGAAAGGGAAATCGTGTTTGACAAACCTACTGGAGTTTTTTGAGGATGTAACTGGTAGAATAGATAAGGGAGAACCAGTGGATGTGGTATATTTGGATTTTCAGAAGGCCTTTGATAAAGTCCCACATAAGAGGTTAGTGTGCAAAATTAAAGCACATGGAATTGGGGGTAATATACTGGGATGGATTGAAAATTGGTTAACAGACAGGAAACAGAGAGTAGGAATAAATGGGTCTTTTTCGGGGTGGCAGGCGGTGACTAGTGGGGTACCGCAGGGATCAGTGCTTGGGCCCCAGCTATTCACAATATATATCAATGATTTGGATGAGGGAACCAAATGTAATATTTCCAAGTTTGCTGACGACACGAAACTAGGTGGGATTGTGAGTTGTGAGGAGGATGCAAAGAGGCTTCAAGGCGATTTAGACAAGTTGAGTGAGTGGGCAAATACATGGCAGATGCAGTAAAACGTGGATAAATGTGAAGTTATCCACTTCAGTAGGAAAAACAGAAAGGCAGAGTATTATTTAAATGGTGATAGATTGGGAAATGTTGATGTACAAAGGGACCTGGGTGTCCTTGTACACCAGTCGCTGAAAGCAAACATGCAGGTGCAGCAAGCAGTTAGGAAGGCAAATGGTATGTTGGCCTTCATTGCAAGAGGATTTGAGTACAGGAGCAAGGATGTCTTACTACAGTTATACAGGGCCTTGGTGAGACCACACCTGGAGTACTGTGTGCAGTTTTGGTCTCCTTACCTAAGAAAGGATATACTTGCCATAGAGGGAGTGCAGCAAAGGTTCACCAGACTGATTCCTGGGATGGCAGGACTGTTGTATGAGGAGAGATTGGGTCGACTAGGCCTGTATTCACTAGAGTTTAGAAGAATGAGAGGGGATCTCATTGAAACATATAAAATTCTGACAGGGCTAGACAGACTGGATGCAGGGAGGATGTTTCCCCTGGCTGGGGGGGTCTAGAACGAGGGGTCACAGTCTCAGGATACAGGGTAGAACATTTAGGACTGAGATGAGGAGAAATTTCTTCACTCAGAGGGTGGTGAACCTGTGGAATTCTCTACCACAGAAGGCTGTGGAGACCAAGTCACTGAATATATTTAAGAAGGAGATAGGTAGATTTCTAGACACAAAAGGCATCAAGGAGTATGGGGAGAGAGCGGGAATATGGTATTGAGATAGAGGATCAGCCATGATCATATTGAATGGCGGAGCAGGCTCGAAGAGCCGAATGGCCTACTCCTGCTCCTATTTTTCTATGTTTCTATGATGACACCCAGCTCTACCTCACCACCACCTCTCTCGACTCCTAAACTGTCTCTGATTTGTCAGACTGCTTGTCCAACATCCAGTACTGGATGAACAGAAATTTCCTCCAACTAAATATTGGGAAGAACAAAGCCATTGTCTTCGGTCCCCGCCACAAACTCTGTTCCCGAGGCACCGACTCCATCCCTCTCCCTGGCAACTGTCTGAGGCTGAACCAGACCGTTCACAACCGTGGTGAAGATGAGCTTCCGACCACCTTTTCGCACCATCACTAAGACCGCCTACTTCCACCTCTGTAACATCGCCCGACACCGCCCTTGCCTTAGCTCATCTGCTCTGAAACCATCGTGCATGCCTTTGTTACCTCTAGACTTGACTATTCCAACACACTCCTGGCTGGCCTCCCACGTTCTACCCCACGTAAACTTGAGGTCATCCAAAACTTGGCTGCCCGATCCGAACTCGCACCAAGTCCCGTTCACCCATCACCCCTGTGCTCACTGACCTACACTGGCTCCCGGTCCGGCAACACCTGGATTTTAATATTCTCATCCTTGCGTTCAAATCCCTCCATGGCCTCGTCCCCTCCCTATCTCTGTAACCTCCTCCAGCCCTACAACCCTCCGAGATCTCTGCGCTCCTCCAATTCTGGCCTCTTGCGTATCTCCGATTTTCATCACTCCACCATTGGCGGCCGTGCCTTCAGCTGCCAAGGCCCTGAGCTCTCGAATTCCCTCCCTAAACCTCTCCGCCTCTCTCTCCTCCTTTATGCTTCTTCAAATCTACCTCATTGACCAAGCTTTTAGTCACCTGTCCTAATATCTCCTTATGAGTCTCAGTGTCAAATTTTGTTTGATAACACGCCTGTGAAGCACCTTGGGATGTTTTACTATGTTAAAGGCACTATATAAATGCAAGTTGTTGTTGTTGTTTTGTCTGTCTGTGTGTGTGTTTATGTGTATCTGTTCGTCTCTGTGTGTATGTGTTTGTGTGCATGTGTGTCTTTGTGTTTGTGTCTGTGTGTGTGACTGTGCGTGTGTCGGGGTGTGTGTGTCTGGGTATGTGCGTCTGTGTGTGCGTCTGGGTGTGTGTGTGTCTGTGCGTGTGTCGGGGTGTGTGTGTGTCTGTGCATGTGACTGTGTGCATGTCTGCGTGTCTGTGACTGTGCGTGTGTCTGGGTGTGCGTGTGTCTGGGTGTGTACCAACGACATAGGTAGGAGAAGGGACGGGGATTTAAAACAGGAATTTAGGGAGCTAGGTTGGAAGCTGAGAGCCAGTACAAACCATGTTGTAATTTCTGGTTTGTTGCCGGTGCCACGTGCTAGCGAGTTGAGGAACAGGGAGAGAGTGCAGAGAAACACGTGGCTGCAGGGATGGTGTAGGGGGGAGGGTTTCAGTTATGTGGATAATTGGAGCACATTCTGGGGAAGGTGGGACCTGTACAAACAGGACGGTTTGCACCTGAACCAGAGGGGCACCAATATCCTGGGAGGGAAATTTGCTACGGCTCTTCGGGGGGGTTTAAACTAATTTGTCAGGGGGATGGGAAAAAAGGGCTGTAGTCCACGAGCCAGTGGTGAGTGTAGGGAGGTACTGAGGAGGGTATCAAGGTCGCAGGAATGTACCGGCAGACAGGAAGATGGCTTGAAGTGTGTCTACTTCAATGCAAGGAGCATCCGGAATAAGGTAGGAGAACTTGGAGCGTGGATTGGTACTTGGGATACGATGTGGTGGCCATTGCGGAGACATGGTTAGAACAGGGACAGGAATGGTTGTTGGAGGTTCCGGGGTATAGATGTTTCAGTAAGAGTAGGGAAGTTGGTAAGAAAGGTGGAGGAGTAGCATTGTTAATCAAGGATAGTTTAACAGCGGCAGAAAGGCAGTTCGAGGGGGATCTGCCGTCTGAGGTAATATGGGCTGAAGTTAGAAATAGGAAAGGAGCGGTCACGTTGTTAGGAGTTTTCTACAGGCCCCCAAATAGTAATAAAGATGTGGAGGAAGAAATTGCAAAGCAGATTATGAATAGGTGTGGAGGTCACAGAGTAGTTGTCATGGGTGACTTCAACTTTCCAAATATTGATTGGAACCTTTATAGGTCAAACAGTTCGGATGGGATAGTTTTTGCACAGTGTGTGCAGGAGGGTTTCCTGACACAATATGTGGATAGGCCGACAAGAGGTGGGGCCACGTTGGATTTGGTACTGGGTAATGAACCGGGCCAAGTGTTTGATTTGTATGTGGGAGAGCACTTTGGAGATAGTGACCACAATTCGGTAACTTTCACTATTGCAATGGAGAGGGATAGGGCCATACGGCAGGGCAGGGTTTATAATTGGGGGAGGGGTAATTATGATGCGATTAGGCAAGAATTAGGGAGTATAAGATGGGAACAGAAACTATCAGGGAAAGGCACAAACGAAAAGTGGAGCTTTTTCATGGAGCAATTACTGCGTGTCCTTGATAGGTATGCCCTGTCAGGCAGGGAGGAAATGGCCGAGTGAGAGAACCATGGTTCACAAAAGAGGTTGAATGTCTAGTCAAGAGGAAAAAGGAAGCGTATGTAAGGATGAGAAAACAAGGTTCAGTTGGGTCGATTGAGGGGTACAAGGTAGCAAGGAATGAGCTAAAAAAAGAGCTTAGGAGAGCTAGGAGGGGGCATGAGAAGTCCTTGGCGGGTCGGATCAAGAAAAACCCCAAGGCTTTTTACTCTTATGTGAGAAATAAAAGAATGACCAGGGTGAGGGTAGGGCCGGTCAAGGACAGTAGTGGGAACTTGTGCATGGAGTCAGAAGAGATAGGAGAGGTGATGAATGAATACTTTTCGTCAGTGTTCACCGAGGAGAGGGGCCATGTTCTTGAGGATGAGAGTGTGATAAAGGTGGATAGGCTGGAGGTGGTAGATGTTCTGAGGGAAGATGTTTTAGCAATTTTAAAGAACCTGAGGGTCGATAAGTCCCCTGGGCCAGATGGGATATATCCTAGGATTCTTTGGGAGGCAAGGGAGGTGATTGCAGAGCCTCTGGCTTTGATCTTTGGGTCCTCACTGTCCACGGGGATGGTGCCAGAGGACTGGAGAGTGGCGAATGTTGTTCCTCTCTTCAAGAAAGGAAATAGGAATGACCCTGGTAATTATAGGCCGGTTAGTCTTACTTCGGTGGTTGGTAAGATAATGGAAAAGGTCCTGAGGGATAGGATTTATGACCATTTGGAAAGGGGCAACTTAATCAGGGATAGTCAACACGGATTCGTGAAGGGTAAGTCTTGCCTAACAAATTTGATTGAATTCTTTGAGGAGGTAACTAAGTGTGTAGATGAAGGTAGAGCAGTTGATGTCGTATACATGGATTTTAGTAAGGCGTTTGATAAGGTTCCCCATGGTCGTCTCATGAAGAAAGTAAGGAGTTGTGGGATAGAGGGAAATTTGGCCGATTGGATAAGTAACTGGCTATCTCATAGAAGGCAGAGGGTGGTGGTGGATGGAACATTTTCGGACTGGAGACCAGTTACCAGCGGTGTGCCACAGGGGTCGGTGCTGGGTCCTCTGCTGTTTGTGATTTTTATCAATGACTTGGAGGAGGGGACTGAAGGGTGGATCAGTAAATTTGCTGATGACACCAAGATTGGTGGAGTAGTGGATGAGGTGGAGGGCAGTTGTAGGCTGCAAAGAGACATTGATAGGATGCAGAGCTGGGCCGAAAAATGGCAGATGGAATTTAACCCTGATAAGTGCGAGGTGATTCATTTTGGTAGGGCAAATGTGAATAAGGATTACAGGGTCAACGGCAGGGTTCTGAGGAACGTGGAGGAGCAGAGGGATCTGGGGGTTCATATCCACAGATCTCTGAATGTTGCCACTCAAGTGGATAGAGCAGTAAAGAAGGCCTATGGTGTGTTGGCGTTTATTAACAGAGGGTTTGAGTTTAAGAACCGTGAGGTTATGCTGCAACTGTACAGGACCTTGGTGAGACCACATTTGGAATATTGTGTGCAGTTCTGGTCACCTCACTATAGGAAGGACGTGGAAGCATTGGAAAGAGTGCAAAGGAGATTTACCAGGATGCTGCCTGGTTTGGGGGGGAGGTCTTACATAGAAACATAGAAACATAGAATCTAGGAGCAGGAGTAGGCCATTCGGCCCGTCGAGCCTGCTCCGCCATTCAATACGATCATGGCTGATCATCCAAATCCAGTACCCTGTCCCTGCTTTAATCCCCACAGTACACATATCCCACCCTACCCCTGTAACCCCACGTATTTAATTCCCCCTAACATATCCCATCCTATCCCCATATATTTAATCCCCCCTAACACTAAGGGTCAATTTATCATAGCCAAATCAACCTAACCCACACATTTTTGGACTGTGGGAGGAAACCGGAGCACCCGGAGGAAACCCACGCAGACACGGGGAGAATGTGCAAACTCCACACAGACAGTCACCCGAGGTCAGATTCGAACCCGGGTCTCTGGCGCTGTGAGGCACCAGTGCTAACCACTATGCCACCGTGTTGCCCGTTATGAGGAAAGATTGAGGGAGTTGGGGCTTTTCTCTTTAGAGCGGAGGAGGATGAGAGGCGACTTAATAGAGGTTTATAAGATGATGAGGGGGATAGATAGAGTGGATGTTCAGAGACTATTTCCTCGGGTAGAGGCAGCTGTTACAAGGGGGCATAACTATAAGGTGCATGGGGGGAGATATAGAAGGGATGTCCGAGGTAGATTCTTTACTCAGAGAGTGGTTGGGGTGTGGAATGGACTGCCTGCTGTGATAGTGGAGTCGGACACTTTAGGAACTTTCTAGCGGTTATTGGATAAGCACATGGAGCACACCAGAGTGATAGGGAGTGTGATAGCTTGATCTTGGTCTCGGACAATGCTCGGCACAACATCGAGGGCCGAAGGGCTGGTACTGTGCTGCACTGTTCTATGTTCTAGGTGTGTCTTTGTTTGTGGGTCTCTGTATCCATGTGCATGTGTGCGTGTGTCTATACATGTCTGTGTGTGTGTCTGTGTGTGTGTCTGTGTGTGTGACTGTGTGTGTGTCTGTGTGTGTGACTGTGTGTGTGTCTGTGTGTGTGTCTGGGTGTGTGTGTCTGTGTGTGTGTCTGGGTGTGTGTACCTGTGTGTGTCGGTGTGTGTGTCTGGGTATGTGCGTCTGTGTGTGCGTCTGGGTGTGTGTGTCTGTGCGTGTGACTGTGCGTGTGTCTGGGTGTGTGTGTCTGGGTGTGTATGTCTGGGTCTGTGTGTGTGTCTGGGTGTGTGTCTGGGTGTGTGTGTCTGGGTGTGTGTGTCTGGGTGTGTGTGTGTCAGTGTGTGTTTCTGGGTGTGTGTGTCTGTGTGTGTGACTGTGCGTGTGTCTGGGTGTGTGTGTCTGGGTGTGTGTGTCTGTCTGTGTGTGTGTCTGTGTGTGTGACTGTGCGTGTGTCTGGGTGTGGGTGTCTGTGTGTGTGACTGTGCGTTTGTCTGGGTGTGTGTGTCTGGGTCTGTGTGTGTGTCTGTGTGTGTGTCTGTGTGTGTGACTGTGTGTGTGTATCTGGGTGCGTGTGTCTGTGTGTGTGACTTGCGTGTGTCTGTGTGTGTGTCTGTGTGTGTGTCTGTATGTGTGTCTGGGTGTGTGTGTTTGTGTGTGGGTCTGTGTGTGTCTGTGCATGTGTGTGTGCGTGTGTCGGGGTGTGTGTGTGTCTGTGCGCGTGACTGAGTGTGTGTCTGGGTGTGTGTGTGTCTGGGTGTGTGTGTCTGCGTGTCTGTGACTGTGCACATGTCTGCGTGTCTGTGTCTATACGTGTCTGTGTGTGTCTGTGCGTGTGTCTGTGTGTGTGACTGTGCGTGTGTCTGGATGTGTGTGTCTGGGTGAGTGCGTCTGGGTGTGCGTCTGGGTGTGTGCGTCTGGGTGTGTGTGTCTGTGTGTGTGTGACTGTGCGTGTGTCTGGGTGTGGGTCTCTGTGTGTGTGACTGTGCGTGTGTCTGGGTGTGTGTGTCTGTGTGTGTGTGACTGTGCGTGTGTCTGGGTGTGGGTCTCTGTGTGTGTCTGTGTGTGTGACTGTGCGTGTGTCTGGGTGTGTGTGTCTGTGTGTGTGACTCCCTGTGTCTGGGTGTGTGTGTCTGGGTGTGTGTGTCTGTGTGTGCGTTTGTGTGTGTGTCTGGGTGTGCGTGTCTGTGTGCGTGTGTCTGTGCGTGGTTCTGGGTGTGTGTGTCTGGGTGTGTGTGTCTGGGTGTGTGTGTCTGGGTGTGCGTGTCAGTGTGCATGTGTCTGTGCGTGTGTCTGGGTGTGTGTGTCTTTGTGTGTGGGTCTCTATATCTCTGTGCATGTGTGTGTGTGTCTATACGTGTCTGGGCGTGTGTCTGTGTGTGACTTTGCGTGTGTTTGTGTGTGACTTTGCGTGTGTCTGGGTGTGTGTGTCTGGTTGTGTGTATCTGTGTGTGTGTCTGGGTGTGTGTGTCTGGGTGTGCGTCAGGGTGTGTGTGTGTGTGTGAGTGTGTGTGTGTGTGTGTGTGTGTGTCTGTGCGTGTGTCTGGGTGTGTGTGTCTGTGTGTGTGACTCCCTGTGTCTGGGTGTGCATGGTTCTGGGTGTGTGTGTCTGCGTGTGTGTGTCTGGGTGTGTGTATCTGTGTGTGTGTCTGGGTGTGTGTGTCTGGGTGTGTGTGTCTGTGTGTGCGTTTGTGTGTGTGTCTGGGTGTGCGTGTCTGTGTGCGTGTGTCTGTGCGTGGTTCTGGGTGTGTGTGTCTGGGTGTGTGTGTCTGGGTGTGTGTGTCTGGGTGTGCGTGTCAGTGTGCATGTGTCTGTGCGTGTGTCTGGGTGTGTGTGTCTTTGTGTGTGGGTCTCTATATCTCTGTGCATGTGTGTGTGTGTCCATACGTGTCTGGGCGTGTGTCTGTGTGTGACTTTGCGTGTGTCTGTGTGTGACTTTGCGTGTGTCTGGGTGTGTGTGTCTGGGTGTGTGTATCTGTGTGTGTGTCTGGGTGTGTGTGTCTGGGTGTGTGCATCTGGGTGTGCATCTGGGTGTGTGTGTGTGTGTGAGTGTGTGTGTGTGTGTGTGTGTGTGTGTGTCTGTGCGTGTGTCTGGGTGTGTGTGTCTGTGTGTGTGACTCCCTGTGTCTGGGTGTGCGTGGTTCTGGGTGTGTGTGTCTGCGTGTGTGTGTCTGGGTGTGTGTGTCTGGGTGTGTGTGTCTGGCTGTGCGTGACTGTGTGCATGTGTCTGTGCGTGTGTCTGGGTGTGTGTGTCTTTGTGTGTGGCTCTCTGTATCTCTGTGCATGTGTGTGTGTGTCTATACGTGTCTGTGTGTGTCTGTGCGTGTGTCTGTGTGTGTGACTTTGCGTGTGTCTGGGTGTGTGTGTCTGGGTGTGTGTATCTGTGTGTGTGTCTGGGTGTGTGTGTCTGGGTGTGTGCGTCTGGGTGTGCGTCTGGGTGTGTGTGTCTGTGTGTGTGTGAGTGTGTGTGTGTGTGTGAGACTGTGCGTGTGTCTGGGGTGTGCTGTGTGTCTGTGTCTGTGACTGTGCACATGTCTGCGTGTCTGTGTCTATACGTGTCTGTGTGTGTCTGTGCGTGTGTCTGTGTGTGTGACTGTGCGTGTGTCTGGATGTGTGTGTCTGGGTGTGTGCGTCTGGGTGTGCGTCTGGGTGTGTGCGTCTGGGTGTGTGTGTCTGTGTGTGTGCGTCTGGGTGTGTGTGTCTGTGTGTGTGTGACTGTGCGTGTGTCTGGGTGTGGGTCTCTGTGTGTGTCTGTGTGTGTGACTGTGCGTGTGTCTGGGTGTGTGTGTCTGTGTGTGTGACTCCCTGTGTCTGGGTGTGTGTGTCTGGGTGTGTGTGTCTGTGTGTGCGTTTGTGTGTGTGTCTGGGTGTGCGTGTCTGTGTGCGTGTGTCTGTGCGTGGTTCTGGGTGTGTGTGTCTGGGTGTGTGTGTCTGGGTGTGTGTGTCTGGGTGTGCGTGTCAGTGTGCATGTGTCTGTGCGTGTGTCTGGGTGTGTGTGTCTTTGTGTGTGGGTCTCTGTGCACATGTCTGCGTGTCTGTGTCTATACGTGTCTGTGTGTGTCTGTGCGTGTGTCTGTGTGTGTGTGTCTGGGTGTGTGCGTCTGGGTGTGCGTCTGGGTGTGTGCGTCTGGGTGTGTGTGTCTGTGTGTGTGTGACTGTGCGTGTGTCTGGGTTTGTATGTCTATGTGTGTGTCTGTGTGTGTGTGTCTGTGTGTGTGTCTGTGTGTGTGACTGTGCGTGTGTCTGGGTGTGTGTGTCTGTGTGTGTGACTCCCTGTGTCTGGGTGTGTGTGTCTGGGTGTGTGTTTCTGGGTGTGTGTGTCTGGGTGTGTGTGTCTGGGTGTGTGTGTCTGTGTGTGCGTTTGTGTGTGTGTCTGGGTGTGCGTGTCTGTGTGCGTGTGTCTGTGCGTGGTTCTGGGTGTGTGTGTCTGGGTGTGTGTGTCTGGGTGTGTGTGTCTGGGTGTGCGTGTCAGTGTGCATGTGTCTGTGCGTGTGTCTGGGTGTGTGTGTCTTTGTGTGTGGGTCTCTATATCTCTGTGCATGTGTGTGTGTGTCCATACGTGTCTGGGCGTGTGTCTGTGTGTGACTTTGCGTGTGTCTGTGTGTGACTTTGCGTGTGTCTGGGTGTGTGTGTCTGGGTGTGTGCATCTGTGTGTGTGTCTGGGTGTGTGTGTCTGGGTGTGTGCATCTGGGTGTGCATCTGGGTGTGTGTGTGTGTGTGAGTGTGTGTGTGTGTGTGTGTGTGTGTGTGTGTGTCTGTGCGTGTGTCTGGGTGTGTGTGTCTGTGTGTGTGACTCCCTGTGTCTGGGTGTGCGTGGTTCTGGGTGTGTGTGTCTGCGTGTGTGTGTCTGGGTGTGTGTGTCTGGGTGTGTGTGTCTGGCTGTGTGTGACTGTGTGCATGTGTCTGTGCGTGTGTCTGGGTGTGTGTGTCTTTGTGTGTGGCTCTCTGTATCTCTGTGCATGTGTGTGTGTGTCTATACGTGTCTGTGTGTGTCTGTGCGTGTGTCTGTGTGTGTGACTTTGCGTGTGTCTGGGTGTGTGTGTCTGGGTGTGTGTATCTGTGTGTGTGTCTGGGTGTGTGTGTCTGGGTGTGTGCGTCTGGGTGTGCGTCTGGGTGTGTGTGTCTGTGTGTGTGTGAGTGTGTGTGTGTGTGTGTGTGTGTGTGAGACTGTGCGTGTGTCTGGGTGTGTGTGTCTGTGTGTGTGACTGGGTGTGTGTCTGTGTGTGTGTGTCTGGGTGTGTGTGTCTGGGTGTGTGTCTCTGGTTGTGTGTGTCTGTGCGTGTGTGTCTGGGTGTGTGTGTCTGTGTGTGTGACTGTCCCTGTGTCTGGGTGTGTGTGTCTGGGTGTGTGTGTCTGTGTGTGTGTCTGGGTGTGTGTGTCTGTGTGCGTGTGTCTGTGCGTGTGTCTGGGTGCGTGTGTCTGGGTGTGTGTGTCTGGGTGTGTGTGTCTGTGTGTGTGTGTCTGGGTGTGTGTGTCTGTGTGTGTGACTGTGCATGTGTTTGGGTGTGTGTGTCTGTGTGTGTGTCTGTATGTGTGTCTGGGTGTGTGTGTCTGGTTGTGTGTCTGGACGTGTGTGTCTGTGTGCGTGTGTCTGTATGTGTGTCTGGGTGTGTCTGTCTGGGTGTGTGTGTCTGGGTGTGTGTGTCTGTGCGTGTGTGTCTGTGCGTGTGTGTCTGGGTCTGTGTGTCTGTGCGTGTGTCTGGCTGTGTGTGTGTGTCTGTGTGTGTGTGACTGTGTGTGTGTCTGGGTGTGCGTCTGTGTCTGTGCGTGTGTGTCTGGGTGTGTGTGTCTGTGTGTGTGTCTGGGTGTGTGTGTCTGTGTGTGTGACTGTGCATGTTTCTGGGTGTGTGTGTCTGTGTGTGTGACTGTGCCTGTGTCTGGGTGTGTGTGTCTGGGGGTGTGTGTCTGGGTGTGTGTGTCTGTGTGTGTGACTGTGCCTGTGTCTGGTTGTGTGTCTGGGTGTGTGTCTCTGGTTGTGTGTGTCTGTGCGTGTGTGTCTGGGTGTGTGTGTCAGTGTGTGTTTCTGGGGGTGTGTGTCTGTGTGTGTGACTGTCCCTGTGTCTGGGTGTGTGTGTCTGGGTGTGTGTGTCTGTGCGTGTGACTGTGCGTGTGTCTGGGTGTGTGTGTCTGGGTGTGTGTGTCTGGGTGTGTGTGTCTGGGTGTGTGTGTCTGGGTGTGTGTGTCTGGGTGTGCGTGTCAGTGTGCATGTGTCTGTGCGTGTGTCTGGGTGTGTGTGTCTTTGTGTGTGGGTCTCTATATCTCTGTGCATGTGTGTGTGTGTCCATACGTGTCTGGGCGTGTGTCTGTGTGTGACTTTGCGTGTGTCTGTGTGTGACTTTGCGTGTGTCTGGGTGTGTGTGTCTGGGTGTGTGCATCTGTGTGTGTGTCTGGGTGTGTGTGTCTGGGTGTGTGCATCTGGGTGTGCATCTGGGTGTGTGTGTGTGTGTGAGTGTGTGTGTGTGTGTGTGTGTGTGTGTGTGTGTGTCTGTGCGTGTGTCTGGGTGTGTGTGTCTGTGTGTGTGACTGTCCCTGTGTCTGGGTGTGCGTGGTTCTGGGTGTGTGTGTCTGCGTGTGTGTGTCTGGGTGTGTGTGTCTGGGTGTGTGTGTCTGGCTGTGCGTGACTGTGTGCATGTGTCTGTGCGTGTGTCTGGGTGTGTGTGTCTTTGTGTGTGGCTCTCTGTATCTCTGTGCATGTGTGTGTGTGTCTATACGTGTCTGTGTGTGTCTGTGCGTGTGTCTGTGTGTGTGACTTTGCGTGTGTCTGGGTGTGTGTGTCTGGGTGTGTGTATCTGTGTGTGTGTCTGGGTGTGTGTGTCTGGGTGTGTGCGTCTGGGTGTGCGTCTGGGTGTGTGTGTCTGTGTGTGTGTGAGTGTGTGTGTGTGTGTGTGTGTGTGTGAGACTGTGCGTGTGTCTGGGTGTGTGTGTCTGTGTGTGTGACTGTGCGTGTGTCTGGGTGTGTGTCTGTGTGTGTGTGTCTGGGTGTGTGTGTCTGGGTGTGTGTCTCTGGTTGTGTGTGTCTGTGCGTGTGTGTCTGGGTGTGTGTGTCTGTGTGTGTGACTGTCCCTGTGTCTGGGTGTGTGTGTCTGGGTGTGTGTGTCTGTGTGTGTGTCTGGGTGTGTGTGTCTGTGTGCGTGTGTCTGTGCGTGTGTCTGGGTGCGTGTGTCTGGGTGTGTGTGTCTGGGTGTGTGTGTCTGTGTGTGTGTGTCTGGGTGTGTGTGTCTGTGTGTGTGACTGTGCATGTGTTTGGGTGTGTGTGTCTGTGTGTGTGTCTGTATGTGTGTCTGGGTGTGTGTGTCTGTGTGCGTGTGTCTGTATGTGTGTCTGGGTGTGTCTGTCTGGGTGTGTGTGTCTGGGTGTGTGTGTCTGTGCGTGTGTGTCTGTGCGTGTGTGTCTGGGTCTGTGTGTCTGTGCGTGTGTCTGGCTGTGTGTGTGTGTCTGTGTGTGTGTGACTGTGTGTGTGTCTGGGTGTGCGTCTGTGTCTGTGCGTGTGTGTCTGGGTGTGTGTGTCTGTGTGTGTGACTGTGCGTGTTTCTGGGTGTGTGTGTCTGTGTGTGTGACTGTGCCTGTGTCTGGGTGTGTGTGTCTGGGGGTGTGTGTCTGGGTGTGTGTGTCTGTGTGTGTGACTGTGCCTGTGTCTGGTTGTGTGTCTGGGTGTGTGTCTCTGGTTGTGTGTGTCTG
Source organism: Squalus acanthias (assembly GCA_030390025.1). NCBI lineage: Eukaryota > Metazoa > Chordata > Chondrichthyes > Squaliformes > Squalidae > Squalus > Squalus acanthias. Next base: position 6,816 of record JASTWF010001706.1, on the reverse strand, counting down.
TGCGTGTGTGTCTGGGTGTGTGTGTCAGTGTGTGTTTCTGGGGGTGTGTGTCTGTGTGTGTGACTGTCCCTGTGTCTGGGTGTGTGTGTCTGGGTGTGTGTGTCTGTGCGTGTGACTGTGCGTGTGTCTGGGTGTGTGTGTCTGGGTGTGTGTGTCTGGGTCTGTGTGTGTGTCTGGGTGTGTGTCTGGGTGTGTGTGTCTGGGTGTGTGTGTCTGGGTGTGCGTGTGTCAGTGTGTGTTTCTGGGTGTGTGTGTCTGTGTGTGTGACTGTGCGTGTGTCTGGGTGTGTGTGTCTGGGTGTGTGTGTCTGTGTGTGTGTCTGTGTGTGTGTCTGTGTGTGTGACTGTGCGTGTGTCTGGGTGTGGGTGTCTGTGTGTGTGACTGTGCGTTTGTCTGGGTGTGTGTGTCTGGGTCTGTGTGTGTGTCTGTGTGTGTGTCTGTGTGTGTGACTGTGTGTGTGTATCTGGGTGCGTGTGTCTGTGTGTGTGACTTGCGTGTGTCTGGGTGTGTGTGTCTGTGTGTGTGTCTGTGTGTGTGTCTGTATGTGTGTCTGGGTGTGTGTGTTTGTGTGTGGGTCTGTGTGTGTCTGTGCATGTGTGTGTGCGTGTGTCGGGGTGTGTGTGTGTCTGTGCGCGTGACTGAGTGTGTGTCTGGGTGTGTGTGTGTGTCTGGGTGTGTGTGTCTGCGTGTCTGTGACTGTGCACATGTCTGCGTGTCTGTGTCTATACGTGTCTGTGTGTGTCTGTGCGTGTGTCTGTGTGTGTGACTGTGCGTGTGTCTGGATGTGTGTGTCTGGGTGTGTGCGTCTGGGTGTGCGTCTGGGTGTGTGCGTCTGGGTGTGTGTGTCTGTGTGTGTGTGACTGTGCGTGTGTCTGGGTGTGGGTCTCTGTGTGTGTGTCTGTGTGTGTGTCTGGGTGTGTGTGTCTGTGTGTGTGTCTGTGTGTGTGACTGTGCGTGTGTCTGGGTGTGTGTGTCTGTGTGTGTGACTCCCTGTGTCTGGGTGTGTGTGTCTGGGTGTGTGTGTCTGTGTGTGCGTTTGTGTGTGTGTCTGGGTGTGCGTGTCTGTGTGCGTGTGTCTGTGCGTGGTTCTGGGTGTGTGTGTCTGGGTGTGTGTGTCTGGGTGTGTGTGTCTGGGTGTGCGTGTCAGTGTGCATGTGTCTGTGCGTGTGTCTGGGTGTGTGTGTCTTTGTGTGTGGGTCTCTATATCTCTGTGCATGTGTGTGTGTGTCTATACGTGTCTGGGCGTGTGTCTGTGTGTGACTTTGCGTGTGTCTGTGTGTGACTTTGCGTGTGTCTGGGTGTGTGTGTCTGGGTGTGTGCATCTGTGGGTGTGTCTGGGTGTGTGTGTCTGGGTGTGTGCATCTGGGTGTGCGTCTGGGTGTGTGTGTGTGTGAGTGTGTGTGTGTGTGTGTGTGTGTGTCTGTGCGTGTGTCTGGGTGTGTGTGTCTGTGTGTGTGACTCCCTGTGTCTGGGTGTGCGTGGTTCTGGGTGTGTGTGTCTGCGTGTGTGTGTCTGGGTGTGTGTGTCTGGGTGTGTGTGTCTGGGTGTGCGTGACTGTGTGCATGTGTCTGTGCGTGTGTCTGGGTGTGTGTGTCTTTGTGTGTGGCTCTCTGTATCTCTGTGCATGTGTGTGTGTGTCTATACGTGTCTGTGTGTGTCTGTGCGTGTGTCTGTGTGTGTGACTTTGCGTGTGTCTGGGTGTGTGTGTCTGGGTGTGTGTATCTGTGTGTGTGTCTGGGTGTGTGTGTCTGGGTGTGTGCGTCTGGGTGTGCGTCTGGGTGTGTGTGTCTGTGTGTGTGTGAGTGTGTGTGTGTGTGTGTGTGTGTGTGAGACTGTGCGTGTGTCTGGGTGTGTGTGTCTGTGTGTGTGACTGTGCGTGTGTCTGGGTGTGTGTCTGTGTGTGTGTGTCTGGGTGTGTGTGTCTGGGTGTGTGTCTCTGGTTGTGTGTGTCTGTGCGTGTGTGTCTGGGTGTGTGTGTCTGTGTGTGTGACTGTCCCTGTGTCTGGGTGTGTGTGTCTGGGTGTGTGTGTCTGTGTGTGTGTCTGGGTGTGTGTGTCTGTGTGCGTGTGTCTGTGTGTGTGTCTGGGTGCGTGTGTCTGGGTGTGTGTGTCTGGGTGTGTGTGTCTGTGTGTGTGACTGTGCGTGTGTCTGGGTGTGTGTCTGTGTGTGTGTGTCTGGGTGTGTGTGTCTGGGTGTGTGTCTCTGGTTGTGTGTGTCTGTGCGTGTGTGTCTGGGTGTGTGTGTCTGTGTGTGTGACTGTCCCTGTGTCTGGGTGTGTGTGTCTGGGTGTGTGTGTCTGTGTGTGTGTCTGGGTGTGTGTGTCTGTGTGCGTGTGTCTGTGCGTGTGTCTGGGTGCGTGTGTCTGGGTGTGTGTGTCTGGGTGTGTGTGTCTGTGTGTGTGTGTCTGGGTGTGTGTGTCTGTGTGTGTGACTGTGCATGTGTTTGGGTGTGTGTGTCTGTGTGTGTGTCTGTATGTGTGTCTGGGTGTGTGTGTCTGGTTGTGTGTCTGGACGTGTGTGTCTGTGTGCGTGTGTCTGTATGTGTGTCTGGGTGTGTCTGTCTGGGTGTGTGTGTCTGGGTGTGTGTGTCTGTGCGTGTGTGTCTGTGCGTGTGTGTCTGGGTCTGTGTGTCTGTGCGTGTGTCTGGCTGTGTGTGTGTGTCTGTGTGTGTGTGACTGTGTGTGTGTCTGGGTGTGCGTCTGTGTCTGTGCGTGTGTGTCTGAGTGTGTGTGTCTGTGTGTGTGTCTGGGTGTGTGTGTCTGTGTGTGTGACTGTGCGTGTTTCTGGGTGTGTGTGTCTGTGTGTGTGACTGTGCCTGTGTCTGGGTGTGTGTGTCTGGGGGTGTGTGTCTGGGTGTGTGTGTCTGTGTGTGTGACTGTGCCTGTGTCTGGTTGTGTGTCTGGGTGTGTGTCTCTGGTTGTGTGTGTCTGTGCGTGTGTGTCTGGGTGTGTGTGTCAGTGTGTGTTTCTGGGGGTGTGTGTCTGTGTGTGTGACTGTCCCTGTGTCTGGGTGTGTGTGTCTGGGTGTGTGTGTCTGTGCGTGTGACTGTGCGTGTGTCTGGGTGTGTGTGTCTGGGTGTGTGTGTCTGGGTCTGTGTGTGTGTCTGGGTGTGTGTCTGGGTGTGTGTGTCTGGGTGTGTGTGTCTGGGTGTGCGTGTGTCTGTGTGTGTTTCTGGGTGTGTGTGTCTGTGTGTGTGACTGTGCGTGTGTCTGGGTGTGTGTGTCTGGGTGTGTGTGTCTGTGTGTGTGTCTGTGTGTGTGTCTGTGTGTGTGACTGTGCGTGTGTCTGGGTGTGGGTGTCTGTGTGTGTGACTGTGCGTTTGTCTGGGTGTGTGTGTCTGGGTCTGTGTGTGTGTCTGTGTGTGTGTCTGTGTGTGTGACTGTGTGTGTGTATCTGGGTGCGTGTGTCTGTGTGTGTGACTTGCGTGTGTCTGGGTGTGTGTGTCTGTGTGTGTGTCTGTGTGTGTGTCTGTATGTGTGTCTGGGTGTGTGTGTTTGTGTGTGGGTCTGTGTGTGTCTGTGCATGTGTGTGTGCGTGTGTCGGGGTGTGTGTGTGTCTGTGCGCGTGACTGAGTGTGTGTCTGGGTGTGTGTGTGTGTCTGGGTGTGTGTGTCTGCGTGTCTGTGACTGTGCACATGTCTGCGTGTCTGTGTCTATACGTGTCTGTGTGTGTCTGTGCGTGTGTCTGTGTGTGTGACTGTGCGTGTGTCTGGATGTGTGTGTCTGGGTGTGTGCGTCTGGGTGTGCGTCTGGGTGTGTGCGTCTGGGTGTGTGTGTCTGGGTGTGTGTGTCTGTGTGTGTGTCTGTGTGTGTGACTGTGCGTGTGTCTGGGTGTGTGTGTCTGTGTGTGTGACTCCCTGTGTCTGGGTGTGTGTGTCTGGGTGTGTGTGTCTGTGTGTGCGTTTGTGTGTGTGTCTGGGTGTGTGTGTCTGTGTGTGCGTTTGTGTGTGTGTCTGGGTGTGCGTGTCTGTGTGCGTGTGTCTGTGCGTGGTTCTGGGTGTGTGTGTCTGGGTGTGTGTGTCTGGGTGTGTGTGTCTGGGTGTGCGTGTCAGTGTGCATGTGTCTGTGCGTGTGTCTGGGTGTGTGTGTCTTTGTGTGTGGGTCTCTATATCTCTGTGCATGTGTGTGTGTGTCTATACGTGTCTGGGCGTGTGTCTGTGTGTGACTTTGCGTGTGTCTGTGTGTGACTTTGCGTGTGTCTGGGTGTGTGTGTCTGGGTGTGTGCATCTGTGGGTGTGTCTGGGTGTGTGTGTCTGGGTGTGTGCATCTGGGTGTGCGTCTGGGTGTGTGTGTGTGTGTGAGTGTGTGTGTGTGTGTG
>JASTWF010001705.1:0-64196 GCA_030390025.1 Squalus acanthias | reverse complement strand
ACTGTTAGATCAAACTAATTCATAAAAAATGTGAGCATAAAAAAGCCTGAGGGTTTTATACCTTAATGCGAGAAGCATCAGGAACAAGGTAGATGAATTAGCTGTGGAAATAGAGGTTAATAATTATGATCTAATTGGGATTACGGAAACATGGTTGCAGGGTGAGCAGGGCTGGGAGCTTAACATACAGGGGTATTCAGTATTTAGGAAGGATCGACAAAAAAGAAAGGGAGGAGGGGTAGCATTGCTGGTAAAAGAAGGGATAAATGCAATTGAAAGGAAGGATATTAACTCAGTTAATACAGAATCTATATGGGTGGAGCTAAGAAATAGCGAGGGGCGAAAAACATTAATAGGAGTGGTATATAGGCCTCCAAATAGTAAAATAGAGGTTGGGGAGGGCATCACGAGGGAAATTAGAGAAGCGTGCAATAAGAGCACAGCTGTCATCATAGGTGACTTTAACTTACATATAGATTGGAATAGCCTAATCAGTAAAAATAATGAGGAGGAGGAATTCCTTGAGTGTTTAAGGGATGGTTATCTGGATCAATATGTCGAGGAACCAACTCGGGAACAGGCTATATTGGACTGGGTACTGTGCAATGAGAAGGGACTAATTAGTAATCTTGTTGTACGGGGACCCTTGGGTCAGAGCGATCATAACATGATCGATTTCTCACTCGAAATGGAGAGCGAAGAAATTGACTCAGATACTAAGGTCCTGAATTTAAACAAGGGGAATTATGATGCCATTAGACGGGAACTGAGTAGGTCTGATTGGACAACGTTCCTGGGAGGACTGGAGGTAGATAAACAATGGCAAGCATTTAAAGATAGAATGACAAAATTGCAAAAATTGTTTATACCAATCTGGCATAAAAGGAAATCTAAAAAGGTGACTCAACCGTGGATAACAGGGGAAATTAGAGACAGCATAAAATCCAAAGATAGGGCGTATAAAATAGCCAAAAAAAGCGCCAGAGCGGAAGATTGGGAACAGTTTAAGATAGAGCAAAGGAGGACAAAGGGCTTAATCAAGAGGGGCAAAATAGCTTACGAAAGCAAGCTGGCGGAAAATATAAAACTAACTCCAAAGCTTTTATAAGTATATCAGAGGAAAAGACTGGTGAAAACCAAAGTTGGCCCATTGCAGTCAGATACGGGGGAATATATAACGGGAAATAAGGAAATGGGCAGACCAACTAAATGCATACTTTGGGTCAGTCTTTACGAAGGAAGACACAAAAAAACCTCCCTGGGATATCGGGAAAAATAGGGACATTTGCAAAGGAGGAACTGACGCAAGTCAATATCTCTAAGGATATGGTGTTAAGGAGCTAAAGGGATTGAAGGCGGACAATCCCCAGGCCTGATAACATGCATCCTAGGGTGCTGAAGGAGGTGGCCCTAGAGATAGCGGATGCACTAAGTATGATTTTTCAGAATTCATTAGACTCGGGAACAGTGCCCAGGGATTGGAGGGTAGCTAAGGTTACCCCACTATTCAAAAAGGGGGGTAGGGAAAAAGCAGGTAATTACAGACCTGTAAGCCTTACATCAGTTGTGGGCAAAATGCTGGAGTCCATCATTAAGGATGAAATAGCGGAGCACTTAGCAAATGGGGACAGGATAGGACAGAGTCAACATGGATTTACAAAGGGTAAATCGTGCTTGACTAATCTATTGGAATTTTTTGAGGGAGTAACTGGTAAAATAGATGGGGGAGAGCCAGTAGATGTGGTGTACCTGGACTTCCAAAAGGCCTTCGATAAGGTCCCACATAAAAGATTAGCAGGGAAAATTGAAGCTCATGGGATAAAGGGGAAAGTATTGACGTGGATAGAGAACTGGCTGTCAGATAGAAAACAGAGAGTTGGAATAAACGGCTCATTTTCTGAATGGCAGGCAGTAACAAGTGGGGTACCACAGGGATCTGTCCTGGGTCCCCAGCTGTTCACAATTTACATTAATGACCTGGATCAGGGAGTCGGATGCAGCATTTCCAAATTTGCAGACGACACTAAACTAGGAGGGGGGGTGGGCTCAGAGGAGGAGACCAGGAAGCTCCAGAGCGATTTGGACAGACTGGGTGATTGGGCGGATAAATGGCAGATGCACTATAATGTGGACAAGTGCGAAGTTATCCACCTTGGGTGCAGGAACGGGAGGGCAAATTATTATTTAAATGGCAATAAATTGGGAGAGGGGGAAGTACAGAGAGACCTGGGTGTTCTTGTACACCAGTCACTGAAGGCGAGCATGCAGGTGCAACAGGCGGTCAAGAAGGCAAACGGTATGCTGGCCTTCATAGCAAAAGGGTTGGAATACAGGAACAGGGATACCTTGCTGCAGCTGTACAGGGCACTGGTGAGACCACACCTCGAGTACCGTGTACAGTTTTGGTCGCCTCATCTGAGGAAAGATGTTCTTGCCATGGAGGGGGTGCAGCGGCGATTCACCAGGCTGATACCAGGAATGGCGGGATTGACCTATGAGGAGAGACTATGTAGTTTAGGGATGTACACACTGGAGTTTAGAAGATTGAGAGGGGACCTCATAGAAGTGTATAAAATTCTGACAGGTCTAGACAGACTAGATGCAGAAGGAATGTTTCCCTTGGCGGGTGAGAACAGAACTAGAGGACATAATTTAAGGATAAGGGCTAAACCATTTAGGACAGAAATGAGGGTGAATTTCTTCACTCAGAGGGTGGTGAACCTGTGGAACTCATTGCCACAGAGGGCAGTGTACGCCAGCTCATTAAATATATTTAAGAGGGAATTAGATGTATTTCTACAGGCAAAAGGGGTTAAGGGTTACGGAGAGAAGGCGGGGACGGGATACTGAATTGGAGGATCAGCCATGATCTCATTAAATGGCGGAGCAGGCTCGAAGGGCCGGATGGCCTGCTCCTATCTTCTATGTATCTATGTCTATGTATCTGGGATTCAGGGACCAGGAGTCCGTTCACACTGTTAGATCTGGGATTCAGGGACCAGGAGACCGTTCACACTGTTAGATCTGGGATTCAGGGACCAGGAGTCCGTTCACACTGTTAGATCTGGGATTCAGGGACCAGGAGACCGTTCACACTGTTAGATCTGGGATTCAGGGACCAGGAGTCCGTTCACACTGTTAGATCTGGGATTCGGGGACAAGGAGTTATTTCTTGTCGCTCATTCTCTGTGTGTGTGTGTGTCTCTCTCTTTCAGCTGGAGGTTCAGTTTGTGATCACCGGCGCTAACCGTCACTCCGAGAAGGAGTTCCGCTCATACCTGCAGTACCTGGAGTACCTCAACCAGCACCGGCCTCCCCCCAACTCCTACGAAGCCTTCGCCAAGGGATACGAGGACTACCTGCAGTGCCCCCTCCAGGTCAGCAGTCATCTCCCGGCCGGGCGTTCCCCACCCCCAACACGCCGGTGTCCACAATTCTCGGCCGTCCTCCAGTACCTTCCCCCCCGTCCCCACCCCGCAGGTTCCCGTGCTCGAATGTCGGGGGCACTGGGACTGTCTGCAGGATATTGGATAGGCGGCAGGGGGGTTGTTGCGAAGTCACAGCCGAGCACTGGTCCGGTCATCGCCCGCTCCTCCTCCACACTGACACTCTCGCTCGCGCCAGCACTCGTGAGCGCTGACACACTGGTGCCCACGCGCGCCCCTCACTCATTTCCCTTAAAATAACAGCCCCCTCGATCAGATCACCCCTCAACCTTCTAAACTCGGGAATACAAGCCACGTCAGTGCAACCCGTCCTCCTAGGTCTGCGTTCAAAGATTCAAGCAGTCTTTATTCGCACAAGGTGGTGGGGACAACCTGCTATAGGTCTAGCCAGGCTTCTCAGAATCACAGAATCCCCACAGTGCAGATAGAGGCCATTTCGGCCCATCGAGCCTGCGCCGACACATATCCCACCCTATCCCCATAACCCCGCGTATTTAATCCCCCCCTAACACTAAGGGTCAATTTATCATAGCCAAATCAACCTAACCCGCACATCTTTGGACTGTGGGAGGAAACCGGAGCACCCGGAGGAAACCCACGCAGACACGGGGAGAATGTGTAAACTCCACACAGACAGTCACCCGAGGCCGGATTCGAACCCGGGTCCCTGGCGCTGTGAGGCAACAGTGCTAACCACTATGCCACCGTGTTGCCCGTGTTCTCTCCGATGGTGCAAAGTTTTAAGCAGTCTTTTATCCAACATAGAGCAGAACTTACATCAACGCCGCCTACAATCACGTGACATTGTAACTATGACCTTTGCTCATGCTAGGTGGGGTCTCACCAACATTGTCCTGCTTTCCTGCCCCCCTCTAGGCCTTTTTACTTCCAACTCATTGTTCTACTTTCCTGCCAGAGCAGAACTTACATCCTCTAAGCCTCTTACGGTTCAGCGTCCGGCTATTTGCAATTGTCTCCAAGTTACACAGCTTGCAGTTGTTAATCATTCCAACACTACTGCAGAATCAACATGTTCTTCTTTAGCGTTCTCTCGACTGCCAGTTAAGCAACTGACAACAGCTTACTTCTGCAAAAAGGCTTGTCAGCTCATTCGGTTCCCGAGACCCATTCTTAACCCTTTAATTACAGCAGAGCTCGAAAGCCCCACTTCATCACTGAACCCTGCTCCTTACAGACGCTCCTTAAAACCTACCTCTTCGACCAAGCTTTTGCTCGCCTGTCCTAATATCTCCTTATGTGGCTCGGTGTCAAATTTGTGTCTTATTTACACCCCCGTGAAGCGCTTGGGAGATTTTTGTTTTACTACGTTATAAAGGCGCTGTGTAAATGGGAGTCGTTGCACAAACTAATCGTCACTTCCCGGGGCTTGCTCTATTATCACGTGAGCGCTGCATCCTGGGTCATAGAAAGTTACAGCACGGAAGGAGGCCATTTCGGCCCATCGTGTCCGCGCCGGCCAACAAAGATCTATCCAGCCTAATCCCACTTCCCAGCTCTTGGTCCGTAGCCCTGCAGGTTACAGCATCCCAAGTGCACATCCAAGTACTTTTTAAATGTGGTTAGGGTTCCTGCCTCTACCACCCTTTCAGGCAGTGTGTTCCAGACCCCCACAACCCTCTGGGTGAAGAAATTTCCCCTCAAATCCCCTCTAAACCTTCCACCAATTACTTTAAATCTGTGCCCCCTGGTTTTTGACCCCTCTGCTAAGGGAAATAGGTCCTTTCTATCCACTTTATCTATACCCCTCATAATTTTATGCACCTCAATAAGGTCTCCCCTCAGCCTCCTCTGTTCCAAGGAAAACTGACCCAGCCTATCCAGTCTTTCCTCATAGCTAAGATTCTCTACTCCCGGCAACATCCTTGTAAATCTCCTCTGTAGCCTCTCTAGTGCAATCACATCTTTCCTGTAATGTGGTGACCAGAACTGCACGCAGTACTCTAGCTGAGGCCTAACTAGTGTTTTATACAGTTGAAGCATAACCCCCCCATACTCTTGTATTCTATGCCACGGCTAATAAAGGCAAGCATTCCCACTGTTCTGCCCACCTGACCAATTTATTGATATCTTCCTGCAGTCTACAGCTTCCTTCTTCAGTATCAACCACACAGCCGATTTTAGTATCATCTGCAAACTTCTTAATCATACCCCCTATATTCAAGTCTAGATCATTGATATATACCACAAAAAGCAAGGGACCTAGTACTGAGCCCTGCGGAACCCCACTGGAAACAGCCTTCCAGTCACAAAAACACCCATCAACCATCCCCCTCTGCTTCCTGTCTCCGAGCCAGTTTTGAATCCAACTTGACACTTTGCCCTGGATCCCATGGGCTTTTAACTTCGTGACCAGTCTGCCATGTGGAACCTTATCAAAAGCCTTGCTAAAGTCCATATACACTACATCAGACGCACTACTCTCATCTACCCTCCTTGTTACCTCCTCAAAAAATTGTCCTTGTTGACCCTGTCCCCAAAACTCTGCTCGATGCTTTACCGATCGCTCAAAGCCTGCATCCCGCTAAAACCCCAGCAGCTAATCACTGCCTCCTATAGACAGGCTAAGTGAGTGGGCAAGACCATGGCAAATGGAATATAATGTGGAGAAACTTTGGTAGGAAAAATAGAAAAGCAGAATATTTTTTTAAATGGTGAGAGATTGGGAAATGTTGGTGTTCAGAGGGACCTGGGTGTCCTTGTACATGAATCACTGAAAGTTAACATGCAGGTACAGCAAGCAAATGGTATGTTGGCCTTTATTACAAGAGGATTTGAGTATAAGAGTAAAAGCCGTCTTACTGCAATGATATAGGGCCCTGGCGAGACCACACCTGGAGTATTGTGTACAGTTTTGGTCTCCTTACCAAAGGAAGGATATACTTGCCATAGAGAGAGGGAAGGTAACACGGTGGCATAGTGGTTAGCACTGTTGCCTCACAGCGCCAGGGACCCGGGTTCGAATCCGGCCTCGGGTGACTGTCTGTGTGGAGTTTACACATTCTCCCCGTGTCTGCGTGGGTTTCCTCCGGGTGCTCCGGTTTCCTCCCACAGTCCAAAGATGTGCGGGTTAGGTTGATTTGGCTATGATAAATTGACCCTTAGTGTTAGGGGGGGATTAAATACGCGGGGTTATGGGGATAGGGTGGGATATGTGTCGGCGCAGGCTCGATGGGCCGAAATGGCCTCTATCTGCACTGTGGGGATTCTGTGATGCTGTGAGAGTGCAACGAAGGTTCACCAGACTGGTTCCTGAGATGGGGGGATTGTCCTATGAGGAGAGATTGAGTAGACTAGGCCTATATTCTCTGGAGTTTAGAAGAATGAGAGGTGATCTCATTGAAATATACAAAATTCTTACAGGGCTTGACAGGTTAGATGCAGGGAGGATGTTTCCCCTGGCTGGGGAGTCTAGAACCAGGGGCCACAGTCTCAGAAAAAGGGGTCGGCCATTTAGGACTGAGATGAGGGAAGATTTCTTCACTGAGGGTGGTGAATCTTTGGAATTCTCTACCCCAGAGGGCTGTGGAGGCTCAGTCGTTGAGGATATTCAAGACAGAGATCGATAGATTTTTGAATATTAAGGGAATCAAGGGATATGGGGATAGTTCAGGAAAGTGGAGATGGGGTAGAAGATCAGCCATGATCTTATTGAATGGCGGAGCAGGCTCGAGGGGCTGAATTTTCCGACTCCTGTTCCTATTTCTTATGTTCTCCTCTCCCTTTCCATTGAATTATCTGTAGCAAGGCCTAATTTACTCTCTCTCTGCCCGACAGCCTCTCATGGACAACCTGGAGTCTCAGACCTACGAGATTTTCGAGAAGGACCCTATCAAGTACTCGCAGTATCAACAGGTGAGATTGTCCTTCCAACATCTCCCCCCTCCTCCCCAGGGCAGGGCTAAGAAAGCAAGCTCATCCTCTGCTAGGGATCCCCCTCCCTCACCTCTGGGCTCCAGTCCCCGTCTCTCGCTCTCCCTCCATCGCAATCTCTGTCTCCATCACAATCTCGGCCTCGCTCGCCCTTTTCTTTCTTGATCTGACCAGCCCGTCTTTCGGATGAGGTGTTAAACCGAGACCCACGCCTGCCCCCTCGGGTGGGTGTATTCAGGATCCCACGGACACTATTGGAAGAAATGGGGGGGGGGGGGGGGGGGGGTTGTTGGGGATTCTCCCCGGTGTCGTGGGACCAATATTCCTCCCTCAACCCAACACCACCCAACAAAAAAAAACAGATTGGCTTGGGTCATTGATCTCATTGGATGTTTGTGGGATCTTGCTGTGCAGATCATGGTTGCCTCGTTGAGCGACGCAGTAAACCTTTATATAAATCGCTGGGTTCAGTCCCAGCTGGAGTATTGTGGCCAATTCTGGGCACCGCACTTTCGGAAGGATGTTGAGGCCTTGGAGAGGGTGTAGAGGTGGTTTACTAGAATGGTACCAGGAATGAGGGACTTCAGTGATGTGGAGAGACTGGAGAAGCTGGGATTGTTCTCCTTAGAGCAGAGAAGGTTAAGGGGAGATTGACCAGAATGGTACCAGGGATGAGGGACTTCAGTTATGTGGAGAGACTGGAGAAGCTGGGATTGTTCTCCTTGGAGCAGAGAAGGTTAAGGGGAGATGGACCAGAATGGTACCAGGGATGGGAGACTTTTTTTTATTTAATCATTGTGGGAGCAAAGCCAGCATTTATTGCCCATCCCTAATTGCCCTTGAGGTGGTGGTTGGTGGTGAGCTGCCACCTTGAACCACTGCAATCCATTTTTTTGATAGGACAGAGTGGCTTGCTAGTGGCCATTTCAGAGGGCAGTTAAGAGTCAGCCACATTGCTGTGTGTCTGGAGTCACATATAGGCCAGACCGGGGTAAGGGCGGTAGATTTCCTTCCCTAAAGGACATGAGTGATCCAGATGGGTTTTTAACGACAGTTTCATGGTCGCCATTACTGATGCTAGCTTTTTATTGCAGGTTTTATTTAATTGAATTTAAATTCCCCAGATTTGAACTGGTGGCTCCAGATTATTAGTCCAGTAACATAACCACTATGCTGCTGTTCCCAACTTCAGTGACGTGGAGAGACTGGAGAAGCTGGGGTTGTTCTCCTTAGAGCAGAGAAGGTTAAGAGGAGATTTGATCGAGGTGCTCAAAATCATAAAGGGTTTAGATAGAGTAAATAAGGAGAAACTGTTTCCAGTGGCAGGAGGGTCATGAACCAGAGGACACAGATTTAAGGTGATTGGCAAAAGAACCTTGAGTGTTTAAGGGATGGTTATCTGGATCAATATGTCGAGGAACCAACTCGGGAACAGGCTATATTGGACTGGGTACTGTGCAATGAGAAGGGACTAATTAGTAATCTTGTTGTACGGGGACCCTTGGGTCAGAGCGATCATAACATGATCGATTTCTCACTCGAAATGGAGAGCGAAGAAATTGACTCAGAGACTAAGGTCCTGAATTTAAACAAGGGGAATTATGATGCCATTAGACGGGAACTGAGTAGGTCTGATTGGACAACGTTCCTGGGAGGACTGGAGGTAGATAAACAATGGCAAGCATTTAAAGATAGAATGATAAAATTGCAAAATTTGTTTATACCAATCTGGCATAAAAGGAAATCTAAAAAGGTGACTCAACCGTGGATAACAGGGGAAATTAGAGAAAGCATAAAATCCAAAGATAGGGCGTATAAAATAGCCAAAAAAAGCGCCAGAGCGGAAGATTGGGAACAGTTTAAGATAGAGCAAAGGAAGACAAAGGGCTTAATCAAGAGGGGCAAAATAGCTTACGAAAGCAAGCTGGCGGAAAATATAAAAACTAACTCCAAAAGCTTTTATAAGTATATCAAGAGGAAAAGACTGGTGAAAACCAAAGTTGGTCCATTGCAGTCAGATACGGGGGAATATATAATGGGAAATAAGGAAATGGCAGACCAACTAAATGCATACTTTGGGTCAGTCTTTACGAAGGAAGACACAAAAAACCTCCCTGGGATATCGGGAAAAATAGGGACATTGGCAAAGGAGGAACTGATGCAAATCAATATCTCTAAGGATATGGTGTTAAGGAAGCTAAAGGGATTGAAGGCGGACAAATCCCCAGGGCCTGATAACATGCATCCTAGGGTACTGAAGGAGGTGGCACTAGAGATAGCGGATGCACTAAGTATGATTTTTCAGAATTCATTAGACTCGGGAACGGTGCCCATGGATTGGAGGGTAGCTAACGTTACCCCACTATTCAAAAAGGGGGGTAGGGAAAAAGCAGGTAATTACAGACCTGTAAGCCTTACATCAGTTGTGGGCAAAATGCTGGAGTCCATCATTAAGGATGAAATAGCGGAGCACTTAGCAAATGGGGACAGGATAGGACAGAGTCAACATGGATTTACAAAGGGTAAATCGTGCTTGACTAACCTATTGGAATTTTTTGAGGGAGTAACTGGTAAAATAGATGAGGGAGAGTCAGTGGATGTGGTGTACCTGGACTTCCAAAAGGCCTTCGATAAGGTCCCACATAAAAGATTAGCATGGAAAATTGAAGCTCATGGGATAAAGGGGCAAGTATTGACGTGGATAGAGAACTGGCTGTCAGATAGAAAACAGAGAGTTGGAATAAACGGCTCATTTTCTGAATGGCAGGCAGTAACAAGCGGGGTACCACAGGGATCTGTCCTGGGTCCCCAGCTGTTCACAATTTACATTAATGACCTGGATCAGGGAGTCGGATGCAGCATTTCCAAATTTGCAGACGACACCAAACTAGGAGGGGGGGTGGGCTCAGAGGAGGAGATCAGGAAGCTCCAGAGCGATTTGGACAGACTGGGTGATTGGGCGGATAAATGGCAGATGCACTATAATGTGGACAAGTGCGAAGTTATCCACCTTGGGTGCAGGAACGGGAGGGCAAATTATTATTTAAATGGCAATAAATTGGGAGAGGGGGAAGTACAGAGAGACCTGGGTGTTCTTGTACACCAGTCACTGAAGGCGAGCATGCAGGTGCAACAGGCGGTCAAGAAGGCAAACGGTATGCTGGCCTTCATAGCAAAAGGGTTGGAATACAGGAACAGGGATACCTTGCTGCAGCTGTACAGGGCACTGGTGAGACCACACCTCGAGTACTGTGTACAGTTTTGGTCGCCTCATCTGAGGAAAGATGTTCTTGCCATGGAGGGGGTGCAGCGGCGATTCACCAGGCTGATACCAGGAATGGCGGGATTGACCTATGAGGAGAGACTATGTAGTTTAGGGATGTACACACTGGAGTTTAGAAGATTGAGAGGGGACCTCATAGAAGTGTATAAAATTCTGACAGGTCTAGACAGACTAGATGCAGAAGGAATGTTTCCCTTGGCGGGTGAGAACAGAACTAGAGGACATAATTTAAGGATAAGGGCTAAACCATTTAGGACAGAAATGAGGGGAAATTTCTTCACTCAGAGAGTGGTGAACCTGTGGAACTCATTGCCACAGAGGGCAGTGTACGCCAGCTCATTAAATATATTTAAGAGGGAATTAGATATATTTCTACAGGCAAAAGGGGTTAAGGGTTACGGAGAGAAGGCGGGGACGGGATACTGAATTGGAGGATCAGCCATGATCACATTAAATGGCGGAGCAGGCTCGAAGGGCCGGATGGCCTACTCCTGCTCCTATCTTCTATGTATCTATGTATCTATGTAACCAGGGCTGTGGGGAAAGAGCAGGGGGGAGTGGGATTAATTGGAGAGCTCTTTCAAAGAGCCGGCACAGGCACGATGGGCCGAACGGCCTCCTTCTGTGCTGTATCACTCTACAAGACACTGGATAAATACAGACAGAGGCTTCAAGGCGATTTAGACAAGTCGAGTGAGTGGGCAAATACATGGCAGACGCAGTATAACGTGGATAAATGTGAAGTTATCCACTTCGGTAGGAAAAACAGAAAGGCAGAGTATTATTTAAATGGTGCTCGATTGGGAAATGCTGATGTACAAAGGGACCTGGGTGTCCTTGTACACCAGTCACTGAAAGCAAGCATGCAGGTTCAGCAAGCAGTTAGGAAGGCAGATGGTATGTTGGCCTTCATTGCAAGAGGATTTGAGTACAGGAGCAAGGATGTCTTACTACAGTTATACAGGGCCTTGGTGAGACCACACCTGGAGTACTGTGTGTGCAGTTTTGGTCTCCTTACCTAAGAAAGGATATACTTGCCATAGAGGGAGTGCAGCGAAGGTTCACCAGACTGATTCCTGGGATGGCAGGACTGTCGTATGAGGAGAGATTGGGTCGACTAGGCCTGTATTCACGAGAGTTTAGAAGAACGAGAGGGGATCTCATTGAAACGTATAAAATTCTGACAGGGCTAGACAGACTGGATGCAGGGAGGATGTTTCCCCTGGCTGGGGGGTCTTGAACGAGGGGTCACAGTCTCAAGATACGGGGTAGGACATTTAGGACTGAGATGAGGAGAAATGTCTTCACCCAGAGGGTGGTGAACCTGTGGAATTCTCTACCACAGAAGGTTGTGGAGGCCAGGTCACTGAATATATTTAAGAAGGAGATAGATAGATTTCTAGACACAAAAGGCATCATGGGGCGAGAGTGCGAATATGGTATTGAGATAGAGGATCAGCCATCATCATATTGAATGGCGGAGCAGGCTCGAAGGGCCGAATGGCCTACTCCTGCTCCTATTTTTCTATGTTTCTGCTCTGCTCACTTTCCCCTCCTAACTATGCCCCTTTTCTTTCCTTCTAAGTCCCGGATCTCTTTCCCCCCCCCCCCTCCTGTTCCCGATCGTCCGAAACTCCTGCTGCCCTGTGTCCTAACTCGCACCAAGTCCCGTTCACCCATCGCCCCCTGTGCTCGCTGACCAACATTGGCTCCCGGTCCGGCAACGCCTTGATTTTTAAAATTCTACCCCCTCCCCTCCCCATCCTAGTGTTCAGATCCCTCCATGGCCACCTCGCCCATCTCTGTAACCTCCTCCAGCCCCTACAACCCTCCGAGATCTCTGCGCTCCTCCAATTCTGGCCCCTTGCGCATCCCCCAATTTTCCATTGCTCCACTATTGGTGGCTGCCTGGGCCCTCAGCTCTGGAATTCCCTCCCTAAACCCCTCTGCGCCTCTCTCTCTCTCTCTCTCATCCTTTAAGACGCTCCTTAAAACCGACCTCTTTGACCCAGCTTTTGGTCACCTGTCCTAATATCTCCTTATGTGGCTCGGTGTCGAATTTGTGTCCGATTTACACGTCTGTGAAGAGCTTTGGGATGTTTTACTGCGTTTATGCTATAACAAGGATATAGGGGCACTGGAGAAGGTGGAAAACAGATTGACAAAGATGATACCAGAACTGAGAGGTTGTACCCATCATGAAAGATTGAACGAGCTGGGGTTCTTTTCTTTGGATGAGGGAAGACTCGGGGGGTGAACTGATGGCGGTCTTTAGGTTTGTGAAAAGGTTCAATAGGGTAGACGTAGAGAAGATGTTTCCACTTGTGGGGCGAGACCAGAACTAGAGGCCATGAGTATAAGATAGTCACTAATAAATCGAGTGGGGAATTCAGGAGAAACTTCTTTACCCAGAGAGTGGTGAGAACGTTAAAATTCTGGCATGGGTGGAGGATTGGTTATCTAACAGGAAGCAGAGAGTTGGGATAAATGGTTCATTCTCGGACTGGCAACCAGTAGCCAGTGGTGTTCCGCAGGGGTCGGTGCTGGGTCCCCAACTCTTTACAATCTATATTAACGATTTGGAGGAGGGGATCGAGTGTAACATATCAAAGTTTGCAGATGATACAAAGATGGGAGGGAAAGTAGAAAGTGAGGAGGACATAAAATACCTACAAGGGGATATAGACAGGCTGGGTGAGTGGGCGGAGATTTGGCAGCTGCAATACAATATTGGAAAATGTGAGGTTATGCACTTTGGCAGGAAAAATCAGAGAGCAAGTTATTATCTTAATGGCGAGAAACTGGAAAGTACTGCAGTACAAAGGGATCTGGGGGTCCTGGTGCAAGAAAATCAAAAAGTTAGTATGCAGGTGCAGCAGGTGATCAAGAAGGCCAACGGAATGTTGGCTTTTATTGCTCGGGGGATAGATTATAAAAACAGGGAGGTATTGCTGCAGTTATATCAGGTATTGGTGAGACCGCACCTGGAATACTGCGTACAGTTTTGTTGTCCATACTTAAGAAAAGACATACTTGCTCTCGAGGCAGTACAAAGAAGGTTCACTCGGTTAATCCCGGGGATGAGGGGTTGGACATATGAGGAGAGGTTGAGTAGATTGGGACTCTACTCATTGGAGTTCAGAAGAATGAGTGGCGATCTTATTGAAACATATAAGATTGTGAAGGGGCTTGATCGGGTGGATGCGGTAAGGATGTTCCCAAGGATGGGTGAAACTAGAACTAGGGGGCATAATCTTAGAATAAAGGGCTGCTCTTTCAAAACTGAGATGAGGAGAAACTTCTTCACTCAGAGGGAGGTAGGTCTGTGGAATTTGCTGCCCCAGGAAGCTGTGGAAGCTACATCATTAAATAAATTTAAAACAGAAATAGACCGTTTCCTAGAGGTAAAGGGAATTAGGGGTTACGGGGAGCGGGCAGGAAATTGGACCTGAGGCTGAGTTCGGATCGGTCAGGGCCCTGTGGGTGGCGGAGCGGGCCCAGGGGCTGAGTGGCCGGGTCCTGCTCCTACTTCTTGTGTTCTTTAGATTTGAGGTTAGGATCAGATCAGCCATGATCTTATTGAATGGCGGAGCAGGCTCGAGGGGCCGATTGGCCTACTCCTGCTCCTGTTTCTTATGTTCTAACGTGGAACTCGCTACCACAGGGAGTGGTCGAGGGGAATAGCAGAGAGGCATTGAAGGGGAAGCTGGATAAACACATGAGGGAGAAAGGACTAGAAGGATGTGTTGATGGGGTGAGATGACGAGGGGTGGGAGGAGGCTGGTGTGGGGCATAAACACCGGCACGGACCAGTGGGGCCGAATGGCCTGTTTCTGTGCTGTAAATAATTTGTTACCGGGAACAAATAATTTGCGCAAAGCGGCTGTATATATGCGAGATGATTTTTGAGCGCGACCTCGCGAAACAGAAGACCCCGAGGGGTCTGGACAGGGTGGATGTGGAGAGGATGTTTCCTCTTGGGGGAGAATCTAGAACTAGCGGGTCACTGTTTAAAAATAAGGGGGTCGCCCATTTGAGACGGAGATGAGGAGAAATTTTTTCTCGGTGGATCGCGAGTCTTTGGAACGCTCTTCCTCCGAGGGCGGTGGAAGCAGATTCTTTGAATATTTTTAAAAATGAGAAGTCGCACAACACCAGGTTATAGTCCAACAGATTTATTTCAAATGACGAGCTTTCGGAGCTGTTGCCCCTTCGTCAGGTAGAGTTACAATGAGGGAATCTGCAGTATTACACAGTATATAAACACCGAAAGCAATTTGTCTGCAGAGATACAATCTTTCAGGGAGGCATTACATCAAAGACACACCAGAGCACAGCCAAGACAATGAGATGGGTCACAGGGGGTCCAACGTGTCAAATCCTGCTGTCTGCAGTTGAGCTTTCTACCTTTTTTTTTGGTGTGTGTGTGTGTTTTTCTTTTAAAAACTGGAAAGACAGACAACGATGTCGAGTCACGTTCTGTAGCATGACATGAACCCGAGATCCCGGTTGAGGCTGTCCTCATGGGTGCGGAACTTGGCCATCAGTTTCTGCTCGATGATTTTGCGTTGTCGCGTGTCTCGAAGGCCGCCTTGAGAGAACGCTAACCCGCAGATCCCAGGCTGAATGTCCTTGACTGCTGAAGTGTTCCCCGACTGGGAGGGTAACAATCCTGCCTGGCGCTTGTGTCCGTTCATACGTTGTCTCGGTGTCTGCATGGTCTCGCCGATGTACCATGCTCCGAATATTTTTAAGGCAGAGGTCGATAGATTCTTGATAAGCAAGGGGGGGGGTGAAAGGTTATCGGGGGTAGGCGGGAATGTGGAGTAATCAGAGCAGCCATGATCTTATTGAATGGCGGAGCAGGCTCGCGGGGTCGACTCCTGCTCCTAATTCGGATGTTCGTATGTCTTTGAAATGTTCCTTTGACGCGGGAGCAGGCCCCCAGAAGCTCGGCCCCTAAATGGGCACCTAACCCCGCGGCCTGATGCACCCCGCCCCGAGATCCTAACTTGGATTTTCTTTCTCCTTTTTTCTTGCCAGGCCGTCTACAAGTGTCTGCTAGACAGGATCCCGGAGGAGGAGAAGGAGACGAACATTCAGTAAGATTTTTGTCGCGATTCTCGTCGCTCCCCTCGCGATTTCCCGGTTTGACGGCGCCCAGCGCTGGCCAGAATTCTGGCTTCAGCGCCGGATCCCGCCGGAAGATAGACGGGGCTGCAGGTTGACTGCCCCCCTGCCGGGATCGGGCGTCCCTCGAGCCACGTTCGGGTGTGTCGTTCGTGGCTGGGGGGGGGGTCACTCGCTCGGCCTCCGAGGCAGGAGGTCGTGGGTTCGAGCCCCCACTCCAGAGGCTTGAGCACAAATCCAGGCCGTCGCTCCCCGGTGTCAGTACTGAGGGAGCGCTGCACTGTCGGAGGGGCAGTACTGAGGGAGCGCCGCACTGTCGGAGGGGCAGTACTGAGGGAGCTCCGCACTGTCGGAGGGTCAGTACTGAGGGAGCGCCGCACTGTCGGAGGGGCAGTACTGAGGGAGCGCCGCACCGTCGGAGGGGCAGTACTGAGGGAGCGCTGCACTGTCGGAGGGGCAGTACTGAGGGAGCGCCGCACTGTCGGAGGGGCAGTACTGAGGGAGTGCTGCATTGTCGGAGGGGCAGTACTGAGGGAGCGCTGCACTGTCGGAGGGGCAGTACTGAGGGAGCACGCACTGTCGGAGGGGCAGTACTGAGGGAGTTCCGCACTGTCGGAGGGTCAGTACTGAGGGAGCGCTGCACTGTCGGAGGGGCAGTACTGAGGGAGCGCCGCACTGTCGGAGGGGCAGTGCTGAGGGAGCGCCGCACTGTCGGAGGGGCAGTACTGAGGGAGCGTTGCACTGTCGGAGGGGCAGTGCTGAGGGAGAGCCGCACTGTCGGAGGGGCAGTGCTGAGGGAGAGCCGCACTGTCGGAGGGGCAGTACTGAGGGAGCGCCGCACTGTCGGAGGGGCAGTACTGAGGGAGCGCCGCACAGTCGGAGGGGCAGTGCTGAGGGAGCGCCGCACTGTCGGAGGGGAAGACTTCCTCCCCCCTCCCTGCCCCATGTTGACCACTCCCGTGGGTTTTTCTGTAGGGTGAAGGACTGAGTGTGGTTTGTATCTTGCATTAACTCCCCTCCTCTCTCTCTCCCCCTCCCCCCTCTCCCTCCCCCCCCCCTCTCCCTCCACCCCCTCTCCCTCCCCCACAGGGTGCTGATGGTTCTGGGGGCAGGCCGTGGTCCTCTGGTCAATGCCTCGCTTCGAGCCGCCCGACAGGCCGACCGCAAGATCAGGGTCTTCGCCATCGAGAAAAACATCAATGCTGTCGTCACGTAAGTCCATCCCCAGGGGTGGGAGGAGGGGGAGGTAGCTGTCACCTGACCAGCGCTCCCAGATGGTAGAGTCCATGATGGGGAGAGTGTACGAGGGCTGTGGGAGGAGATTCAATGGGTGGGTAGAGTCTGTGATAGGGGAGAGTGTACATGGGCTGTGGGAGGAGATTAAATGGGTGGGGAGAGTCAGTGATGGGGGGGAGAGTACATGGGCTGTGGGAGGAGATTGAATGGGTGGGTAGAGTCTGTGATAGGGGAGAGTGTACATGGGCTGTGGGAGGAGATTCAATGGGGGGTAGAGTCTGTGATAGGGGAGAGTGTACATGGGCTGTGGGAGGAGATTAAATGGGTGGGTAGAGTCTGTGCGAGGGGAGAGTGTGCATGGGCTGTGGGAGGAGATTAAATGGGTGGGGAGAGTCAGTGATGGGGGGGAGAGTACATGGGCTGTGGGAGGAGATTGAATGGGTGGGTAGAGTCTGTGATAGGGGAGAGTGTACATGGGCTGTGGGAGGAGATTAAATGGGTGGGGAGAGTCAGTGATGGGGGGGAGAGTACATGGGCTGTGGGAGGAGATTGAATGGGTGGGTAGAGTCTGTGATAGGGGAGAGTGTACATGGGCTGTGGGAGGAGATTCAATGGGGGGTAGAGTCAGTGATAGGGGAGAGTGTACATGGGCTGTTGGAGGAGATTAAATGGGTGGGGAGAGTCAGTGATAGGGGGGAGAGTGTACATGGGCTGTGGGAGGAGATTAAATGGGTGGGTAGAGTCCATGATATGGGACAGTGTACATGGGCTGTGGGAGGAGATTCATTGGGTGGGTAGAGTCATTGATAGGGGAGAGTGTACATGGGCTGTGAGAGGAGATTAAATGGGTGGGTAGAGTCCGTGATGGGGAGAGTGTACATGGGCTGTGGGAGGAGATTAAATGGGTGGGTAGAGTCCATGATGGGGGAGAGTGTACATGGGCTGTGGGAGGGAGATTCAATGGGTGGGTAGAGACCATGATAGGGGAGAGTGTAAATGGGCTGTGGGAGGAGATTAAATGGGTGGGTAGAGTCAGTGATAGGGGGGAGAGTACATGTGCTGTGGGAGGAGATTGAATGGGTGGGTAGAGTCCGTGATAGGGGAGAGTGTACATGGGCTGTGGGAGGAGATTCAATGGGTGGGTAGAGTCCGTGATAGGGGAGAGTGTACATGGGCTGTGGGAGGAGATTAAATGGGTGGGTAGAGTCTGTGATAGGGGAGAGTGTACATGGGCTGTGGGAGGCAATTAAATGGGTGGGTAGAGTCAGTGCGAGGGGAGAGTGTGTACGGGCTGTGGGAGGAGATTAAATGGGTGGGGAGAGTCCGTGATAGGGGAGAGTGTACATGGGCTGTGGGAGGAGATTGAATGGGGTGGGTAGAGTCCGTGATAGGGGAGAGTGTACATGGGCTGTGGGAGGAGATTCAATGGGTGGGTAGAGTCCGTGATAGGGGAGAGTGTACATGGGCTGTGGGAGGAGATTAAATGGGTGGGTAGAGTCTGTGATAGGGGAGAGTGTACATGGGCTGTGGGAGGCAATTAAATGGGTGGGTAGAGTCAGTGCGAGGGGAGAGTGTGTACGGGCTGTGGGAGGAGATTAAATGGGTGGGGAGAGTCCGTGATAGGGGAGAGTGTACATGGGCTGTGGGAGGAGATTGAATGGGGTGGGTAGAGTCAGTGATAGGGGAGAGTGTACATGGGCTGTGGGAGGAGATTGAATGGGTGGGTAGAGTCCGTGATAGGGGAGAGTGTACATGGGCTGTGGGAGGAGATTGAATGGGTGGGTAGAGTCCGTGATAGGGGAGAGTGTACATGGGCTGTGGGAGGAGATTCAATGGGTGGGTAGAGTCTGTGTTGGGGGGAGTGTCCATGGGCTGTGGGAGGGAGATTCAATGGGTGGGTAGAGTCCGTGATAGGGGAGAGTGTACATGGGCTGTGGGAGGAGATTAAATGGGTGGGTAGAGTCCATGATAGGGGAGAGTGTACATGGGCTGTGGGAGGGAGATTCAATGGGTGGGTAGAGACCATGATAGGGGAGAGTGTAAATGGGCTGTGGGAGGAGATTAAATGGGTGGGTAGAGTCAGTGGTAGGGGAGAGTGTAAATGGGCTGTGGGAGGAGATTAAATGGGTGGGTAGAGTCCGTGATAGGGAAGAGTGTACATGGGCTATGGGAGGAGATTAATGGGGTGGGTAGAGTCCGTGATGGGGGAGAGTGCACATGGGCTGTGGGAGGAGATTAAATGGGTGGGTAGAGTCCATGATAGGGGAGAGTGTCCATGGGCTGTGGGAGGAGATTAAATGGGTGGGTAGAGTCCGTGATAGGGGAGAGTGTACATGGGCTGTGGGAGGAGATTAAATGGGTGGGTAGAGTCAGTGATAGGGGAGAGTGTACATGGGCTGTGGGAGGAGATTAAATGGGTGGGTAGAGTCAGTGATAGGGGAGAGTGTACATGGGCTGTGGGAGGAGATTAAATGGGTGGGTAGAGTCAGTGATAGGGGAGAGTGTACGAGGGCTGTGGGAGGAGATTCAATGGGTGGGTAGAGTCCGTGATAGGGGAGAGTGTACATGGGCTGTGGGAGGAGATTAAATGGGTGGGTAGAGTCTGTGCGAGGGGAGAGTGTACATGGGCTGTGGGAGGAGATTAAATGGGTGGGGAGAGTCAGTGATAGGGAAGAGTGTACATGGGCTGTGGGAGGAGATTCAATGGGTGGGTTGAGACTGTGCGAGGGGAGAGTGTACATGGGCTGTGGGAGGAGATTAAATGGGTGGGGAGAGTCAGTGATGGGGGGGAGAGTACATGGGCTGTGGGAGGAGATTGAATGGGTGGGTAGAGTCTGTGATAGGGGAGAGTGTACATGGGCTGTGGGAGGAGATTCAATGGGGGGTAGAGTCAGTGATAGGGGAGAGTGTACATGGGCTGTTGGAGGAGATTAAATGGGTGGGGAGAGTCAGTGATAGGGGGAGAGTGTACATGGGCTGTGGGAGGAGATTAAATGGGTGGGTAGAGTCCATGATATGGGACAGTGTACATGGGCTGTGGGAGGAGATTCATTGGGTGGGTAGAGTCTGTGATAGGGGAGAGTGTACACGGGCTGTGGGAGGAGATTCAATGGGTGGGTAGAGTCCGTGATAGGGGAGAGTGTACATGGGCTGTGGAGAGAGATTCAATGGGTGGGTAGAGTCATTGATAGGGGAGAGTGTACATGGGCTGTGGGAGGAGATTAAATGGGTGGGTAGAGTCTGTGATAGGGGAGAGTGTACATGGCCTGTGGGAGGAGATTAAATGGGTGGGTAGAGTCAGTGATAGGGGAGAGTGTACATGGGCTGTGGGAGGAGATTAAATGGATGGGTAGAGTCAGTGCGAGGGGAGAGTGTGTACGGGCTGTGGGAGGAGATTAAATGGGTGGGGAGAGTCCGTGATAGGGGAGAGTGTACATGGGCTGTGGGAGGAGATTAAATGGGTGGGGAGAGTCCGTGATAGGGGAGAGTGTACATGGGCTGTGGGAGGAGATTGAATGGGTGGGTAGAGTCCGTGATAGGGGAGAGTGTACATGGGCTGTGGGAGGAGATTGAATGGGGTGGGTAGAGTCAGTGATAGGGGAGAGTGTACATGGGCTGTGGGAGGAGATTGAATGGGTGGGTAGAGTCCGTGATAGGGGAGAGTGTACATGGGCTGTGGGAGGAGATTAAATGGGTGGGTAGAGTCTGTGATAGGGGAGAGTGTACATGGGCTGTGGGAGGAGATTAAATGGGTGGGTAGAGTCCGTGATAGGGGAGAGTGTACATGGGCTGTGGGAGGAGATGAAATGGGTGGGTAGAGTCCGTGATAGGGGAGAGTGTACATGGGCTGTGGGAGGAGATTAAATGGGTGGGTAGAGTCCATGATAGGGGAGAGTGTACATGGGCTGTGGGAGGAGATTAAATGGGTGGGTAGAGTCAGTGATAGGGGAGAGTGTACATGGCCTGTGGGAGGAGATTAAATGGGTGGGTAGAGTCCGTGATAGGGGAGAGTGTACATGGGCTATGGGAGGAGATTAATTGGGTGGGTAGAGTCCGTGATGGGGGAGAGTGCACATGGGCTGTGGGAGGAGATTAAATGGGTGGGTAGAGTCATTGATGGGGGAGAGTGTACATGGGCTGTGGGAGGAGATTAAATGGGTGGGTAGAGTCCATGATAGGGGAGAGTGTACATGGGCTGTGGGAGGAGATTCAATGGGTGGGTAGAGTCTGTGATAGGGGAGAGTGTACGTGGGCTGTGGGAGGAGATTAAATGGGTGGGTAGAGTCTGTGTTGGGGGGAGTGTCCATGGGCTGTGGGAGGGAGATTCAATGGGTGGGTAGAGTCCGTGATAGGGGAGAGTGTACATGGGCTGTGGGAGGAGATTAAATGGGTGGGTAGAGTCCATGATAGGGGAGAGTGTACATGGGCTGTGGGAGGGAGATTCAATGGGTGGGTAGAGACCATGATAGGGGAGAGTGTAAATGGGCTGTGGGAGGAGATTAAATGGGTGGGTAGAGTCAGTGGTAGGGGAGAGTGTAAATAGGCTGTGGGAGGAGATTAAATGGGTGGGTAGAGTCAGTGATAGGGGAGAGTGTACATGGGCTGTGGAGAGAGATTCAATGGGTGGGTAGAGTCATTGATAGGGGAGAGTGTACATGGGCTGTGGGAGGAGATTAAATGGGTGGGTAGAGTCTGTGATAGGGGAGAGTGTACATGGGCTGTGGAGAGAGATTCAATGGGTGGGTAGAGTCATTGATAGGGGAGAGTGTACATGGGCTGTGGGAGGAGATTAAATGGGTGGGTAGAGTCTGTGATAGGGGAGAGTGTACATGGCCTGTGGGAGGAGATTAAATGGGTGGGTAGAGTCAGTGATAGGGGAGAGTGTACATGGGCTGTGGGAGGAGATTAAATGGATGGGTAGAGTCAGTGCGAGGGGAGAGTGTGTACGGGCTGTGGGAGGAGATTAAATGGGTGGGGAGAGTCCGTGATAGGGGAGAGTGTACATGGGCTGTGGGAGGAGATTAAATGGGTGGGGAGAGTCCGTGATAGGGGAGAGTGTACATGGGCTGTGGGAGGAGATTGAATGGGTGGGTAGAGTCCGTGATAGGGGAGAGTGTACATGGGCTGTGGGAGGAGATTGAATGGGGTGGGTAGAGTCAGTGATAGGGGAGAGTGTACATGGGCTGTGGGAGGAGATTGAATGGGTGGGTAGAGTCCGTGATAGGGGAGAGTGTACATGGGCTGTGGGAGGAGATTAAATGGGTGGGTAGAGTCTGTGATAGGGGAGAGTGTACATGGGCTGTGGGAGGAGATTAAATGGGTGGGTAGAGTCCGTGATAGGGGAGAGTGTACATGGGCTGTGGGAGGAGATGAAATGGGTGGGTAGAGTCCGTGATAGGGGAGAGTGTACATGGGCTGTGGGAGGAGATTAAATGGGTGGGTAGAGTCCATGATAGGGGAGAGTGTACATGGGCTGTGGGAGGAGATTAAATGGGTGGGTAGAGTCAGTGATAGGGGAGAGTGTACATGGCCTGTGGGAGGAGATTAAATGGGTGGGTAGAGTCAGTGATAGGGGAGAGTGTACATGGGCTATGGGAGGAGATTAATTGGGTGGGTAGAGTCCGTGATGGGGGAGAGTGCACATGGGCTGTGGGAGGAGATTAAATGGGTGGGTAGAGTCATTGATGGGGGAGAGTGTACATGGGCTGTGGGAGGAGATTAAATGGGTGGGTAGAGTCCATGATAGGGGAGAGTGTACATGGGCTGTGGGAGGAGATTCAATGGGTGGGTAGAGTCTGTGATAGGGGAGAGTGTACGTGGGCTGTGGGAGGAGATTAAATGGGTGGGTAGAGTCTGTGTTGGGGGGAGTGTCCATGGGCTGTGGGAGGGAGATTCAATGGGTGGGTAGAGTCCGTGATAGGGGAGAGTGTACATGGGCTGTGGGAGGAGATTAAATGGGTGGGTAGAGTCCATGATAGGGGAGAGTGTACATGGGCTGTGGGAGGGAGATTCAATGGGTGGGTAGAGACCATGATAGGGGAGAGTGTAAATGGGCTGTGGGAGGAGATTAAATGGGTGGGTAGAGTCAGTGGTAGGGGAGAGTGTAAATGGGCTGTGGGAGGAGATTAAATGGGTGGGTAGAGTCTGTGATAGGGGAGAGTGTACATGGGCTGTGGAGAGAGATTCAATGGGTGGGTAGAGTCATTGATAGGGGAGAGTGTACATGGGCTGTGGGAGGAGATTAAATGGGTGGGTAGAGTCTGTGATAGGGGAGAGTGTACATGGCCTGTGGGAGGAGATTAAATGGGTGGGTAGAGTCAGTGATAGGGGAGAGTGTACATGGGCTGTGGGAGGAGATTAAATGGATGGGTAGAGTCAGTGCGAGGGGAGAGTGTGTACGGGCTGTGGGAGGAGATTAAATGGGTGGGGAGAGTCCGTGATAGGGGAGAGTGTACATGGGCTGTGGGAGGAGATTAAATGGGTGGGGAGAGTCCGTGATAGGGGAGAGTGTACATGGGCTGTGGGAGGAGATTGAATGGGTGGGTAGAGTCCGTGATAGGGGAGAGTGTACATGGGCTGTGGGAGGAGATTGAATGGGGTGGGTAGAGTCAGTGATAGGGGAGAGTGTACATGGGCTGTGGGAGGAGATTGAATGGGTGGGTAGAGTCCGTGATAGGGGAGAGTGTACATGGGCTGTGGGAGGAGATTAAATGGGTGGGTAGAGTCTGTGATAGGGGAGAGTGTACATGGGCTGTGGGAGGAGATTAAATGGGTGGGTAGAGTCCGTGATAGGGGAGAGTGTACATGGGCTGTGGGAGGAGATGAAATGGGTGGGTAGAGTCCGTGATAGGGGAGAGTGTACATGGGCTGTGGGAGGAGATTAAATGGGTGGGTAGAGTCCATGATAGGGGAGAGTGTACATGGGCTGTGGGAGGAGATTAAATGGGTGGGTAGAGTCAGTGATAGGGGAGAGTGTACATGGCCTGTGGGAGGAGATTAAATGGGTGGGTAGAGTCAGTGATAGGGGAGAGTGTACATGGGCTATGGGAGGAGATTATTTGGGTGGGTAGAGTCCGTGATGGGGGAGAGTGCACATGGGCTGTGGGAGGAGATTAAATGGGTGGGTAGAGTCATTGATGGGGGAGAGTGTACATGGGCTGTGGGAGGAGATTAAATGGGTGGGTAGAGTCCATGATAGGGGAGAGTGTACATGGGCTGTGGGAGGAGATTCAATGGGTGGGTAGAGTCTGTGATAGGGGAGAGTGTACGTGGGCTGTGGGAGGAGATTAAATGGGTGGGTAGAGTCTGTGTTGGGGGGAGTGTCCATGGGCTGTGGGAGGGAGATTCAATGGGTGGGTAGAGTCCGTGATAGGGGAGAGTGTACATGGGCTGTGGGAGGAGATTAAATGGGTGGGTAGAGTCCATGATAGGGGAGAGTGTACATGGGCTGTGGGAGGGAGATTCAATGGGTGGGTAGAGACCATGATAGGGGAGAGTGTAAATGGGCTGTGGGAGGAGATTAAATGGGTGGGTAGAGTCAGTGGTAGGGGAGAGTGTAAATGGGCTGTGGGAGGAGATTAAATGGGTGGGTAGAGTCAGTGATAGGGGAGAGTGTACATGGGCTGTGGGAGGAGATTAAATGGGTGGGTAGAGTCAGTGATAGGGGAGAGTGTACATGGGCTGTGGGAGGAGATTAAATGGGTGGGTAGAGTCAGTGATAGGGGAGAGTGTACGAGGGCTGTGGGAGGAGATTCAATGGGTGGGTAGAGTCCGTGATAGGGGAGAGTGTACATGGGCTGTGGGAGGAGATTAAATGGGTGGGTAGAGTCTGTGCGAGGGGAGAGTGTACATGGGCTGTGGGAGGAGATTAAATGGGTGGGGAGAGTCAGTGATAGGGAAGAGTGTACATGGGCTGTGGAGGAGATTCAATGGGTGGGTTGAGACTGTGCGAGGGGAGAGTGTACATGGGCTGTGGGAGGAGATTAAATGGGTGGGGAGAGTCAGTGATGGGGGGGAGAGTACATGGGCTGTGGGAGGAGATTGAATGGGTGGGTAGAGTCTGTGATAGGGGAGAGTGTACATGGGCTGTGGGAGGAGATTCAATGGGGGGTAGAGTCAGTGATAGGGGAGAGTGTACATGGGCTGTTGGAGGAGATTAAATGGGTGGGGAGAGTCAGTGATAGGGGGGAGAGTGTACATGGGCTGTGGGAGGAGATTAAATGGGTGGGTAGAGTCCATGATATGGGACAGTGTACATGGGCTGTGGGAGGAGATTCATTGGGTGGGTAGAGTCTGTGATAGGGGAGAGTGTACACGGGCTGTGGGAGGAGATTCAATGGGTGGGTAGAGTCCGTGATAGGGGAGAGTGTACATGGGCTGTGGAGAGAGATTCAATGGGTGGGTAGAGTCATTGATAGGGGAGAGTGTACATGGGCTGTGGGAGGAGATTAAATGGGTGGGTAGAGTCTGTGATAGGGGAGAGTGTACATGGCCTGTGGGAGGAGATTAAATGGGTGGGTAGAGTCAGTGATAGGGGAGAGTGTACATGGGCTGTGGGAGGAGATTAAATGGATGGGTAGAGTCAGTGCGAGGGGAGAGTGTGTACGGGCTGTGGGAGGAGATTAAATGGGTGGGGAGAGTCCGTGATAGGGGAGAGTGTACATGGGCTGTGGGAGGAGATTAAATGGGTGGGGAGAGTCCGTGATAGGGGAGAGTGTACATGGGCTGTGGGAGGAGATTGAATGGGTGGGTAGAGTCCGTGATAGGGGAGAGTGTACATGGGCTGTGGGAGGAGATTGAATGGGTGGGTAGAGTCAGTGATAGGGGAGAGTGTACATGGGCTGTGGGAGGAGATTGAATGGGTGGGTAGAGTCCGTGATAGGGGAGAGTGTACATGGGCTGTGGGAGGAGATTAAATGGGTGGGTAGAGTCTGTGATAGGGGAGAGTGTACATGGGCTGTGGGAGGAGATTAAATGGGTGGGTAGAGTCCGTGATAGGGGAGAGTGTACATGGGCTGTGGGAGGAGATGAAATGGGTGGGTAGAGTCCGTGATAGGGGAGAGTGTACATGGGCTGTGGGAGGAGATTAAATGGGTGGGTAGAGTCCATGATAGGGGAGAGTGTACATGGGCTGTGGGAGGAGATTAAATGGGTGGGTAGAGTCAGTGATAGGGGAGAGTGTACATGGCCTGTGGGAGGAGATTAAATGGGTGGGTAGAGTCCGTGATAGGGGAGAGTGTACATGGGCTATGGGAGGAGATTAAT
Organism: Squalus acanthias; assembly: GCA_030390025.1. Taxonomy (NCBI): domain Eukaryota; kingdom Metazoa; phylum Chordata; class Chondrichthyes; order Squaliformes; family Squalidae; genus Squalus; species Squalus acanthias. Next base: position 37,946 of record JASTWF010001705.1, on the reverse strand, counting down.
TGGGTGGGTAGAGTCCGTGATGGGGAGAGTGCACATGGGCTGTGGGAGGAGATTAAATGGGTGGGTAGAGTCATTGATGGGGAGAGTGTACATGGGCTGTGGGAGGAGATTAAATGGGTGGGTAGAGTCCATGATAGGGGAGAGTGTACATGGGCTGTGGGAGGAGATTCAATGGGTGGGTAGAGTCTGTGATAGGGGAGAGTGTACGTGGGCTGTGGGAGGAGATTAAATGGGTGGGTAGAGTCTGTGTTGGGGGGAGTGTCCATGGGCTGTGGGAGGGAGATTCAATGGGTGGGTAGAGTCCGTGATAGGGGAGAGTGTACATGGGCTGTGGGAGGAGATTAAATGGGTGGGTAGAGTCCATGATAGGGGAGAGTGTACATGGGCTGTGGGAGGGAGATTCAATGGGTGGGTAGAGACCATGATAGGGGAGAGTGTAAATGGGCTGTGGGAGGAGATTAAATGGGTGGGTAGAGTCAGTGGTAGGGGAGAGTGTAAATAGGCTGTGGGAGGAGATTAAATGGGTGGGTAGAGTCAGTGATAGGGGAGAGTGTACATGGGCTGTGGAGAGAGATTCAATGGGTGGGTAGAGTCATTGATAGGGGAGAGTGTACATGGGCTGTGGGAGGAGATTAAATGGGTGGGTAGAGTCTGTGATAGGGGAGAGTGTACATGGGCTGTGGAGAGAGATTCAATGGGTGGGTAGAGTCATTGATAGGGGAGAGTGTACATGGGCTGTGGGAGGAGATTAAATGGGTGGGTAGAGTCTGTGATAGGGGAGAGTGTACATGGCCTGTGGGAGGAGATTAAATGGGTGGGTAGAGTCAGTGATAGGGGAGAGTGTACATGGGCTGTGGGAGGAGATTAAATGGATGGGTAGAGTCAGTGCGAGGGGAGAGTGTGTACGGGCTGTGGGAGGAGATTAAATGGGTGGGGAGAGTCCGTGATAGGGGAGAGTGTACATGGGCTGTGGGAGGAGATTAAATGGGTGGGGAGAGTCCGTGATAGGGGAGAGTGTACATGGGCTGTGGGAGGAGATTGAATGGGTGGGTAGAGTCCGTGATAGGGGAGAGTGTACATGGGCTGTGGGAGGAGATTGAATGGGTGGGTAGAGTCAGTGATAGGGGAGAGTGTACATGGGCTGTGGGAGGAGATTGAATGGGTGGGTAGAGTCCGTGATAGGGGAGAGTGTACATGGGCTGTGGGAGGAGATTAAATGGGTGGGTAGAGTCTGTGATAGGGGAGAGTGTACATGGGCTGTGGGAGGAGATTAAATGGGTGGGTAGAGTCCGTGATAGGGGAGAGTGTACATGGGCTGTGGGAGGAGATGAAATGGGTGGGTAGAGTCCGTGATAGGGGAGAGTGTACATGGGCTGTGGGAGGAGATTAAATGGGTGGGTAGAGTCCATGATAGGGGAGAGTGTACATGGGCTGTGGGAGGAGATTAAATGGGTGGGTAGAGTCAGTGATAGGGGAGAGTGTACATGGCCTGTGGGAGGAGATTAAATGGGTGGGTAGAGTCAGTGATAGGGGAGAGTGTACATGGGCTATGGGAGGAGATTAATTGGGTGGGTAGAGTCCGTGATGGGGGAGAGTGCACATGGGCTGTGGGAGGAGATTAAATGGGTGGGTAGAGTCATTGATGGGGGAGAGTGTACATGGGCTGTGGGAGGAGATTAAATGGGTGGGTAGAGTCCATGATAGGGGAGAGTGTACATGGGCTGTGGGAGGAGATTCAATGGGTGGGTAGAGTCTGTGTTGGGGGGAGTGTCCATGGGCTGTGGGAGGGAGATTCAATGGGTGGGTAGAGTCCGTGATAGGGGAGAGTGTACATGGGCTGTGGGAGGAGATTAAATGGGTGGGTAGAGTCCATGATAGGGGAGAGTGTACATGGGCTGTGGGAGGGAGATTCAATGGGTGGGTAGAGACCATGATAGGGGAGAGTGTAAATGGGCTGTGGGAGGAGATTAAATGGGTGGGTAGAGTCAGTGGTAGGGGAGAGTGTAAATGGGCTGTGGGAGGAGATTAAATGGGTGGGTAGAGTCAGTGATAGGGGAGAGTGTACATGGGCTGTGAGAGGAGATTAAATGGGTGGGTAGAGTCCGTGATAGGGGAGAGTGTACATGGGCTGTGGGAGGAGATTAAATGGGTGGGTAGAGTCAGTGATAGGGGAGAGTGTACATGGCCTGTGGGAGGAGATTAAATGGGTGGGTAGAGTCCGTGATAGGGGAGAGTGTACATGGGCTGTGGGAGGAGATTAAATGGGTGGGTAGAGTCAGTGATAGGGGAGAGTGTACATGGCCTGTGGGAGGAGATTAAATGGGTGGGTAGAGTCCGTGATAGGGGAGAGTGTACATGGGCTATGGGAGGAGATTAATGGGGTGGGTAGAGTCCGTGATGGGGGAGAGTGCACATGGGCTGTGGGAGGAGATTAAATGGGTGGGTAGAGTCCATGATAGGGGAGAGTGTCCATGGGCTGTGGGAGGAGATTAAATGGGTGGGTAGAGTCCGTGATAGGGGAGAGTGTACATGGGCTGTGGGAGGAGATTAAATGGGTGGGTAGAGTCAGTGATAGGGGAGAGTGTACATGGGCTGTGGGAGGAGATTCAATGGGTGGGTAGTGTCCGTGATAGGGGAGAGTGTACATGGGCTGTGGGAGGAGATTCAATGGGTGGGTAGTGTCCGTGATAGGGGAGAGTGTACATGGGCTGTGGGAGGAGATTCAATGGGTGGGTAGAGTCAGTGATAGGGGAGAGTGTACACGGGCTGTGGGAGGAGATTCAATGGGTGGGTAGAGTCAGTGATAGGGGAGAGTGTACATGGGCTGTGGGAGGAGATTCAATGGGTGGGTAGTGTCCGTGATAGGGGAGAGTGTACATGGGCTGTGGGAGGAGATTCAATGGGTGGGTAGTGTCTGTGATAGGAGAGAGTGTACATGGGCTGTGGGAGGAGATTAAATGGGTGGGTAGAGTCCGTGATAGGGGAGAGTGTACATGGGCTGTGAGGAGAATCAATGGGTGAGTAGAGTCGTGTCTGCAGGGATCGAGAACGGGCATCTATGTTGTAGCTTCTGCACTGCCTCTGGGAACGTGGGACCCTCCTGCACCCCCTGATCATTGCGCGTGATCTATAACCGTTGTCCTTTTGCCCAGGCTTCAGAACTGGAAGTACGAGGAGTGGGGGGACCAGGTGACCGTGGTCTCCTGCGACATGAGGGATTGGCAAGCTCCGGTCAAAGCCGACATCATTGTCAGCGAGCTGCTGGGGTCCTTTGGAGACAACGAGCTGTCCCCAGAGTGTCTGGACGGGGCACAGAGGTTCCTGAAAGGTAAGGAGGGAGAGAGGGGGCAAGGAGAGGGTGGATGAGGGGTGGGGGGAAGGAGAGAGCGAGTGAGAGGGGGAATGGGGAGGGAGAGAGAAAGAGGGGGAAGGAGAGAGCAAGCGAGAGGGGAAATGAGGAGGGAGGAAGAGGGGGAAGGTGAGAGCGAGCGAGAGGGGGAATGGGGAGGGAGAAAGAGGGGGAAGGAGAGAGTGAGCGAGAGGGGAAATGGGGAGGGAGAGAGAAAGAGGGGGAAGGAGAGAGCGAGCGAGAGGGAATGGGCAAGGAGAGAGCGAGCGAGAGGGGGAATGGGGAGGGAGAGAAAGAGGGGGAAGGAGAGAGCGAGCGAGAGGGGGAATGAGGAGGGAGAAAGGGGGAAGGAGAGTGAGCGAGAGGGGAAATGGGGAGGGAGAGAGAAAGAGGGGGAAGGAGAGAGCGAGCGAGAGGGAATGGGCAAGGAGAGAGCGAGCGAGAGGGGGAATGGGGAGGGAGAGAAAGAGGGGGAATGGAGAGCGAGAGGGGGAATGAGGAGGGAGAAAGAGGGGGAAGGAGAGAGCGAGCGAGAGGGGGAATGGGGAGGGAGAGAAAGAGGGGGGAGGAGAGAGCGAGCGAGAGGGGGAATGAAGAGGGAGAGAAAGAGGGGGGAGGAGGGAGAGAAAGAGGGGGCAGGAGGGAGAGAAAGAGGGGGAAGGAGAGAGCGAGCGAGAGGGGGAATGGGGAGGGAGAGAAAGGGGGAAGGGGAGCGCGAGCGAGGGGGGAATGGGGAGGGAGAGAAAGAGGGGGAAGGAGAGAGCGAGCGAGAGGGAGAAAGAGGGGGAAGGAGAGAGCGAGCGAGAGGGAATGGGGAGGGAGAGAAAGAGGATGGGGAGGGAGAGGGGACGGATGGAGGGAGGGGGTGAGGGGGATGGAGGGAGGGGGTGAGGGGGATGGAGGGAGGGGGTGAGGGGGATGGAGGGAGGGTGAGAGGGGGATGGAGGGAGGGTGAGGGGGGGATGGGGTAGAGGGAGGGTGGAGACAGGGAGGGAGGTGGAGATGGAGGGGGCAAGCGCGCTCCAGAGGGTGGAAGAGGAGGAGGGGGCAGGGATGGGCGGAGGGAGGGAGGGAGGGAGAGTGGGATGGAAGGAAGGAAGGAGGGAGGGAGAGAGAGCGCAGCGGGAAGGAAGGAGTGAGAGAGCGCGCAGCGGGAAGGAAGAAAGGAGGGAGAGAGAGCGCAGCGGGAAGGAAGGAGTGAGGGAGAGAGAGCGCAGCGGGAAGGAAGAAAGGAGGGAGAGAGCGGGAAGGAAGGAGGGAGGGAGAGAGCGGGAGGTAGGGAAGGACGGAGAGTGAGCCGAATGGAGCCTGGGCCTTTCCTGCTCTGTGTGGAGCTCAGAACCACACTGGGACATCGAGGAGGTTAATGTGCTTTTCTTTAAAACCTGCAGATGATGGAGTGAGCATACCGTGCGAATACACCTCATTCCTCGCTCCCATCTCCTCATCCAAACTCTACAACGAAGTCCGTGCATGTCGGGAGAAAGATAGAGACCCAGAGGTAAGTGTGTACACTGACTGGTGTCTCAGTCCCTCTCTCGCAGGGAGATATCTGTACACTGACTGCTGTCTCTCAGTCCCTCTCCCTCAGGGAGATATCTGTACACTGACTGATGGCTCTCAGTCCCTCTCTCTCAGAGATATCTGTACACTGACTGGTGTCTCTCAGCCCCTCTCAGGGAGATATCTGTATACTGACTGGTGTCTCTCAGTCCCCTCTCCCTCGGAGATATCTGTACACTGGCGTTTCTCAGTCCCTCTCTCTCAGGGAGATATCTGTACACTGACTGGTGACTCTCGGTCCCCTCTCTCGGAGATATCTGTTCACTGACTGGTGTCTCTCAGTGCCTCTCCCTCAGTGAGATGTCTGTACACTGACTGGTGTCTCTTTCTCAGGGAGATATCTGTACACTGACTGGTGTCTCTCAGCCCCTCTCTCTCAGGGAGATATCTGTACACTGACTGGTGTCTCTCAGCCCCTCTCTCTCAGGGAGATATCTGTACACTGACTGGTGTGTCTCAGTCCCTCTCCCTCAGGGAGATATCTGTACACTGACTGGCGTTTCTCAGTCCCTCTCTCTCAGGGAGATATCTGTACACTGGTGTCTCTCAGTCCCCTCTCTCTCAGGGAGATATCTGTACACTGACTGGTGTCTCTCTGTCCCCCCCCTCTCCCTCAGGGAGATATCTGTCCACTGACTGGTGTCTCTCAGTGCACTCTCTCTCAGGGAAATATCTGTACACTGACTGGTGTCTCTCAGTCCCTCTCCCTCAGGGAGATATCTGTACACTGACTGGTGTGTCTCAGTCCCTCTCTCCCTCAATGAGATATCTGTACACTGACTGGTGTCTCTCAGTCCCCTCTCTCTCAGGGAGATATCTGTACACTGACTGGTGTCTCTCAGTCCCTCTCTCTCAGGGAGATATCTGTACACTGACTGGTGTCTCTCAGTCCCTCTCTCCTCAGGGAGATATCTGTACACTGACTGGTGTCTCTCAGTCCCTCTCTCCTCAGGGAGATATCTGTACACTGACTGGTGTCTCTCAGTCCCCTCTCCCTCAGGGAGATATCTGTACACTGACTGGTGTCTCTCAGTCCCTCTCTCTCAGGGAGATATCTGTACACTGACTGGTGTCTCTCAGTCCCTCTCCCTCAGGGAGATATCTGTACACTGACTGGTGTCTCTCAGTCCCTCTCTCTCAGGGAGATATCTGTACACTGACTGGTGTCTCTCAGTCCCCTCTCTCAGGGAGATATCTGTACACTGACTGGTGTCTCTCAGTCCCTCTCCCTCAGGGAGATATCTGTACACTGACTGGTGTCTCTCAGTCCCTCTCTCTCAGGGAGATATCTGTACACTGACTGGTGTCTCTCAGTCCCTCTCTCCTCAGGGAGATATCTGTACACTGACTGGTGTCTCTCAGTCCCTCTCTCTCAGGGAGATATCTGTACACTGACTGGTGTCTCTCAGTCCCTCTCCCTCAGGGAGATATCTGTACACTGACTGGTGTCTCTCAGTCCCTCTCTCTCGGAGATATCTGTACACTGACTGGTGACTCTCGGTCCCCTCTCTCGGAGATATCTGTTCACTGACTGGTGTCTCTCAGTGCCTCTACCTCAGTGAGATGTCTGTACACTGACTGGTGTCTCTTTCTCAGGGAGATATCTGTACACTGACTGGTGTCTCTCAGTCCCTCTCCCTCAGGGAGATATCTGTACACTGACTGGTGTCTCTCAGTCCCCTCTCTCTCAGGGAGATATCTGTACACTGACTGGTGTCTCTCAGTCCCCTCTCTCTCAGGGAGATATCTGTACACTGACTGGTGTCTCTCAGTCCCTCTCCCTCAGGGAGCTATCTGTACACTGACTGGTGTCTCTCAGTCCCTCTCCCTCAGGGAGATATCTGTACACTGACTGGTGTCTCTCAGTCCCTCTCCCTCAGGGAGATATCTGTACACTGACTGGTGTCTCTCAGTCCCCTCTCCCTCAGGGTGATATCTGTACACTGACTGGTGTCTCTCAGTCCCTCTCCCTCAGGGAGATATCTGTACACTGACTGGTGTCTCTCAGTCCTCTCTCTCAGGGAGATATCTGTACACTGACTGGTGTCTCTCAGTCCCCTCTCCCTCAGGGAGATATCTGTACACTGACTGGTGTCTCTCAGTCCCCTGACTGAGGGGTGACCTGATAGAGGTATTTAAAATTACGAATAGGTTCGATAGGGTAGACGTAGAGAAGATATTTGCTCTTGTGAGGGAGACCAAATCTAGGAGGCCATCAATATGAGATAGTCACTAATAAATCCAATAGGGAATTCAGGAGAAACTTCTTCACCCAGAGAGTGGTGAGAATGTGGAACTCGCTACCACAGGGAGTGGTCGAGGGGAATAGTAGAGATACATTTAAGGGGAAGCTGGATAAACACATAGAAAGTTATGTCGCTAGGGTGCGATGAAGAGGGGTGGGAGGAGGCTCGTGTGGAGCATGACCAGTTGGGCCGAATGTCCTGTTTCTGAGCTGTAAAGATTCGATGTAATTCTCCTTGCTCTCCGATTCTGACCTCTTCCCTCGCTTTCAGGCGCAGTTCGAGATGCCGTACGTGGTCAGACTTCACAATTTCCACCAGCTCGCCGACCCTCAGCCGTGTTTCACTTTCGTACACCCGAACGAAGGTAGGAGGAGGTTCTCCTGGCCTCGGAGCAGGGAGGTGGGGGTTGGGTGGACAGAAACCCGATTGAATAAGGAGACTTTTGGGAGCGTTTGACGGAAGGCAGGGGCGAGCTCCGTCCGCCCCGCTCGTGAATTTTAATCGATCTCTCCGCCGTCTGATTCCTCTCCCCTCTCTCTCTTCGAACCGACAGGTCATAGAATCATAGAAATTTACGGCACAGGGATTAGAGGGATCTCCCCAGATGCAGGAGTGTGAGAGAGGAGTTAGAGGGACCTCCCCAGATACAGGAGTGTGTGAGAGAGGGGTTAGAGGAACCTCCCCAGATACAGGAGTGTGAGAGAGGGGTTAGAGGGACCTCCCCAGATACAGGAGTGTGAGAGAGAGTAGAGGCAAGGGTGTGAGAGGGTAGGACCTCCCCAGATACAGGAGTGTGTGAGAGAGGGGTTAGAGGGACCTCCCCAGATACAGGACTGAGAGAGAGGGGTTAGAGGGACTGTCTCTCTCTCTCCCCCTCTCTCTCTCGCTCTCCCCCTCTCTCGCCCCACCCTCTCTCCCTGTACTGATGTTCATAGAATCATCAAAAGTTACAGCACAGAAGGAGGCCATTCGGCCCATCGTGTCCGCGCCGGCCGACAAAGAGCCATCCAGCCTAATCACACTTTCCAGCTCTTGGTCCGTAGCCCTGTAGGTTACGGCACTTCAAGTGCATATCCAAGTACTTTTTAAATGTGATGAGGGTTTCTGCCTCTACCACCCTTTCAGGCAGTGAGTTCCAGACCCCCACCACCCTCTGGGTGAAGAAAGTTCTCCGCAACTCCCCTCTAAACCTCCGACCAATTACTTTAAATCTATGCCCCCCTGGTTATTGACCTCTCTGCTCAGGGAAATAGGTCGTTGCTATCCTCGGCCCCCTCGTAATTTTATGCACCTCAATCAAGTCTCCCCTCAGCCTCCTCTGTTCCAAAGAAAACAACCCCAGCCTGTCCAATCTTTCCTCATAGCTAAAATTCCCCAGCCCAGGCAACATCCTCGTAAATCTCCTCTGCATCCTCTTTCGTGCAATCACATCCTTGTGGTAAGCAGAACTGTACGCAGTATTCTAATTGTGGCCTAACTGGTGTTTTATACAATTACATAGAAACATAGAAGATAGGAGCAGGAGTAGGCCGATCGGCCCCTCGAGCCTGCTCCGCCATTCGATGAGATCATGGCTGATCATCCAAACTCAGTACCCTGTACCTGCCTTCTCCCCATATCCCTTGATACCTTTATCTGTAAGAAATATATCGAACTCATTCTTGAATCTATTTAATGAATTGGCCTCAACTACCTTCTGTGGTAGAGAATTCCACAGGTTCACCACTCTCTGGGTGAAGAAATTCTTCCTCATTTCTGTCCTAAATGGCTTACCCCTTATCCTTAGACTGTGACCCCTGGTTCTGGACTCTCCAACCATCGGGAACATTCTTCCTGCATCTAGTTTGTCCAGACCTGTCAGAATTTTATATGTTTCGATGAGACCCCCTCTCATTCTTCTATACTCCAGCGAGTATAAGCCCAATCGACCCAATCTCTCCTCATATGTCATTCCTGCCATCCCAGGTATCAGCCTGGTGAATCTTCGCTGAACTCCTTCCATGGCAAGAACATCCTTCCTCCGATAAGGCGACCAAAACTGCACACAGTACTCAAGGTGTGGTCTCACCAAGGCCCTGTACAACTGCAGCAGGACGTCCCTGTTCTTATACTCAAACCCTCTCGCTATGAAGGCCAACATACCATTTGCCTTCTTCACCGATTCAAGCATAACCCCCCCCACCCCCTGCTCTTCTATTCTAAGCCTCGGCTAATAAAGGCAAGTATCCCGTCTGCCTTCTTTAACCACCTTCTCTACCTGTCCTGCTACCTTCAGGTCCATCGAACAACAACCGCTACAAGTCTCTGGACTTTGAGATCAAGCTCAACACAGTCCTGCACGGATTGGCCGGCTACTTCGAAACAATCCTGTACAAGGACGTGACTCTGAGTAAGTACCGGCCTGTTCCACAAAGAACTGGCACTCGTACATCGCCTTTCCTGGCCTCGGGGCATCCCGGAGCGTTCCACGCCCGATGAAGCGCGTTAGAAGTGTGCAGTCACTGTTGTAAGGACCCAGCCCCTTCCGTTCACTCCCAATCCCAATGGACCCAACCCCTTCCCATTCACTCCCACTGTACGCAATCCCAATGGACCCAACCCCTTCCCATTCACTCCCGCTATACGCAATCCCAATGGACCCAACCCCTTCCCATTCACTCACACTGTACACAATCCCAATGGACCCAGCCCCTTCCGTTCACTCCCAATCTCAGTGGACCCAGCCCCTTCCCATTCACTCCCGCTGTATGCAATCCCAATGGACCCAACCCCTTCCCATTCACTCCCACTGTACGCAATCCCAATGGACCCAGCCCCTTCCCATTCACTCCCACTGTACACAATCCCAATGGACCCAACCCCTTCCCATTCACTCCCGCTGTACACAATCCCAATGGACCCAACCCCTTCCCATTCACTCCCACTGTATGCAATCCCAATGGACCCAACCCCTTCCCACTGTACACAATCCCAATGGACCCAACCCCTTCCCACTGTACACAATCCAAATGGACCCAACCCCTTCCCATTCACTCCCGCTGTACACAATCCCAATGGACCCAACCTCTTCCCATTCACTCCCGCTGTGCACAATCCCAATGGACCCAACCCCTTCCCACTGTACACAATCCCAATGGACCCAACCCCTTCCCATTCACTCCCACTGTACACAATCCCAATGGACCCAACCCCTTCCCATTCACTCCCACTGTACACAATCCCAATGGACCCAACCCCTTCCCACTGTACACAATCCCAATGGATCCAACCCCTTCCTGTTCACTCCCAATGGATCAAACCCCTTCCCATTCACTCCCACAGTACACCATCCCAATGGACCCAACTCCTTCCCACTCTACGCAATCCCAATGGACCCAACCCTTTCTCATGATAGTGGACCTGGGGCATTGGTTCTGCATTACCCTGATGTTTGATGTCTTGATGATCTTTCTGTCCTCGCAGGTATCCTCCCAGAGACCCACTCCCCGGGCATGTACTCCTGGTTCCCCATCCTGTTCCCCTCAAGGTGAGTTTGCTCTCGTTTGTCGTTCAACTCTTTTCTGATCAATTGTCTGTCTCGCCATTGAATCCAGGTTAGATACAGAGTAAAGCTCCCTCTACACTGTCCCATCAAACACTCCCAGGGCAGGTACAGCACAGGTTAGATACAGAGTAAAGCTCCCTCTACACTGTCCCATCAAACACTCCCAGAGCAGGTACAGCACAGGTTAGATACAGAGTAAAGCTCCCTCTACACTGTCCCATCAAACACTCCCAGGGCAGGTACAGCACGGGTTAGATACAGAGTAAAGCTCCCTCTACACTGTCCCATCAAACACTCCCAGGGCAGGTACAGCACAGGTTAGATACAGAGTAAAGCTCCCTCTACACTGTCCCATCAAACACTCCCAGGGCAGGTACAGCACGGGTTAGATACAGAGTAAAGCTCCCTCTACACTGTCCCATCAAACACTCCCAGGGCAGGTACAGCACGGGGTTAGATACAGAGTAAAGCTCCCTCTACACTGTCCCATCAAACACTCCCAGGGCAGGTACAGCACGGGTTAGATACAGAGTAAAGCTCCCTCTACACTGTCCCATCAAACACTCCCAGGGCAGGTACAGCACGGGTTAGATACAGAGTAAAGCTCCCTCTACACTGTCCCATCAAACACTCCCAGGGCAGGTACAGCACGGGGTTAGATACAGAGTAAAGCTCCCTCTACACTGTCCCATCAAACACTCCCAGGGGCAGGTACAGCACGGGGTTAGATACAGAGTAAAGCTCCTCTACACTTTCCCATCAAACACTCCCAGGGCAGGTACAGCATGGGTTAGATACAGAGTAAAGCTCCCTCTACACTGTCCCATCAAACACTCCCAGGGCAGGTACAGCACGGGGTTAGATACAGAGTAAAGCTCCCTCTACACTGTCCCATCAAACACTCCCACGCTTCAGGGGACAACGCGGTTTAAGAGTGGACTACGTTGTCTAATGATTCGCTCTGTTTTTGTCTGTTTTCTTGCCCCCTCTTTTCCCCCCCCCCCCCCACCCCCCACACAGCAACCAATCGGTGTGAAGGCAGGGGAGACGGTGTGCGTGCGGTTCTGGAGGTGCGCCAACCCCAAGAAGGTGTGGTACGAGTGGGCCGTGACCGCTCCGGAATGTTCCGCCATCCACAACCCCACCGGCAGGTCCTACACCATCGGCCTCTGAGGCGGCAACCCTCCGGACTCCTGTGTGTCTCCGTTTACGCCAGTGTTAGTGTGTGATCGATGGGGTCGAGCAGTTCAAGGCCGACGACCCTCGACCCCAGGTCTATTGCTGCTGAACTTTGACGTGGTTTAGGGGGTGGGACTGGGGGTAGGAAGGGATATAAATGTCGGGCAGGAGGGGGCGCTAGGCTTTGGGTCATTCTCGCCCGCGTCCCGTTACCCGATTGTGAAGGGGGGGGGGGGGTTTTGTACGACTTATTAAATTGTGTTGACTGCATTTTGCTCCCTGTCTTCGCTGGAGATTATTGTCCAATGGCCACTGTTGTGTCGTCGATCGATTTATCTTGGGGGGGGGCACTCGTCTCGCTGCTGTTTGCGGGTTCTTGTCGTGCGCCGATCGGCTGCCGCGCTCCACTGCGTTGCGGCGGTCACTGGCGCGTCGAGACCATCTCGGGAAGCGCTTTGGGGAAGTTCCTGACGTCGCGAAAGGCACATGCCCTTTTCTGAAGTGGGGCCGAGGTCTTTTTGAAGAGGAAAGAGATCGACTGAGCCCAGTAAAACTCTTCTGCATTGATGGGAGGGCTCGGCTCTGCTTTAAAATGGCCGCCTCCTCTGTGTTCACGGGTGTCAACAAAATGGCTGCCTGTATTCACGGGTATCAACAAAATGGCCGCCTCCGTGCACAGGTATCAACAACATGGCCGCCTCGGTGCACACATTTATCAACAAAGAACGGCCAGTTCGCTGTACAAGGGTATCAACAAAATGGCCGCCACTGTACACCGGTATCAACAAAATGGCTGCCTTGGTGCACACGTTTATCAACAAAATGGCCACCTCTGTACACCGGTATCAACAAAATGGCTGCCTTGGTGCACACATTTATCAACAAAATGGCCACCTCTGTACAAGGATATCAACAAAATGGCCGTCCTTGCGTGTTAACAAAATGAGCCAAAAACCCCCGCAGATTTTCCGGGACTCTCCTGGGATGCATGCTGGGGGTCAATTGGAGCTTTCAAGACTGAGATTGATAGATTTCTGTTCGGCAAGGGTATTTAACTTCCTGGAACCAAGGCGGATAAATGGAGTTGAGGTACAAGATCAGCCGTGAAGGATCATTCTTTAGGAAGGGTGTCGAGGCCTGGGAGAGGGTGCGGAGGAGATTTACCAGGGGTGAGGGACTTCAGTTAGGCGGAGCCTCGAATTTTAAAATTCTCGTCCTTGTTTTCCAATCCCTCCGTGGCCCTCGCCCCTCCCTATCTCTCTAACCTCCTGCAACCCTCTGAGATCTCTGCGCTCCTCCAATTCTGGCCTCTTGAGCATCCCCCGATTTCCATCGCTCCACCATTGGCGGCCGCGCCTTCAGCTGCCTGGGCCCTAAGCTCCGGAATTCTCACCCTAAACCTCTCCACCCCTGTCTCCTCTTTTAAGACGCTCCTTGAAACCTACCTCTTTGACCAAGCTTTTGGTCACCTCTCCTAATATCTCCTTATGTGGCTCGGTGTCAAATTTTGTTTGATAATCGCTCCTGTGAAGCGCCTTGTGACGTTTACTACGTTAAAGGCGCTATATAAATACAAGATGTTGTTGGAGAGACTAGAGAAGCTGGGGTTGTTCTCCTTAGAGCAGAGAAGGTTAAGGGGAGATTGACCAGAACGGTACCAGGGATGAGGGACTTCAGTTACGTGGAGAGACTGGAGAAGCTGGGATTGTTCTCCTTAGAGCAGAGAAGGTTAAGGGGAGATTGACCAGTATGGTACCAGGGATGAGGGACTTCAGTTATGTGGAGAAGCTGGGGTTGTTCTCCTTAGAGCAGAGAAGGTTAAGGGGAGATTGACCAGAATGGTACCAGGGATGAGGGACTTCAGTTACGTGGAGAGACTGGAGAAGCTGGGATTGTTCTCCTTAGAGCAGAGAAGGTTCAGGGGAGATCTGATAGAGGTGTTCAAAATTATGGGGATTTTGTTACAGCAAGTAGGGAGAATCTGGCAAGTGGGTCAGTGACCAGAGGTCATAGATGTAAAATAATTGACAAAAGAACTAGAATCATAGAATGGTTACAGCGTGGAAGAAGGCCATTCGGCCCGGCGAGCCCGTGCGACTCTCCGCTAGTCCCACTCACCTGCCCTTTCCCCGAATTCCTGCAAATCTTTTTCCTTCAGATACTTATCCAACTCCCTTTTGAAAGATAAGATTGAGTCTGCCTCCACCACCCTTTCAGGGTGTGCATTCCAGATCTTAACCACTTTTTTTTCCTTGCGTTTCCTTTGGTTCTTTTGCCAATCACCTTAAATCTGTGTCCTCTGGTTCGTGACCCTTCTGCCAATGGGAACAGTTTCTCTCTCTCTGCTCTGTACCAGACCCCCTCATGATTTTGAACACCTCTGTCAAATCTAGAGTGGAACTTCTAAACTGGAACAGGGCTAACTTCAAATGGGATGCGAAAGGATCCAGCCAGAGTAAAATGGAACCAAAGACTGACCGGGAAAACTGTACCGGAACAATGGAAGAGATGTTCCAAGTAAGGCCAGGTACATTCCAACAAGATGGAAGGGTAAGGGAACCAAAGCAAGGGCTCCTGATAGAGAAGATGATGAAACAAAAAAAAGAGGGTGTATGATGCATGTCAGGTGAATTATTCAAGGGAGAACCACATCAAATACAATAAGTTGAGAGGGGATGTGAAGATGAAAATAAGATTGGCAAAGAGAGAATATGAGAGTAGAATGGCGGTTAACATAAAAGGGAACCCAAAAATCTTCTACCGGCATGTAAACAGTAAGCGGGTAGTAAGAGGCGGGGTGGGGCCTATTAGAGACAAAGAAGGTGATATATGCTTAGAGGCGCAGAGCAAGGCTAGAATACTCAATGAGTACTTTGTATCCGTGTTTACTAAGGAGGTGGATGCTGACAAAATATCGGTAGAAATGGAAAAGGTAGAAGCAATGGAAGGGGTGAAAATTGATGGACAAAATGTACTAGAAAGACTGGGTATGCTTAGAGTGGACAAGTCGCCTGGTCCAGATGGCTTGCATCCCAGGTTGCTAAGGGAATTGCGGGAGGAGATAGTGGAAGGGCTTGCCATAATTTTCCAATCTTCCCTCGATGCGGAGGAGGTGACTGAGGATTGGAAAGTGGCAAATGTGACACTATTATTCAAGAAAGGGTGTAAGGACAATCCTAGTAACTACAGGCCGGTCAGTTTAACATCAGTGGTGGGTAAAGTTTTAGAAACAATAATCAAGGAAAAAATTAACGGGCACTTGGAGAGGTTTAAGCTAATTAAGGAGAGCCAACACGGATTTGTAAAAGGCAGATCGTGTTTGACTAATCTAATTGAATTTTTTGGTTAAGTAACAGAGGATTGAGGAAGGGAATGCAATGGATGTTGTCTACATGGATTTTAGGAAGGTGTTTGACAAAGTACCACATAGAAGGCTGGTTAACAAAATTGAGGCTCATGGAATAGGTGGGTCAGTGGCAGCTTGGATAAGGAGTTGGCATAAGGACAGAAAACAGCGAGTTGTGGTAAATGGCTGTTTTTCAGACTGGAGGATGGTAGACAGTGGTGTTCCCCAAGGGTCAGTGCTGGGGCCACTGCTTTTTTTGATATATATAAACGACCTGGATATTGGACTACAGAGTAGAATTTCTAAATTTGCCGATGACACCAAACTTGGGGATGTGGCAAACCGTGATGATACCAATCGACTGCAACAGGACATAGAAAGGCTAGCAGAATGGGCAGACAAGTGGCAGATGGAATTTAATACAGAGAAGTGTGAGGTGATGCATTTTGGCAGAAGGAACAGGGAGAGGCAATATACACTTAATGGCACAGTTTGAAAGAGTGTGCAGGGACAGGGACCTGGGAGTTAATGTGCATAGGTCCCTGAAGGTGGCAGGACATATTGAGAGAGTGGTTAGCAAAGCATATGGGATCTTGGGCTTCATAATTAGAGGTATTGAGTACAAAAGTAGAGAAGTTATGCTGAACCTTTATAAAGCGCTGGTTAGGCCACAACTGGAGTATTGCGTCCAGTTCTGGTCATCACACTTTAGGAAGGATGTGAAGGCCCTTGAGAGGGTGCAGAGGAGATTTACCAGAATGGTTCTGGGGATGGGGGATCTTGGCTACAAGGACAGGTTGGAGAAGCTGGATTTGTTTTCATTAGAGCAAAGGAGGTTGCGGGGTGATTTGATCGAGGTGGACAAGATTATAAGAACACAAGAAATAGGAGCAGGAATAGGCCACTTGGCCCCTCAAGCCTGCTCCGCCATTCAATAAGATCATGGCTGATCTTGGGCTCAAAGCCACTTCCCTGCCCGCTCCCCATAACCCTTCACTCCCTTATCTTGCAAAAATCTGTGTCTCTCCACCTTAAATGTATTTAATGACACAGCCTCCACAGCTCTCTGGGGCAGAGAATTCCACAGATTTATGACCGTCAGAGAAGAAATTCCTCTTCATCTCAGTTCTAAAAGGGCGACCCTTTATTCTAAAGCTGTGTCCCCGCGTTCTAGATTTCCCCACGAGGGGAAACATCCTCTCTGCATCTACCTTGTCGAGCCCCCTCAGTATCTTATATGTTTCAATAAGATCACCTCTCATTCTTCTAAATTCCAATGAGTATAGGCCCAGCCTGCTCAACCTTTCCTCATAAGTCAACCCCCTCATCTCAGGAATCAACCATGTGAATTGTCTCTGAACGGCCTCCAATGCAAGTATATCCTTCCTTAAATAAGGAGACCAAAACTGTACGCAGTACTCGAGGTGTGGTCTCACCAATACCTTGTACAGTTGAAGCAGGACTTCCCTGCTGTAATACTCCAACCCCCTTGAAATAAAGGCCAACATTCCATTTGCCTTTTTGATTACTTGCTGTACCTGCATGCTAACTTTTTGTGTTTCATGCACAAGGACCCCCAGGTCCCTCTGAACTGTAGCATTTTGTAATCTCTCCATTTTTTATTTTTCCTGCCAAAGTTTATAACCTCGCACTTTCCCACATTATACTCCATCTGCCAAATGTTTGCCCACTCACTTAGCCTGTCTATATCCCTTTGCAGGTTCTTTGAGTCCTCTGCACAACTTGCTTTCCCACCCATCTTTGTATCATCCGCAAACTTGGCTACATTACACTCGGTCCCTTCATCCAAGTCGTTAATCTAGATTGTAAATAGTTGAGGCTCGAGCACCGATCCCTGTGGCACCCCACTAGTTACCTTTTGCCAACTGGAAAATGACCCATTTATCCCAACTCTCTGCTTTCTGTTAGTTAGCCAATTCTCTATCCATGCGAATATATTACCCCCAACTCCGTGAGCTCTTATCTTATGCAGTAACCTTTTATGTGGCACCTTATTGAATGCCTTCTGGAAATCCAAATACACCACATCTACTGGTTCCCCTTTATCCACCCTGCTCGTTACATCCTCAAAGAACCCCAGCAAATTTGTTAAACATGATTTCCCTTTCATAAAACCATGCTGACTCTGCTTGACTGCATTATGATTTTCCAAATGCCCTGCTACTGCTTCCTTAATGAAGGACTCCGGCATTTTCCCAACGACAGATGTTGGGAAAATAGTTTCTAAAGTTTCCTGCTTTCTGTCTCCCTCCTTTCTTAAATAGGGGTGTTACATTTGCGGTTTTCCCATCCGCTGGGACCTCTCCAGAGTCCAGGGAATTTTGGTATATTGTAACCAATGCATCCACTATCTCTGCAGCCACTTCTTTTAGTGATAATGATTGTCTTTAGTTCCCCACTCCCTGTGGCTCCTTGATTATCCATTATTAGGATGTTGTTAGTGTCTTCTACCGTGAAGACAGATACAAAATATTTGTTCAGAGTCTCTGCCATTTCCCCGTTCCCCATTATTAATTCCCCAGTCTCATCCTCTAAGGGACCAACGTTTACTTTAGCTACGCTCTTCCTTTTTATATACCTGTAGAAGCTCTTACTATCTGTTTTAATGTTTCTTGCCAGTTTACTCTCATAATTCATCTTCTCTCATTTTTTTCGTCATCCTTTGCTGGTTTTTAAAAATTTCCCAATCCTCTGGTCTCCCAACAATCTTGGCAACATTGTATGCCTTCGTTTTCAATTTGATACCATCCTTTACTTCCTTCCTTAGCCACGGATGGTGCTCCCGTCTCTTAAAATCTTTCTTTCTCACTGGAATATATTTTTGTTGAGAGTTATGAAATATCTCCTTAAATGTCCGCCACTGCATTTCAACTGTCTTACCCTTTAATTTATTTTTCCAGTCCACTTTACATAAGAACATAAGAAATAGGAGCAGGAGTAGGCCAATCGGCCCCTCGAGCCTGCTCCGCCATTCAATAAGATCATGGCTGATCTGATCCTAACCTCAAATCTAAAGAACACAAGAAGTAGGAGCAGGACCCGGCCACTCAGCCCCTGGGCCCGCTCCGCCACCCACAGAGCCCTGACCGATCCGAACTCAGCCTCATGTCCAATTTCCTGCCCGCTCCCCGTAACCCCTAATTCCCTTTACCTCTCGGAAACGGTCTATTTCTGTTTTAAATTTATTTAATGATGTAGCTTCCACAGCTTCCTGGGGCAGCAAATTCCACAGACCTACTACCCTCTGAGTGAAGAAGTTTCTCCTCATCTCAGTTTTGAAAGAGCAGCCCCTTATTCTAAGATTATGCCAGTTCTGCCCTCATGCCATTGTAATTATCTTCATTTAAGATCAGGACACTGGTTTGAGAGACAACTTTCTCACCCTCCAACTGAATTTGAAATTCAACCATGCTATGATCACTCTTTCCTAGAGGATCCTTTACTATGAGATCATTTGTTAATTCTGTCTCATTACACAGTACCAGATCCAAGATAGCCAAGGTCGCTTCCATTACATACTGTTCTAGGAAACCATCCCGGATGCACTCTATGAACAACTCCTCAAGGCTACCATGGCCAATTTGATTTGTCCAATCAATAAGGAGATTAAAATCACCCATGATTATTACCGTACCTTTTTTACAGGCCTCTATTATTTGTTGATTTATATGACTGGTTTGGATAGGCTAGACGGGGAAAGGCTGTTCCCACTAGTTGATGGTACAAGGACTAGGGGACACAGATTTAAGGTTTTGGGCGAGAGATACAGGGGGGACGTGAGGAAAAACTTTTTTACGCAGCGAGTGGTGAGGACCTGGAAAACTCTGCCGACGGAAGTGAGGGAAGCGGAGACACTCAATGTTTTCAAGGGGAGACTGGATAGGCAATTGAGGGAAATAAACTTGCAGGGCTACGGGGATAGAGCGGGGGAGTGGGACTGACTGGATTGCTCTACAGAGAGCCGGCACAGACTCGATGGGACGAATGGCCTCCTTTTGTGTCGTTATGACTCCTCTCAACCTTCTCTGCTCCAAGGAGAACAACCCCAGCTTCTCCAGTCTATCCACGTAGCTGAAGTCCCTCATCCCTGAAATCATTCTCGTAAATCTTTTCTGCACTCCCTTAAGGCCTTCACATCCTTCCTAAAGTGCGGTGCCCAGAATTGGACACCATACTCCAGTTGGGACCAAACCAGTGTTTTATACAGGTTCATCATAATTTCCGCACTTTTGTACTCTATACCTCTATTTATGAAGCCCAGGATCCCGTAAGCCTTTTTAACTGCTTTCTCAACCTGCCCTGCCACCTTCAACAATTTGTGCACACACACCCCCAGGTCTGGTCTAGAGTTTTTTGAGGATGTAACTAGCAGGGTAGATAAAGGGGAACCAGTGGATGCAGTATATTTGGATTTCCAAAAGGCATTCGATAAGGTGCCACATAAAAGGTGGGACCTCAGCTATTTACAATCTATATTAATACATAGATACATAGAAGATAGGAGCAGGAGTAGGCCATCCGGCCCTTCGAGCCTGCTCCGCCATTTAATGAGATCATGGCTGATCCTCCAATTCAGTATCCCGTCCCCGCCTTCTCTCCGTAACCCTTAACCCCTTTTGCCTGTAGAAATATATCTAATTCCCTCTTAAATATATTTAATGAGCTGGCGTACACTGCCCTCTGTGGCAATGAGTTCCACAGGTTCACCACCCTCTGAGTGAAGAAATTCTCCCTCATTTCTGTCCTAAATGGTTTAGCCCTTATCCTTAAATTATGTCCTCTAGTTCTGTTCTCACCCGCCAAGGGAAACATTCCTTCTGCATCTAATCTGTCTAGACCTGTCAGAATTTTATACACTTCTATGAGGTCCCCTCTCAATCTTCTAAACTCCAGTGTGTACATCCCTAAACTACATAGTCTCTCCTCATAGGTCAATCCCGCCATTCCTGGTATCAGCCTGGTGAATCGCCGCTGCACCCCCTCCATGGCAAGAACATCTTTCCTCAGATGAGGCGACCAAAACTGTACACAGTACTCGAGGTGTGGTCTCACCAGTGCCCTGTACAGCTGCAGCAAGGTATCCCTGTTCCTGTATTCCAACCCTTTTGCTATGAAGGCCAGCATACCGTTTGCCTTCTTGACCGCCTGTTGCACCTGCATGCTCGCCTTCAGTGACTGGTGTACAAGAACACCCAGGTCTCTCTGTACTTCCCCCTCTCCCAATTTATTGCCATTTAAATAATAATTTGCCCTCCCGTTCCTGCACCCAAGGTGGATAACTTCGCACTTGTCCACATTATAGTGCATCTGCCATTTATCCGCCCAATCACCCAGTCTGTCCAAATCGCTCTGGAGCTTCCTGGTCTCCTCCTCTGAGCCCACCCCCCCTCCTAGTTTAGTGTCGTCTGCAAATTTGGAAATGCTGCATCCGACTCCCTGATCCAGGTCATTAATGTAAATTGTGAACAGCTGGGGACCCAGGACAGATCCCTGTGGTACCCCACTTGTTACTGCCTGCCATTCAGAAAATGAGCCGTTTATTCCAACTCTCTGTTTTCTATCTGACAGCCAGTTCTCTATCCACGTCAATACTTTCCCCTTTATCCCATGAGCTTCAATTTTCCATGCTAATCTTTTATGTGGGACCTTGTCGAAGGCCTTTTGGAAGTCCAGGTACACCACATCTACTGGCTCTCCCCCATCTATTTTACCAGTTACTCCCTCAAAAAATTCCAATAGATTAGTCAAGCACGATTTACCCTTTGTAAATCCATGTTGACTCTGTCCTATCCTGTCCCCATTTGCTAAGTGCTCCGCTATTTCATCCTTAATGATGGACTCCAGCATTTTGCCCACAACTGATGTAAGGCTTACAGGTCTGTAATTACCTGCTTTTTCCCTACCCCCCTTTTTGAATAGTGGGGTAACGTTAGCTACCCTCCAATCCATGGGCACTGTTCCCGAGTCTAATGAATTCTGAAAAATCATACTTAGTGCATCCGCTATCTCTAGGGCCACCTCCTTCAGTACCCTAGGATGCATGTTATCAGGCCCTGGGGATTTGTCCGCCTTCAATCCCTTTAGCTTCCTTAACACCATATCCTTAGAGATATTGATTTGCGTCAGTTCCTCCTTTGCCAATGTCCCTATTTTTCCCGATATCCCAGGGAGGTTTTTTGTGTCTTCCTTCATAAAGACTGACCCAAAGTATGCATTTAGTTGGTCTGCCATTTCCTTATTTCCCGTTATATATTCCCCCGTATCTGACTGCAATGGACCAACTTTGGTTTTCACCAGTCTTTTCCTCTTGATATACTTATAAAAGCTTTTGGAGTTAGTTTTTATATTTTCCGCCAGCTTGCTTTCATAAGCTATTTTGCCCCTCTTGATTAAGCCCTTTGTCCTCCTTTGCTCTATCTTAAACTGTTCCCAATCTTCCGCTCTGGTGCTTTTTTTGGCTATTTTATACGCCCTATCTTTGGATTTTATGCTGTCTCTAATTTCCCCTGTTATCCACGGTTGAGTCACCTTTTTAGATTTCCTTTTATGCCAGATTGGTATAAACAATTTTTGCAATTTTGTCATTCTATCTTTAAATGCTTGCCATTGTTTATCTACCTCCAGTCCTCCCAGGAACGTTGTCCAATCAGACCTACTCAGTTCCCGTCTAATGGCATCATAATTCCCCTTGTTTAAATTCAGGACCTTAGTCTCTGAGTCAATTTCTTCGCTCTCCATTTCGAGTGAGAAATCGATCATGTTATGATCGCTCTGACCCAAGGGTCCCCGTACAACAAGATTACTAATTAGTCCCTTCTCATTGCACAGTACCCAGTCCAATATAGCCTGTTCCCGAGTTGGTTCCTCGACATATTGATCCAGATAACCATCCCTTAAACACTCAAGGAATTCCTCCTCCTCATTATTTTTACTGATTAGGCTAGTCCAATCTATATGTAAGTTAAAGTCACCTATGATGACAGCTGTGCTCTTATTGCACGCTTCTCTAATTTCCCTCGTGATGCCCTCCCCAACCTCTATTTTACTATTTGGAGGCCTATATACCACTCCTATTAATGTTTTTCGCCCCTTGCTATTTCTTAGCTCCACCCATATAGATTCTGTATTAACTGAGTTAATATCCTTCCTTTCAATTGCATTTATCCCCTCTTTTACCAGCAATGCTACCCCTCCTCCCTTTCTTTTTTGTCGATCCTTCCTAAATACTGAATACCCCTGTATGTTAAGCTCCCAGCCCTGCTCACCCTGCAACCATGTTTCCGTAATCCCAATTAGATCATAATTATTAACCTCTATTTCCACAGCTAATTCATCTACCTTGTTCCTGATGCTTCTCGCATTAAGGTATAAAACCCTCAGGCTTTTTTTATGCTCACATTTTTTATGAATTAGTTTGGCCCTTTGTTTTTTGTTCCTCACCCTTTTACCATTTATTTCTGTCTGCCTTTCACTTTCCTCTATTTCACTACATAGGTTTCTAGCCCCCTGCCATACTAGTTTAAATGCTCCCGAACTGCTTTATCAAAAATTACCCCGAGAACATCAGTTCCATCTTTGCACAGGTGTAGACCGTCCCTTTTGTATAGGTCACACCTACCACAAAACTGGTTCCAATGCCTCAAAAATTTAAAACCCTCCCTCTTACACCACTGCTCAAGCCACGTATTTAGCTTAACTATCCTGTTCTCTGTACTCTTACTAGCACGTGGCACTGGTAGTAATCCAGAGATTACTACCTTCGAGGTCCTACTTTTTAGCTTGGCTCCTAACTCCCTAAATTCTACTTGTAGGACCTCTTCCCTTTTTTTAGCTACGTCGTTGGTACCAACATGTATCACGACAACTGGCTGTTCCCCCTCCCCTTCCAGAATGTTCTGCACCCGCGCCGAGACATCCTTGACCCTTGCACCAGGGAGGCAACATACCATCCTGGAGTCTCGGTCGCGACCACAGAAACCCCTATCTATTCCCCTTACAATCGAATCCCCTATTACTATAGCCCTGCCACTCTTTTTCCCTCCCTTCTTTGCAACAGAGCCAGTCATGGTGCCATGAGCCTGGCTGCTGGTGCCTTCCCCCGATGAGTCATCCCCCCCGACAACAGCACCTAAGGCGGTGAACCTGTTGCTAAGGGAGACAACCCCAGGGGATTTCTGCACTACCTTCCTGCCCTTGCTCTGCCTTTTGGTCACCCATGTACTATCTACGCTGGCCTTAACCTGCGGTGTGACCAACTCACTAAATGTGTTATCCACAACCCTCTCAGAATCGTGGATGCTCCAAAGTGAGTCCATCCGCAGCTCAAGGGCCATCATGCGGTCCCACATGAGCTGCAGCTGGACACACTTCCCGCACACATGGTTGTCAGGGACTGAGGAAGCGTCCCTGATTTCCCACATGTTACAGGAGGAGCATGACACAGGTCCGAGCTCTACTGCCATGACTTAACCCTTATATTACTTTTTAATTTTCTAGTTTTAGTTTATTTATTGACTTTTGTTTTCCCGAAGCTTACTGAGACCAATGTACACTGTACTCCTCTTATTCCTTTTTAAACTAACCAAATCCCACTAGTTTTAGTTTTACTTTCTAGGAAGGTTTGAGGAAAGTACTTACCAGTTAGTATTACCTCCCTGGTCTTTCGCTGACTTCCCGGTCTTGTGTCCCGTTGGTCCTACGCCGACTTCCCGCTCCTCCCGGTTCCTGCCCTGCTGAAAAGAAACTGAGACCAAAAAATTTGTGACCTCTGTTTTTAGACTGCTAAAAGACTAGTAGGTTAGAGGAGGAGGGCGGGTGGGGGTTCCTACTCTGTAGGAACTCGGGTTTAAGCCACCACCCTCCTTAAATGCCGTTCACCTGGGTGCTTCCCACCTGGTCCGCTTCCGGTCTCGTCGCTCCCGACAACAGCCTGTGAAGAAAAGCCCGCGAAAGGGAGTTCAAATACTCACAGCACTTCACAGCACCTCTGGTCTCGTCGCTCCCGACAACAGCCTGTGAAGAAAAGCCCGCGAAAGTGAGTTCAAATACTCACAGCACTTCACAGCACCTCTGGTCTCGTCGCTCCCGACAACAGCCTGTGAAGAAAAGCCCGCGAAAGTGAGTTCAAATACTCACAGCACTTCACAGCACCTCTGGTCTCGTCGCTCCCGACAACAGCCTGTGAAGAAAAGCCCGCGAAAGGGAGTTCAAATACTCACAGCACTTCACAGCACCTCTGGTCTCGTCGCTCCCGACAACAGCCTGTGAAGAAAAGCCCGCGAAAGTGAGTTCAAATACTCACAGCACTTCACAGCACCTCTGGTCTCGTCGCTCCCGACAACAGCCTGTGAAGAAAAGCCCGCGAAAGTGAGTTCAAATACTCACAGCACTTCACAGCACCTCTGGTCTCGTCGCTCCCGACAACAGCCTGTGAAGAAAGGCCCGCGAAAGTGAGTTCAAATACTCACAGTACTTCACAGCACCTCTGGTCTCGTCGCTCCCGACAACAGCCTGTGAAGAAAAGCCCGCGAAAGTGAGTTCAAATACTCACAGCACTTCACAGCACCTCTGGTCTCGTCGCTCCCGACAACAGCAGCACTTCACAGCACCTCTGGTCTCGTCGCTCCCGACAACAGCCTGATCTAGATGAAGGGACCGAGTGTAATGTATCCAAGTTTGCTGATGATACAAAGCTAGGTGGGACAGTGAGCTGTGAGGAGAACACAGTCTGCAAAGGGATATAAGCATAGCATAGAAGATAGGAGTAGGCCATTCGGCCCTTCGAGCCTGCTCCGCCATTTAATGAGATCATGGCTGATCATCCAAATTCAGTACCCTGTCCCTGCTTTCTCCCCATATCCCTTGATCCCTTTAGCTTTACGAAATAGATCTATCTCCTTCTTGAATATGAGGAGAGGTTGGGTAGATTGGGACTCTACTCATTGGAGTTCAGAAGAATGAGAGGCGATCTTATTGAAACATAAGATTGTGAAGGGGTTGGATCGGGTGGATGCGGGGAGGATGTTCCCGATGACGGGTGAGACTAGAACTAGGGGACATAGTCTTAGAATAAGGGGCTGCTCTTTCAAAACTGAGATGAGGAGGAACTACTTCACTCAGAGGGTGGTAGGTCCATGGAATATGCTGCCTCAAAAAGCTGTAGAAGCTACATCATTAAATAAATTTAAAACAGAAATAGACAGTTTCCTAGAAGTAAAGGGCATTAAGGGTTACGGGGAGCGGGCAGGAATTTGGACATGAGTCTAGGTTCGGATCGGTCATGGCCCTGTGGGTAGTGGAGCGGGCCCAGGGACCGTGTAGCCTGATTCTGCTCCTATTTCGTGTGTGCAATTCTGTTAGATGCAGGAGATGGTTCTGTGATAGTAGATAGTAGATTGGCGGTTAGGATCAGATCAGCCATGATCTTATTGAATGGCGGAGCAGGCTCGAGGGGCCGATTGGCCTACTCCTGCTCCTATTTCTTATGTTCTTATGTTCTTAATGAATTGGTCTCAACTGCCTTCTGTGGTAGAGAATTCCACAGGTTCACCACTCTCTGGGTGAAGAAATTCCTCATCTCCGTCCTAAATGGCTTACCCCTTATCCTTAGACTGTGACCTCTGGTTCTGGACTCCCCTGCCATCGGGAACATCCTTCCTGTATCTAGTCTGTCTGGTCCTGTTAGAATTTTATAAGTTTCAATGAGATCCCCTCTCATTCTTCGAAACTCTAGCGAATATAAGCCTAATCGACCCAATCTCTCTTCATACGTCATTCCTGCCATCCCAGGTATCAGTCTGGTAAATCTTAGCTGCACTCCCTCCATGGCAAGAACATCCTTCCTCAGATAAGGCGACCAAAACTGCACACACTACTCAAGGTGTGGTCTCACCAAGGCCTTGTACAACTGCAGCAAGACATCCTTGCTCCTGTACTCGAATCCTCTCGCTATGAAGGCCAACATACCATTTGCCTTCTTAACCGCCTGCTGCACCTGCATGCTTACCTTCAGTGACTGGTGCACAAGGACACCCAGATCTCGTTGCACTTCCCCTTTTCCCAATCTATTGCCGTTCAGATAATAATCTGCCTTCCTGTTTTTGCCACCAAAGTGGATAACCTCGCATTTATCCACATTATACTGCATCTGCCCAATCACCCAACCTGTCCAAAATCATACTGGAGTTTCTCTGCATCCTCCTCACAGCACACACGCCCACCCAGCTTTGTGTCGTCTGATATAGATAGGATAAGTGAGTGGGCAGTAAGGTGGCAGATGGAGTATAATGTAAGGAAATGTGAGGTTATTCACTTTGGTAGGAAGAATAGAAAAACAGAATATTTTTTAAATGGTGAGAAACTTTCAAATGTTGGTGTTCAGAGAGATTTGGGTGTCCTCGTGCAAGAAACACAGAAAGCTAGCATGCAGGTACAGCAAGCAATAAGGAAGGCAAATGGCATGTTGGCCTTTATTGCAAGGGGGTTGGCGTATAAGAGTTGGGAAGTCTTGCTACAATTGTGCAGGGCCTTGGTGAGACCACACCTGGAGTACTGTGCACAATTTTGGTCTCCTTATCTAAGGAAGGATATACTTGCCTTGGAGGCGGTGCAACGAAGGTTCACTAGATTGATTCCTGGGATGAGAGGGCTGTCCTATGATGAGAGATTGTGTAGAATGGGCCTATACTCTCTGGAGTTTAGAAGAATGAGAGGTGATCTCATTGAAACATACAAGATTCTGAAGGGGATTGACAGGGTAGATGCTGAGAGGTTGTTTTCCCCTGGCTGGAGAATCTAGAACTAGGGGGCATAGTCTCAGGATAAGGGGTCGGCCATTTAAGACTGAGATGAGGAGGGATTTCTTCACTCAGAGGGTTGTGAATCTTTGGAATACTCTGCCCCAGAGGGCTGTGAATGCTGAATCGTTGAGTATATTCAAGGCTGAGATCGATAGATTTTTGGACTCTAGGGGAATTGAGGGATATGGAGATGGGGCGGGAAAGTGGAGTTGAGGTGGATGATCAGCCAAGATCTTATTGAATGGCGGAGCAGGCTCGAGGGGTCGAATGGCCTACTCCTGCTGTTATTTCTTGTGTCTCTCTGTTCGTGCACCCCCTTCAGGATTGGGGCGAAATGAGGAGAAATGTTTTCTCACAGGGTTGGTGAGATCCGGAACGCACTGCCTGAAAGGATGGTGGAATCAGGTTCCATGGGAACTTTCAAAAGGCAATTGGGCCTGGGCTTGAAGAGGATTAATTTGCAGGGTAATGGGGGGAAAAGCTGGCGTGTGGGACTAAAATTGGAGAGTTCTTTCAAAGAGCCGGCACCGGCACGATGGGCCGAATGGCCTCCTCCCGAGCTGCAAGATTCTATCATCGACTGAAAGGCAGGCTCGAAGGCCTGAATGACCGACTCCTTTCCCATTATCACAAGAGAAAATGCTGCAAACACTCAGGGAGAGAGGGACTGAGAGACATCAGTCAGTGTACAGATATCTCCCTGAGGGAGAGGCGGAACTGAGAGACACCAGTCAGTGTACAGATATCTTCCTAAGGGAGAGAGGGACTGAGAGACACCAGTCAGTGTACAGATATCTTCCTAAGGGAGAGAGGGACTGAGAGACACCAGTCAGTGTACAGATATCTCCCTGAGGGAGAGGGGACTGAGACAACAGTCAGTGTATAGATATCTTCCTAAGGGAGAGAGGGACTGAGAGACACCAGTCAGTGTACAGATATCTCCCTGAGGGAGAGGGGACTGAGAGACACCAGTCAGTGTACAGATATCTCCCTGAGAGAGAGGGACTGAGGGACACCAGTCACTACAGATATCTCCCTGAGGGAGAGGGACTGAGAGACACCAGTCAGTGTACAGATATCTCCCTGAGGGAGAGGGACTGAGAGACAATAGTCAGTGTACAGATATCTCCCTGAGGGAGAGGGGACTGAGAGACACCAGTCAGTGTACAGATATCTCCCTGAGAGAGAGGGACTGAGAGACACCAGTCAGTGTACAGATATCTCCCTGAGGGAGAGGCGGAACTGAGAGACACCAGTCAGTGTACAGATATCTTCCTAAGGGAGAGAGGGACTGAGAGACACCAGTCAGTGTACAGATATCTCCCTAAGAGAGAGGGGACTGAGACACCAGTCAGTGTACAGATATCTCCCTGAGAGAGGGGACTAAGAGACGCCAGTCAGTGTACAGATATCTCCCTGAGAGAGAGGGACTGAGGGACACCAGTCAGTGTACAGATATCTCCCTCAGGGAGAGGGGACTGAGAGACACCAGTCAGTGTACAGATATCTCCCTCAGGGAGAGGGGACTGAGAGACACCAGTCAGTGTACAGATATCTCCCTAAGAGAGAGGGGACTGAGACACCAGTCAGTGTACAGATATCTCCCTGAGAGAGGGGACTAAGAGACGCCAGTCAGTGTACAGATATCTCCCTGAGAGAGAGGGACTGAGGGACACCAGTCAGTGTACAGATATCTCCCTCAGGGAGAGGGGACTGAGAGACACCAGTCAGTGTACAGATATCTCCCTCAGGGAGAGGGGACTGAGAGACACCAGTCAGTGTACAGATATCTCCCTGAGAGAGAGGGGGGACTGAGAGACACCAGTCAGTGTACAGATATCTCCCTGAGGGAGAGAGACTGAGACACACGAGTCAGTGTACAGATATCTCCCTGAAGGAGAGGGGGGCATGAGAGACACCAGTCAGTGTACAGATATCTCCCTTAGGGAAAGGGACTAAGAGACACTAGTCAGTGAACAGATATCTCCCTGAGAGAGAGGGACTGAGACACACCAGTCAGTGTCTTCCTGAGGGAGAGGGGACTGAGAGACACCAGTCAGTGTACAGATATCTCACTTAGCGAGAGAGACTGAGAGACACCAGTCAGTGTACAGATATCACCTTGAGAGAGAGGGACTGAGAGCCACCAGTCAGTGAACAGATATATCCGAGAGGGACTGAGACACCAGTCAGTGTACAGATATCTCCCTGAGGGAGAGGGGGGACAGAGACACACCAGTCAGTGTACAGACATCTCCCTGAGAGAGAGGGACTGAGAGACACCAGTCATTGTACAGATATCTCCCTCAGGGAGAGGGGACTGAGAGACACCAGTCAGTGTGCAGATATCTCCCTGAGGGAGAGGGACTGAGAGACACCAGTCAGTGTACAGATATCTCCCCGAGGGAGAGGGACTGAGAGACACCAGTCAGTGTACAGATATCTCCCCGAGAGAGAGAGGGACTGAGACACCAGTCAGTGTACAGACATCTCCCTGAGAGAGAGAGGACTGAGAGACACCAGTCAGTGTACAGATATCTCCCCGAGAGAGAGAGGGACTGAGACACCAGTCCGTGTACAGATAACTCCCTCAGGGAGAGTGGACAGAGAGACACCAGTCAGTGTACAGATATCTCCCTGAGAGAGAGGGGACTGAGAGACACCAGTCAGTGTACAGATATCTCCCTGAGAGAGAGAGGGGCATGAGAGACACCAGTCAGTGTACAGATATCTCCCTGAGGGAGAGAGGGGGCTGAGAGACACCAGTCAGTGTACAGATATCTCCCTTAGGGATAGGGACTGAGAGACACCAGTCAGTGTCTCCATGAGAGAGAGGGACTGAGAGACACCAGTCAGTGAACAGATATCTCCCTGAGGGAGAGGACAGAGACTCCAGTCATGTGTACAGATATCTCCCTGAGGGAGAGGGACTGAGAGACACCAGTCAGTGTCTTCCTGAGGGAGAGGGGACTGAGAGACACCAGTCAGTGTACAGACATCTCACTTAGAGAGGGGACTGAGAGACACCAGTCAGTGTACAGACATCTCACTTAGAGAGAGGGACTGAGAGCCATCAGTCAGTGAACAGATATATCCGAGAGGGACTGAGACACCAGTCAGTGTACAGATATCTCCCTGATGGAGAGGGAGGACAGAGACACCAGTCAGTGTACAGATATCTCCCTGAGAGAGAGGGACTGAGAGACACCAGTCATTGTACAGATATCTCCCTGAGAGAGAGGGACTGAGACACCAGTCAGTGTACAGATATCTCCCTGAGGGAGAGAGACTGAGAGACACCAGTCAGTGTACAGATATATCCGAGAGGGACTGAGAGACGCCAGTCAGTGTACAGATATCTCCGTGAGGGAGAGGGGACTGAGAGACACCAGTCAGTGTAAAGTTATCACCTTGAGAGAGAGAGGGACTGAGAGACACCAGTCAGTGTACAGATATCTCACTTAGAGAGAGGGACTGAGAGACACCAGTCAGTGTACAGATATCTCCCTGAGAGAGAGGGACTAAGAGACACTAGTCAGAGTACAGATATCTCCCTGAAGGAGAGGGGGGCATGAGAGACACCAGTCAGTGTACAGATATCTTCCTGAGGGAGAGGGGACTGAGAGACACCAGTCACTACAGATATCTTCCTGAGACACCAGCCAGTGTAAAGACATCTCCGTGAGGGAGAGGGGACTGAGAGACACCAGTCAGTGTAAAGTTATCACCTTGAGAGAGAGGGACTGAGAGACACCAGTCAGTGTACAGATATCTCACTTAGAGAGAGGGACTGAGAGACACCAGTCAGTGAACAGATATATCCGAGAGGGACTGAGACACCAGTCAGTGTACAGATATCTCCCTGAGGGAGAGGCAGGACAGAGACACACCAGTCAGTGTACAGACATCTCCCTGAGAGAGAGGGACTGAGAGACACCAGTCAGTGTACAGATACTCCCTGGGAGAGAGGGACTGAGAGACACCAGTCAGTGTACAGATATCTCCCTGAGGGAGAGAGACTGAGAGACACCAGTCAGTGTACAGATATCTCCCTGAGGGAGAGAGACTGAGAGACACCAGTCGGTGTACAGATATATCCGAGAGAGACTGAGAGACACCAGTCAGTATACAGATATTCCCCTGAGAGAGAGGGACTGAGAGACACCAGTCATTGTACAGATATCTCCCTGAGGGAGAGGGGACTGAGAGACACCAGTCAGTGTACAGATATCTCCCTGATAGAGAGGGGACTGAGAGACACCAGTCAGTGTACAGATATTTCCCTGAGAGAGGGACTGAGAGACACCAGTCATTGTACAGATATCTCCCTGAGGGAGAGGGGACTGAGAGACACCAGTCAGTGTACAGATATCTTCCTGAGGGAGAGGGGACTGAGAGACACCAGTCAGTGTACAGATATCTCCCTTAGGGAGAGGGACTGAGAGACACCAGTCAGTGTCTCCATGAGAGAGAGGGACTGAGAGAGACCAGTCAGTGAACAGATATCTCCCTGAGGGAGCGAGGACAGAGACTCCAGTCATGTGTACAGATATCTCCCTGAGGGAGAGGGACTGAGAGACACCAGTCAGTGTACAGATATCTCCCTTAGGGAAAGGGACTAAGAGACACTAGTCAGTGAACAGATATCTCCCTGAGAGAGAGGGACTGAGACACACCAGTCAGTGTCTTCCTGAGGGAGAGGGGACTGAGAGACACCAGTCAGTGTACAGATATCACCTTGAGAGAGAGGGACTGAGAGCCACCAGTCAGTGAACAGATATATCCGAGAGGGACTGAGACACCAGTCAGTGTACAGATATCTCCCTGAGGGAGAGGGAGGACAGAGACACACCAGTCAGTGTACAGACATCTCCCTGAGAGAGAGGGACTGAGAGACACCAGTCAGTGTACAGATACTCCCTGGGAGAGAGGGACTGAGAGACACCAGTCAGTGTACAGATATCTCCCTGAGGGAGAGAGACTGAGAGACACCAGTCAGTGTACAGATATCTCCCTGAGGGAGAGAGACTGAGAGACACCAGTCGGTGTACAGATATATCCGAGAGAGACTGAGAGACACCAGTCAGTGTACAGATATCTCCCTGAAGGAGAGGGGGGCATGAGAGACACCAGTCAGTGTACAGATATCTTCCTGAGGGAGAGGGGACTGAGAGACACCAGTCACTACAGATATCTTCCTGAGAGACACCAGTCAGTGTAAAGACATCTCCGTGAGGGAGAGGGGACTGAGAGACACCAGTCAGTGTACAGATATCACCTTGAGAGAGAGGAACTGAGAGACACCAGTCAGTGTACAGATATCTCCGAGGGAGAGGGACTGAGAGACACCAGTCAGTGTACAGATATCTCCCTGAGGGAGAGGGACTGAGATACACCAGTCAGTGTACAGATATCTCCCTGAGGGAGAGGGGACTGAGAGACACTAGTCAGTGAACAGATATCTCCCTGAGGGAGAGGGACTGAGAGACACCAGTCAGTGTGCAGATATCTCCCTCAGGGAGAGGGAGGACTGAGAGATACAAGTCAGTGTACAGCTATCACCTTGAGAGAGAGGGACTGAGAGACACCAGTCAGTGTACAGATATCTCCCTGAGGGAGAGAGGACTGAGAGCCACCAATCAGTGAACAGATATCTCCCTGAGGGAGAGGCGGGACTGAGAGACACCAGTCAGTGTACAGATATCTCCCTGAGGGAGAGGGGACTGAGAGACACCAGTCAGTGTACAGATATCTCCCTGAGAGAGAGAGGACTGAGAGACACTAGTCAGAGTACAGATATCTCCCTGAATGAGAGGGGGGGCATGAGAGACACCAGTCAGTGTACAGATATCTTCCTGAGGGAGAGGGGACTGAGAGACACCCGTCACTACAGATATCTTCCTGAGAGACACCAGTCAGTGTAAAGACATCTCCGTGAGCGGGAGGGGACTGAGAGACACCAGTCAGTGTACAGATATCTCCCTGAGGGAGAGGGGACTGAGAGACACCAGTCAGTGTACAGGTATCACCTTGAGAGAGAGGGACTGAGAGACACCAGTCAGTGTACAGATATCTCCCTGAGGGAGAGGGACTGAGAGACACCAGTCAGTGTACAGATATCTCACTGAGGGAGAGAGACTGAGAGACACCAGTCAGTGTACAGATAACTCCCTCAGGGAGAGTGGACTGAGAGACACCAGTCAGTATACAGATATCTCCCTGAGAGAGAGAGGACTGAGAGACACCAGTCAGTGTACAGATATCTCCCTGAGGGAGAGGGACTGAGAGACACCAGTCAGTGTACAGATATCTCACTGAGGGAGAGGGACTGAGAGACACCAGTCAGTGTACAGATATCTCCCTGAGGGAGAGAGGACTGAGAGCCACCAATCAGTGAACAGATATCTCCCTGAGGGAGAGGCGGGACTGAGAGACACCAGTCAGTGTACAGATAACTCCCTGAGGGAGAGGGACTGAGAGACACCAGTCAGTGTACAGATATCTCCCTGAGGGAGAGGGGGGCATGAGAGACACCAGTCAGTGTACAGATATCTTCCTGAGGGAGAGGGGACTGAGACACCAGCCAGTGTACAGATATCTCCCTGAGAGAGAGAGGGACTGAGAGACACCAGTCAGTGTACAGATATATCCGAGAGGGACTGAGACACCAGTCAGTGTACAGATATCTCTCTGAGGGAGAGGGGACTGAGGGACACCAGTCAGTGAACAGATATCTCCCTGAGAGAGAGGGGACTGAGAGACACCAGTCAGTGAACAGATATCTCCCTGAGAGAGAGGGATTGAGAGACACCAGTCAGTGAACAGATATCTCCCTGAGAGAGAGGGGACTGAGAGACACCAGTCAGTGAACAGATATCTCCCTGAGAGAGATTGTTTTCTCTTTTACTGTGACTGACTAGCAGCGAGGCTAAATGAGGTCTGTGCACAATGCAGCTCGTTCTCTCAGATTCAGCCAAGTGTGTAAGTTAATTATTTATTATCTTCCATCGCTCTAACATCCCCGGCTCCCAGAAATATTTAGCCGACACCATTGCTCGCTGCCCTCCTTCTGTCAGATGTTTAGGGAGGCGTGTAACCTTCAAGGCGAACAAAATATGTCTCATTAAAGCTGAGAAGATCTCCCACAACACTGGCAACTTGTAATCACAAACACAGCCTTTTACGTCTGAGGGAGCGCCGCACTGTCGGAGGGGCAGTACTGAGGGCGCGCCGCACTGTCGGAGGGGCAGTACTGAGGTAGCGCCGCACTGTCGGAGGGGCAGTACTGAGAGAGCGCCGCACTGTCGGAGGGGCAGTACTGAGGGAGCGCCACACTGGCGGAGGGGCAGTACTGAGGGAGCACCGCACTGTCGGAGGGGCAGTACTGAGGGAGCGCTGCACTGTCGGAGGGGCGGTACTGAGGGAGCGCTGCACTGTCGGAGGGGCAGTACTGTGGGAGCGCTGCACTGTCGGAGGGGCAGTACTGAGGGAGCGCCGCACTGTCGGAGGGGCAGTACTGAGGGAGCGCTGCACTGTCGGAGGGGCAGTACTGAGGGAGCGCCGCACTGTCGGAGGGGCAGTACTGAGGGAGCGGGGCACTGTCGGAGGGGCAGTACTGAGGGAGTGCTGCACTGTCGGAGGGGCAGTACTGAGGGAGCGCTGCACTGTCGGAGGGGCAGTACTGAGGGAGTGCTGCACTGTCGGAGGGGCAGTACTGAGGGAGTGCTGCACTGTCGGAGGGGCAGTACTGAGGGAGCGCTGCACTGTCAGAGGGACAGTACTGAGGGAGCGCCGCACTGTCGTAGGGGCAGTACTGAGGGAGCCCTGCACTGTCGGAGGGGCAGTACTGAGGGAGCGCCGCACTGGCGGAGGGGCAGTACTGAGGGAGCGCCGCACTGTCCTCAACCAACATCACTAAAAAACATTATCCGTTCATTATCACATTGCTGTTTGTGGGAGCTTGCTGTGCGCAAATTGGCTGCCACGTTTCCCACATTACAACAGTGACTGCACTTCAAAAAGTACTTCATTGGCTGTGAAGCGCTTTGGAACGTCCTGAGGTTGTGAAAGGCGCTGGAGAAATGGGAATTCCGCCATGATCCGACAGGACCAAGAGTCCCCCTCCCCTCCGGTTCATTCAGAAGCTCTTCGCAGTGACGGAGGCAGTAAGTCGCTGGTGAATCAATAATCGCCTAATCCCATCAGCCTGTTGGCTTTCATCAGGTGCAATATCTCATCTTCGATCTCTGCAATAAACCCAGTCTAGTTTCTCGCTCTCTGTCTCTGTCTCTCTCTCTGTCTGTCTCTCTGTGTCTGTCTGTCTCTCTGTCTCTGTGTCTCTCTTAGATTCTCTCCCACTCTGTGTCTCTCCCTTTGTCTGACCCTCTCTCTATTTCTCCCTCCCCAGCTCTCTGTCCCTCTGACTCTCCCTCTCTCTGTTTCTCTCTCACACTGTATGCCTCTGTCTCTCTCCCTCTGTCTATCTCTGTCTCTCTGACCTTCTGTGTTTCTCTCTATCTCTCTCACTCGCTGTCTCGCTCTCTCTCTGTCTCTGTGTCTTTCTCTGTCTCTCCCTCGCTCTCTGTCCCTCTCTCTCTCTCTCTCTGTCCTGACTCTCACTGTCTCTCTCTCTCTGTCTTTCCATCTCTCTCTCCGTCTCTCACTCTCTCTCTGTCTCTCTCCCTCTCTGTCTCTCACTCTGTCTCTCACTCTTTCTGTCTGTCTCTCTATCTCTCTCTTCCTCTCTCCCTCTCTGTCTCTCACTCTGTCTCTCACTCTCTTTCTACCTCTGTCTCTCACGTTCTCTTTCTGTCTGTCTCTATCTCTCTCTTCCTCTCTCTCTCTCTCTCTCCCTCTCTGTCTCTCCGTCTCTCACTCTCTCTCTCCATCTCTCACTCTCTCTGTCCCTCTTTCTACCTCAATCTCTCCGTCTCTCTCTCTCTGTCTCTCTATCTCGCTCTCTCACTCTGTCTCTCCGTCTCTCACTCTGTCTCTCTCTCTTTCTACCTCTCTGTCTCTCACTCTCTCTCTCTCTCTTCCTCTCACTGTGTATACAGGGAGTGAAGGCAGGGAAGGGCTTGCAAGAATTCTCTTCTCCCTGCTTCATTCATTATGCAAGCTCACTCTGAATGATACACAGGAATAGTTAAACCTCACCACTGTCGGAGCCAACTGACACTCGTCTGCCTGAGTTAATATGAGCTTCCAAATCCATTCCTGTCAAAGACATTGGACTCGCTATCAAATCAGTGTTCATTCCCAACACTATGCTTAACCCAGTTCCACGTTATCCTGGTCTTACCAAACTCCAGGGGGCAGAACAATACCCATTATCACGGGGAGTGGTGATTCACTCCCACTGTAAACAATCCCAATGGACACAACCCCATCCCATTCACTCCCACTGTACACAATCCCAATGGACCCAACCCCTTCCCAATCACTCCCACTGTACACAATCCCAATGGACACAACCCCTTCCCATTCACTCCCACTGTACACAATCCCAATGGACCCAACCCCTTCCCATTCACTCCCCCTGTACACAATCCCAATGGACCCAACCCCTTCCCATTCACTCCCATTGTACACAATCCCAATGGACCCAGCCCTTTACCATTCACTCCCACTGTACACAATCCCAATGGACCCAACCCTTTACCATTCACTCCCACTGTACACAATCCCAATGGACCCAGCCCTTTACCATTCACTCCCGCTGTACACAATCCCAATGGACCCAACCCCTTCCCATTCACTCCCACTGTACACAATCCCAATGGACCCAGCCCTTTACCATTCACTCCCACTGTACACAATCCCAATGGACCCAACCCCTTCCCATTCACTCCCACTGTACACAATCCCAATGGACCCAGCCCTTTACCACTCACTCCCACTGTACACAATCCCAATGGACCCAACCCCTTCCCATTCACTCCCACTGTACACAATCCCAATGGACCCAACCCCTTCCCATTCACTCTCACTGTACACAATCCCAATGGGACCCAACCCCTTCGCATTCACTCCCACTGTACACAATCCCAATGGACCCAACCCCTTCCCATTCACTCTCACTGTGAGCGACTTCAATTATATGGAGGAACTTTGAGATGCTGGGGTCGTTCTCCTTAGTGGGACTGATTGTATAGCTCTTTCAAAGAGCTGGCACAGGCACGATGGGCCGAATGGCCTCCTTCTATGCCATGTGATTCTCCCGACAAACATTTATAAAGCATTTAAATTGCTTCCAAAGCCTCGAGGCATCTCATCTGCATGTGTCTCATCAATATGTATATCCGCAACAAATTAATTTAGATAATGGCAGGACCGACACTCAGTTCTATTATCTGTTCAAAACCAGAGGACAATTACATTTGCAATTTCAATCTTCACATCAGCTCCTCCATGGAAATAATGATTATCAGCCTAATATACAGCTCTTTCTAATTTATAACCCGTGCTGTACCCGCCCCCTGGGAGTGTTTGATGGGACAGTGTAGAGGGAGCTTTACTCTGTATCTAACCCGTGCTGTACCTGCCCTGGGAGTGTTTGATGGGACAGTGGAGAGGGAGCTTTACTCTGTATCTAACCCGTGCTGTACCTGCCCTGGGAGTGTTTGATGGTACAGTGTAGAGGGAGCTTTACTCTGTTTCTAACCCATGCTGTACCTGCCCTGGGAGTGTTTGACAGGGACAGTGTAGAGGGAGCTTTACTCTGTATCTAACCCCATGCTGTACCTGCCCTGGGAGTGTTTGATGGGACAGTGTAGAGGGAGCTTTACTCTGTATCTAACCCATGCTGTACCTGCCCTGGGAGTTTTTGATGGTACAGTGTAGAGGGAGCTTTACTCTGTTTCTAACCCGTGCTGTACCTGCCCTGGGAGTGTTTGACGGG